>VOPJ01012298.1:54818-159067 GCA_014673585.1 Semibalanus balanoides | reverse complement strand
TAGCCAGCCGTATCAGCCGTTCAGTCCGTACTCCGTACATCGTACTGTCCGTATCATCTCCCGGAGCCAGTTTCATAGTGCACCGCCCACGTTTGATTTTGCGGTTCGTGACCAGCTGGTCCCGGATTGTAAAAATAAATAGACGGATATTTTTGGGGAAATTTGTTATCCTCAAGTTTGAAAAAATGCATTTTTTTGCATCCAAGAAGTCCAGAAATGCCCCAATTCCCCAGTCTTCCCGGCCGCTGACAGTGATCTGTCCGTCCAGCCCCGTGCCACTCACTCCTGGAGCGTGTGCTCGGCGCAGCGTAGCATCCAGGGTCGCAGCGGCCGCAGCTGCACACGGTGCACCCAGTCGAGCCGCTCGCACATCACGTCAATGTTGTGGCTGTAGATGTACGGGTCGTCCAGGATGGCATCCCGGGGGATGCCACCGTCTGCGGGACAGATGGACGTCAGGGGGCAGCGCTGGAGGGGTCGGAACGGATGGGTAGGGAGGCAGCTACGATTTACGGCGATTTGATGAACGCTGTTTGACGTCCCTATGCAGAGCAGCTAGTGCAGGCTTAGCATGCCCCACGATTCTCCTATTGTCAGGTTGCAGTCGGTTCATGTGGGAGGATGAATAGGGTGAAGGGAGCGGGGGGATATACATAGGAGCGTATAATTATACGATAACCCGAAAACAAAGTATAATTTATATTATTACAGAAAAGTACCACTAACTTCACAATGTAACTGCATATTGTTAATAATGGAAAGACTGAGTTTGAGTTAACCAGAACGAGATAATTAGTTAACAGTTTACTTGAAAACGTCTTCAAAGAGCCGGTGGACGCGGCAAATGATCACGCTACCCGCAGCGGCGTGACGAAACTGTACCGATCATCAGCCGAGTGATCTCGATGATTCGGCTAGCCGGCGCAGTCAGAATGGTCGGGCTTCTCCTCACAGCGGTACACAGCGTCTCCAGACTGGTCTGAGGGCGGCCGCCGGGACACACAGGTCACAGACGCGCACGTCACAGGCACACATGGTATCGAGTATCGACACACTGCACGTCACAGGCACATATGGCATCGACACACTGATCAGAGACACACGCGGCCAACCGTCACACCAGAGCTCTTTACGCCCGTCTGACACACGAGCTGCAAGAACGCAAAAATGCAAACCGCTACTCTGTCAAAAACCGTGCGAGACGAAGGAGCTCTTATTCTCCAAAGCGTTTACTTGGGACTGGGACTCGCACAAATCAGCAGTGCCGCACACGCGAAAGTTGACCGCCCAGGGGGATCCAGCCCTCGGTTTGGGGGGGGGGAACTTTTTTCCCCGGCAAAAAGGTACCCCCATTTTTTTTTTCAGGAGTTTGGCTTTTCAACTTATTTGCATTAGAGATTACAAAATACGTTTTTTTTTTTCCGAAAATACATTTTCGGATTTTTTTTCGCGGATTTTTGCTTCTAATCTTTAAAAAAACTGAAAAATCGGGAAAATTAGGGAAAAACTTTTTTCCGTTTTTTTGGGGTAAAATCGGGTAAACATCACTTAAACACACAGAAGAACCATTTCCGTGATATACACACGTAGGTAATCAATATAACGTTTATTCATACTCTCGCAAGGGAGTCACGAAATTATTGAGGGGGGTCGGATGAAATGACGAAAAAACGTATATCGTTTTGTCTGCGTGCATCTTTGCAACATTTTTTTATGTGGATTTCCATGTTAAAATACGCATTTGGTTTGATGTTAGGTACTTTAGGTGTTTTAGGGGCGATGTCCACGTCATATCGTTCGCGTCGCCTTTTTCGGAACTCGGCAGGTCATGCTTAACTTGTAGCCAGCTGAAATTTAACCTCGCTCAGGGGGCCTGGCAGGCCTTCCCTGATGTTTTTCTGAAATACTTTTTACTCACTGCAGCGCATTTGCTGGATTTCACTAGCTGAGTTGACAACAATTTAACGTATGGCTGGAAAATTTTCACTGAATTGGGTTCAGTCATTTGGGAGAAAAATACGTTCAAGTGAGATTATAGTTTGGTGGAAAGACGGTAACTTATATTGTAAAAATGTAGAAAATAGAGATTTGCAGCAAATTGCTACGACAAGCGACAAAGATGAAAATGCCATTTTAATTAGGAAAGGCCAACTAGGATTTCCGAAATTTTGGGTTTCTAATCCATAAGAACTGAAAAAATGGGGGAATCACTAAAAAATATAATTGTCTTAGATTTTGAAAAACCAAAAGATAAGTGAGAGAACTAAATATGGGAAATACCCAAACCAAATTTTAAAGCAATGACTTGCAATAATTATTTGGATTGAGTGATGATTGAGTGATGGCTTTATTTGGATAAGTGTACGAAACTCATGACGTCATTTTTTAATCACTTTTTTGGACTTATTTTGACCAGTTACCAACAAATAAATACATTTTCTGTATTTCTGAGACAAAACTGGTCAATGGCCAAGCTTTTTATTTTACATTTATTAATTTCTCATTTTGAGGTTTTCTGACGGAGAAAAAACGCTATTTCTTGACGTGATCGAGTCTAGGGTCATTCATTGACCTGAGTCACACCAATGATGAAACCTAAAAATTGCATACCGTTCATTCCTCACATGACAGGCAAATGCTGGTTCTTATTCGCGTTGCTCACTACATGATGCTTCGGTTTGGGAAGTTAAAGGGAATCCTGTCAGCCACCCCCCCCCCGACGTGCGATGGTGGAAGAACGGTTAAGAATTGAAGCGTAGGGTTGATCTTTAGGTTATGCAGTGGTCCTGGGCCTACGAATTACCCCTCAGCAAAGGAGCATGCTCTGATAACACTTAATGATTAATTTTCCATTTTTTATAATTTGTGTAAGCAATTGCAAACTTGTGTGATTGCGGAAGCGGCGCGATTTTTTTTTTTCTTCCAGTTTTGTTATTGTGATAGCTGGATTCGACTGTCTTCAAAGCTTTTTGAACTAATAAAATGGTTATCTCTTAAATTCCTCCGGTAACCACCTGAGATGTGACTCTCCACACTGTTAGATACATAGTAGGGGGGAGAGAACGGGGCGCTAGTTGCATACGGGTTTGAATGCATCAGCTGCATGTTATTCAAAAATTCTCGCTAAATGGGCAAATATTGCACCGCAATAGCCAGTAGAACGCGCGATACTGCATCCCATTTTCCAACGAGACCGTCCCTCGCTCATCGAAATTGCCATGAGCAATTTATTAAATTTGTTATTTTGCTGGGATTCAAACGGACGTTTTTCTCGACTATAATAAAAGCTTCTACCCGGCTAAGGTTGGTGTGTTAAACTGAAATGGTTTATCGCCATCAATATCAGCTTATGGTGGTTTTCTACTCCAAATTCTTTAAGACGTTTGCTGTAGTGTCTCGACCGCCATTTTCAGCGTAACCCTTTATTCACAACGTGGGAACGGGGCATGAATGAATCATCTTGTCGGGGCCCGTTGCCTTGTGACTTTGCACTTGACAATTGGAGTACCTAGTACGGGATTTTGTGAGATAACAGGTTAAGGACAACTCGCTTGTACTTACAGTTCGAGTCTTTGAGGTTGTGAAGTTATGTTTGTTTAATTAACATTCAACTACAGATTGTCATTTAGAAGCGAATAAGTTCGATGTTGTGGGCAGTCCTTCTCTTGTTTCTTCTTTTAAGACTTTTTTACACGCCTGCAACTTAAACCCCAGGGGATAAATCAACCTGCCCCGGACCGGGGCTTAATTGCATCACTGTAGAGGCTTTCTGAACACGCTCTGGTGGCGATTTGTCTTTACTTCCATAACCATATAATGCCAATTTTTTGCTGCAGACTAGCACGACAGCTTTTATGTGGCGTATCCATTCTACGCTTGCTCGCTTTGTTCATAGTTTGGCTGCTACAGAACTTAAATAAGTGATGCATCTAGCCCGGTCTCCCTACAAACAGTCCGTATTTGAATAATGTGGGTAAAATTCACTGATATCCTGGGGGGGGGGGCAAAAAGATATGTTGGCCACTTTTTTCGCCTTGGGGGGGGGAGGGCATGGCGGTTAGCCTTGTGGATCGTCCTGGACCCCCAATCAGGAACAAGAACGCATCCCCCCCCCCCCGTGGCAGCCGTGGGTTCACCTGCAGCTGGTCGGCCAGGTAACACAGCCGACTCTGGCCTGCCGGGAACGATTCGCTGCCGTCGTCGCGGGCCATGCGCACAGCCCATCGGAGCTGGTCGAGCGGCAGCAGCAGCAGCGGGAAGACGTCCTTCACAGCGGCCGGTAGCCGTCGCAGCGAGGACAGCTGCTCCGGCAGACGCGCTGCACGGAAACGAAACGCAACGGTTACATAGGCAATAGCCAATAGGGCATCCGCATAGGCAAAGGTTACGGGCAGTGGAAACAATATGAAGCATAAGTCGAATGCTAAAATTAATGAATGGAAACATTAATGGATGAAAGAATGAAATAGATACAGCAATAAATGAATGAAACTGATAACGCATTGAATGCATTAATGAAGACATGAATAAAGACAATGACGAGCTCGTCGAAATGGCGAGACACACCGGAACCTTCAGGAGATGAGTTTAAGCGTCGCGAACGACGAACACAAGCAATCTTAACTATCACAGCTGCTCATTTCACGGTCTCTCATCGCTCAGCAGCCGACCTTGTTTGATGTTGAGCAGTGCCGGGTGTCGCTTGACGGCGGCCGGCGGCACGCCCTCGCCTTCCAGCACCGTCAGCACGTGCAGCGCGTTTGTGGCGCGCATCGCGTCCAGTCGCACGCCGCTGCGGCGCCAGAACTGGCGCAGTTCGCGGTCAGAGGCGAACTGGAGCCGACTGCGCAGCTCGGCGACAGTGGAGCTGTCGACGTCCGGCACGGCGCTGCGCTGCTGCTGACCAGACCACCTGGTGAGGGCACACGTCATGTAGACGTGACAGCACTGTGGTGGAAGCTTCGTTACACATTGAGACCGCTGTGGTGATTCTTGGGGGTAGTTAGATGTTCAAATTGGATCATGTTTGTCTGTGCACATAAAAACAGACTACTCAGATATCAGCTTTGTCCCAAGAAAGTTGAAAAGATCTCTTCATTAGAGAACTTCCGATGCAACACAGAAGAAGCCCATGTGTCCCATCTCATTGGAAGTCTACTGATAGCAACTCAGTGACAGTACGACTCATGGTACTCACCAGGTGATCTGCCTGGATGCCTGTGTCAGCTGCTGTAAGCATGTGTTGCCTGCCGGGCTCTGCCAGTGAACTTTTGGAAATCCTGGTGAAGATGGAGGCCAGTGCATAGCAGATGCGATGCGCTGTGCCAAGATGACACCCATTCTCATGGTTCTCATTGTTGGTATCTCCCTGCAATCAGAAGATCAATCAGGCACCGAGTCATTAAATAACTGTGGGCAGCATACCCAGAAACCAATATATCCTACTTACATAGAGGCTAGAGCCCACCTAAACCAGGAAATAGAGCTAAACCTCTTGGTACAATACATCCATCCCATGAATATACCATAACAAAATACACCCAGACAGGATTACCCACCTAAGGATAAACTGCACAAGCCCCAGACTGTGCCAACAAATGGAGATTTCCTGCTACTGGTATTGCATACCCCCCAAAAAACATCATTACACCACCAATAGGAGGTGCAATATTACAGATTAAACCATTTTGTGTTTTGTCCTAATTACCTAACAAACATATTTTAAACAATATCATACATAATAATTAAAAGTTTGCATTCTGAACCATCTCATTCATAATATTAGCCTGTTTGTGATTGCTCAAGTTAAACCATTACCAAACTATTGTAACATAAAGTTCATGCATACACTATCAACATTCTTGCTCTTATTGAGTGTAACTCTCTTTGTTTTTAGACACTCTATTGGCTATTAACATGTGTTTATATGCATTTCCTATGTTGATTGAATTAGGGTTAACATATGCCCAGCACAAAAAGGTGGCATTTGTTTATTGCTGCAAAATTGTCAACTATTTTCATAGTAAGAGTAACCTAAAAATTGTAAATTATGATTTCATAAAAGATACCTTCCTCTGGTCTTAAAAGATTCTCAAGACAATGCAGAGTCCAATAAGGTAAGAGTTAGAAGAGGCTATTGTACAGGGGAAACAACAGTAAACCCAGACATGTCATAATAACATCATTTCCTGCTATTGGTGATGTACCAGTCTGCAAAACATGGCAGAAACATTGACAAGACATTTGGGGCAGCACAAATCCTGCCCTATTTGGGGCAGGAATTGTCAGATCAAATTTAGCTCCTCAGCCAAATGTTGTTGACCAGGGGTGGGGGGAGGGGGAGGGGTAGTCAGCAGAATCACATTATATCCAGTGTAAATTGGTTCTGAATGGCGTGAGTTGCCCCAAATAATCTTCCCGCTGCCCTAAAATTTCAAAAGCTGCCCCAATTTTCATGTGTTGCCCTGACGAGATCTTGTTAAAACCTGCCACGTTTTGCAGACTGGGTGATGTAGCGGATCAGTATGATGATGATTGGGGTTTTAGGGCGGACTGACAGCGAAGGTCACATGCCGCCCAAAGGATCAGTATCATCCACAATACCAATAGCATACAAATTTTGATGTTAGGATGTGTTTGGGGCTACAATAGTCAACCCAAACTATCGAAAAGATTATGCAAAATGCCAACAGACATGTTGCAAAAACCATTAAAATATTGTTATTCAATCACACATCATGTAGTAGGTAGGTATCATGACCAGCCACAATACAATGTTAAAAATGGTTGTTTCTGGCGATTGACAAATACAAAATGCTGATGGTTTACATGATGTCAAGGACCAATTGCTGATCACATAAAAATAGGTGTTTATGTGATTCAAATTGGAGGCATAACGCATAAGTGATTGATACATTAGTGTACTGATGATGATTTGGGCTTAGGGACTCCTCAACTCCTTACGTTATGTCGCGCCCATAACCTCTAGGTAAGGTGAAAGCTTGTTAAATGAAAATCAGAAACTACACACTGATACAACCATGGATGAGAAAATCCATCATGCAACACATAAGTGAACTGGTCAAAGTTTGAAAGTTAAACATACTTACCTACCAGCAACCCTGGACTCAACGTGACACCCAGACAACCTTGGCCTGATTCAGATTAGGGTTAGGATTTGAGACAAATCCTCAATTAAGTAGAAGGAAGGAACACATAAAAAGGTAGACAACAAAAATCACCCACGGCCAGTCATGACATTTTTTATTGTATCAGTTCTTTTCTTGTATCAGTTCTTCAACCTGCTTCCGTTGTTGACATCCTCCGCAATAGGCAAAAGCTAGCAACAGTAATATCCAACTAATTGAATAGAGAAAACACTGATACAAATTCGCTTCATATCACATCAAATAGCTCTGACGAAGCCTAAGGTGTGCAATTTAAGATTTTCGTTAATTATTGTTAAAAAAGTAAAACACTCACAACTTCATATAACACTGCAAACTAATGTACATAATTGACAGCGCTGGTTTTAGACACTCAATGAAAATCCGCCAACGATCGAAACACAAGCTCATTATTTGTCTCTGTTCCCCTCAAATTGCTGCCAAACTTTCCTTGCACCCAAGTTTATTTGTAGCCACAATTTTTCTTCTCAAATTCATAGAGCAAAAAAATAAGGTACTCTTGTTAGATAAATTTATGTTTAGTTTAGCATAGCATGTTTAGAATCATCAACCAAAATTAAATGTTTTGTACGTGTACCAAGTCCAAGTGTCAACGTCATATCTATTACAAAAAGAAATTGGCAAACCTCGAAACTCGGCGCGTTTTTTGGGGGGCTACCCGGATAGCAGAATACAACTGAGTCCAGAGATGAAGCGTTCTCGATTTCCAATGCCAAATAAATAAGGGGTTTGATTAGAGCTGAAACAAACTTTTGCTAGAGCTGAAACAAAAACTGTTTTGAATCAGGAAGAGTGATGGATCAAAATCCAAGCGGCAGAACTTTGGGTGAGCAACTTTGTCCATTTTGCAATACGCAAGTCGTATGTACGGTCATTCAGGACATTTGACCTGAATCCGAGGCTGCCTCCATCGCAAAGCGGCGCCCTCCGATGACGGCGCCACACTGGTGTGTCTCCCCATTCCAAGTGAAGGGCGTCCTGGTGTACCAGTGCACGACGCTCCGCTGGCCAGGTGACGTCGGGCTCTGTGCGGCGAGGTAGGTACTTTGCCGGTTGGTGACGGCGCTCTCCGGCAGTGATGGCGCGATCCACTCTGGCCAGTCGAGTATCCTTGCCAATAAAGATTTACTATCACATCTCTGGCCTGTGAATATCTCCGCCAGTGACTCACGGTCACCCTCCGGCGAGTGATGACGGCATCCGGCTATAGTGACGGCGCCCCCTCCGGCCAGTAACGGCAACCCTCCGGCCCGTGACGGCGTCTCGCCAAATGTTAAAGGCACGACTTGCACGTGCGGAAGGAGAGGCGCCTCCCTGCAAAATTTTCGCAAAAATTGGTGGCGCCTCTGTTGACCGGGTGGCGCCCCTCAATGCAATGACTTGGTCCTTTGTGGATTTCTGCGCACGCTTCTGACTCCATTGGATATAATGGTCTTTTTAGTATCGATACCTGGGGATTTTGTAATGCTTGAAATGTTTTGTATGTGACAAATTAATGAAACTCATTGACGGGTGGGACCCTACATATGTAATAACAATTCCATGTGCTACTAATTGATAAGGCTGGGGGCTTCAGCCCAGAGGCGGATCATACGGGTGATTTTGTCAGATTTGGGGGGGGGGGGGCAAAATCCAAAAAGTCTCGCACATTTCTGAAAACTCATCGGATTTCGCTTGCTTATGGATCAGCAACTGATTTAAAACAAACTTACCTTTGAAAAAATTGCTTAGTTCTACGATAATCTCAAGAAATGTGTCAAATTTGCTCTAATTTCGGGTGGTTGGGGGGGGGGACCATGGCCCCGTGGCCCCCCTCTAGATCCGCCCATGTTCAGCCCTATCAACTTTTAGCTCAGCCCCCTCAACTTATTAGTCAGCCCCTCGTCTAAAATCAGTTATTTAACACACCTGCCTATTGAAACAATACAAAGGGAAAGATAAAGAAATACCAATTGAAATCAAAATTAAACATAATATATTTGTTTTTGCATATTGAACGAAACCGCTATTCACAGGCACGGATCCAGGCTTTCGGTCAGGTGGAGGGGGACCACATGGTAATCGCCGTCAGCGAAATCTTGTTGACCGTGGGAGGGGGTCCGGGTGGAGCGTCACGCACATTTTTTAAACGGGGGTGGGGGTGGCGTCATCGAAACCAGAAAGTTGCGCCTATTTCATACTGTATCGTAATGCTCAGATAAACCAGCCCATACCGATGGCGGTGCCAATATAACGCCTGATTCATACTGTACCGCAATGCTCAATAGCTTCCTAAGCCAGCCCATAGATGACACTGCCAATATATCTACTGCCTAGTTCATACTTCATACTGTACCGCAACGCTCATAGCTTTCCAAGCTAGCCCATAGATGGCACTGGGAACATACCACCTGGTCCAAACTGTACCGCAACGCTAATATCTTTCCAAACCCGCCCATAGATGGCGTGGCCACCATAACGCCAAGTTCATACTGTACCGCAATGCTGATAACTTCCCAAACCTGCCCATAGAGATAGCGCTGCCCAATATAACGTCTTTTTTTCTATAAATTTAGTCCCATGTTTTTGTATGGATGGCTTTCCGAGGTCAGGACCCCGTAAGCAGAGCTTGTGCGCTGGTCCTGACCTCACCACCCGAATCGCGCAAATTCCTGTTGGCCGGCAGAATTTAGGGACGAAAGTTTTACATGCCCGACATACCTGGAAAACGGTCCGCCCCGCTCGCTGACGTCACCTGGCCTTGAGTACGACCGCTGCCACCGGCCGCAGGCCATCCCAGCCAGGAGCAAATAGCGAGCACCGAAGCGACTCGAAACCAGGCTGCCACTACTGGGATAGGTCAGAAGACCAGCGCTCTCCCACTGAGCTACAGGGGCGGACTCTGGTTTGGTTCATGATTGCTATACGGCAACCAGGGGTGTAGTTTCTTAAAATCAGTTGAGGGGGCTGAGCTCTGCTCAGGTCCAGTCTAGCATACCAAAATACAAGTTAATTGTCACCTGATTTCCCTATCGTGAAAAGCGGTTTTGTTCGATATACAAAACATATCCCACTTTTTTCAATCGGTACCTATGTCTTCATCTTTTCCCTTGTATTGTTGATGCATGTCAAATATCTGTTTTTAAGTTTATGGGACTGACTGAAAATTTGAAGGGGCTGAGCTAAAGGTTGAGTTGAGGGAGCTTCAACTGAACAACTAATAAGGAACCTACGTCCTTCACCCCTGACCGCAACACACACATTTTGCCAAACCCGCCCATAGATGGCGTGGCCAACATACCGCCTGGTTCATGCTGTTCCGCAATGTTCATAGCTTTCCGAACCAGCTCATAGATGACGTTGCCAGCATAGCGCCTAGTTCATACTGTACCGCAATGCTCGTATCTTGCCCAATCAGCCTATAGATGACGCTGCCAATATAACGCCTAGTTCATACTGCACCGCAACGCACACATCTTCCCAAACCAGCCCTCATTTTGGAGAGCCGTACGCGTTGCCTGGACTTAGGTGACTTTACACCAGTCTGAAGCAGGGCCTCGGATAACATGTTAACGGGGGGGGGGGGGTTGCCCCCGCAGTCAGGGATGTAACCTTATATCACTTGGGGAGGGCCCGAGCCCCCCCCAGATTTTAAATTTTAACATTAGGCCTATGGCGTCGCATGGCAAGAACTGAGTTAAATCTATCAAATTAACATTTGGGCCTCCCGAGCGATTTCATAAAGTTCCGCCCCTGCCCGCAGTTGAGAGAATCGCTCCCCACCCCCAGTTAGGCCGATTTGTCCCTGCGTGAAACTTAATTAATTCGACACTAGCGGACATAAGAATACTTTATATGATGCACCAATAACATTTACAAAATTATTTCAGTCACCCGACGTTTTTTTACTGTACTGCATAGCCGCAAATAGCATGCTGATGTGGAGGGGAGCAAATGCCCTCCACAGTGACTGCTGGCTCCTTCCCTAGTGACCAAATTTTGCCCCCTAGTGGGAGCACAATTCGTAGATAACTTACGATTGTACGGTCTGCTTAGTATATAAAAGCGTCGCTGAAGCATGCTTACAACTTAAAACCAATAATATGCCGTTTGCTACTTAGCGTATCTTTGAGATCTCGAAGAATGGGGACGGATACTCGCCCCTCGTCGCGTCGGTTAGAAATTGGCGTGGAGCACAGGTGTCGGCTTTTATACGCTTAGGGTGGCCCTCGGTGCCTCCACAGTCCATACATGTTGAGTCTGGTCCCCAAAAGATATGCTTTCGGCTCCCTTAATGTTTTCTGTTAAATGTCTGATCCAAGGGGGCCAAAGGACCAAACCCCAAACCACCTAAAATAACAAATTAAGCAAAAGCTTAGACACTTTAACGAAATAAAGTTTATTATTTCATCCATATATCCATGAAGTAACAAACACGATGAATTTGTTTTATTGTTTGATAGTTTTTGGAAATTTCGCCGCCAGAAGAGTTGTATTTTGCAGTTATGGGTTCTTCCTTGTTTCTGGCCGTAGATCAGATGTCTGAAAGTACATATATATACCATGGTTTCAGTCCCGATGATCCGTGGAAAATAATAATCTGAAAATGTCGTTGGTTCTAGGAACATATACTACCCGAAACCCCCTTAATAACATTACACGACGAAACCGGGGAATATCGGCGAAGTACTATTTATCCCCTTCGTAAAGGTTTAGCTGTTTGTCTCTTCTGTGGTGGCCCTCGTTTCCTCGGCCCCCACTGCCATATTTCGACTGAATAACCAATTTCACCGCATATCCGACGAATAAATTTAAGGCTGTGTGCCAGCATTTGGCCGACACGACCGATAATGGAAGGCTGGGATGGGACGTCCCATATTTTTTTAAATCGAGAATTGGCGGAGTGTAGCACCACTGTTTATGGCACAGCTGTTTCGGCATGGATTGCGCACCCAATTAGGTACTTTTTTACTAGGGTCCTCTCAGTTAAATTAACCAGGTCACGTAAAATGCCACCATCTCCAAAGAAGTTTTTGGTGGAACCATAGCCACAGTGTTTGAGCGATGTGACACTAATTTTGACATTAATTTAGACAAGGTATCTAAGTCCCGCCCCACACGGGTGCTTTTTTCATGCGTTGCGTTGCTTTTCGTCACGTCTTGATTCGTGTCAATGGGTCTCAATGCGTCTCAATGCGTAGCGATGCGTCAATGAGTGATGCATTGACGCATCATAACGCATTGAGATATCACAGGTGTGGACCTTCGATGATGGGCGTGTTTAAATTTATACTTTTTATTCAGCTTCACTACTGTATTATTTTACTATTTTATTTCTGTTTTACAGTTATATTTGTCATTACCACACTTAAAATGTATCCGTACCTATGTATGTATAGGGATATCAGGGAGGCACGTAGCTAAGGGGCACGGGGTCATGCCCCACTGGCCAGTGTCATTGTGTTTTATCTCATTCGTCATGACATCGTAAACAAACATCGTTTTCGCGAGCCGCGGACTCCCTGCTGTAAGCTTCAAAAATGTCCGTGTTTCGGTGCCGTTTATACCTCCATATGTGATTGCACTAAAAAACTATTATAATATTCTTAGTCCATGGTCAAGTCTGAACATTTTCATATCTGATCCATATTAAAATGAAAAAATCGTTCCGACCGATTATGACGGGCTAGATGGGGCTTGTGGCCCATAGTGCTTCGGTGCGCGGGTTTTAATTAAGTCCCAATCACACCTGGGATGGCCATAGGCAAAGCCGAAAGCGCTCTTCACTAGCCTGAGAGGATGAGAGGCTGGCCCATTTCTGGGCTTGAGAGGGTTCTTCGTCGGTCTGAAGGGCATTTTCTGGGCTTGAGAGTATCCAACGCCGGTCTGGTGATCGTTTTCTAGGCTTGAGAGGGTGCTACGCCGGTCTGGTGGGCCTTTTCTAGGCTTGATAGAGTCCTACGCCGCCCCGGTGGGCTTTTTCTAGCCTTGAGAGGGTCCTGCGCCGGCCTGATGGGCTTTTTTAGGTTTGAGAGGGTCTTACGCGGTACCGTCACCGTCGATTTTCAAGCAGCCGCAAAGAGTAACTGTCACACAAAACATTGGTTTTCAGCTGGATAAATACTGGATAAAAAGCCCTTAAGAGTAACATATACGTATATTAGCGATACATAACATCGGAACAAGTGTTTCAAGCAGCGTGGCAGGGCAGATGCCATTATCTTATCACAGAATCGTCGTTGTTTGTCCCGGGTGGTGCTACGTTGGCCGATCGCGCACGTGGAGAACCTCCGCTCCCTGAGACACCTCTGAAACACAAACATGCGATTATAGAACAACGACCTTACCAAGGCGATCCTACCGATCAGTGTGCTGAAGGTGGGCACCAGAGACTATCATGGCCTGGGTGCTCCCATGGGTGCCCACTCAATTCTTCCAATTGTCTGGGTTGGGTATGCATTTTTTGACTTTCATGGGTACTTGGCGGGCATGGGTATGGCAATTTAGAACAATGCGCTAAGCGTTCTTTTTTTACCTGACAACCAGATCGTTTAACCAGGTAAAATACGTTTTTTAATGATATATGGACACTTAAACAATAGACTTTGCAATTATCGACAACAATAATCGTGGTAGTAAAAGGGTCGTAATATTTTAATCACGTCTGAATCTAAGTCTGATCCAATATGAATTAATGTTGACCGCAAAGTTGTTCAATATGTCGAATCAACAGCAACACACAGGTGCCTGACAGTATTTCTCGTTAATAGTATGCCGTCAAACATGCTAGGATAATGGTTGCAAATTTTTGTGAAAATAATTATCTGCCTTAATTGAATGGCCCCAAATGGCCATGGTTATCAATATTAGCCGTTTTTCACGATGGGTTATTTTGCGTGAAATGTTTTAAACATTTTAAAATTTTTAAAATGTTTTACTGTAGTAGCGCCTTTCACGATGGACTAATTGGCGAAAAAAATGGTTTAAACCCTCGCCCTAAGCGGTCACATTACGGGAGGTTTAAAAACATTTCTCGCAAAATTAGCCATCGTGAAGACGGCTCCACTGCAAACATTTTAAAAACATTTAAATGTTTTAAAACATTTCGCGCAAAATAAGCCATCGTGAAAACGGCTATTATGAATTTGAATGGGTCTGGTCTGGGTCTGTGCTTGGTGTTCATGGGCTTCGGCTGGGCTGGGCTTGAGGTTTGGGCACCAATGATAGTCTCTGGTGGGCACGACAATGTTCGGCAATGATTCTGTTGATAATGTAACGGTTTAGTAGAATATGTCATGCGATCGTATATTGGCATACAAAAGATAAGAAGAAAATGACAGAAAAGTTTGAAAGGAAACTCATTTTTGGACATTTTCGCAATCAACATTTTTTCATACGATCTTAATCTTTATGGCGTTTTGCCACACGATTTTTTGTCCATACGGCTTTTGTTTTGTAGGTCTTACACGTCTAATTGATATATGATTTGTATCACTTATCCGCCTCGATTTTCGTCATGTTATATTGTAACCGTAAAATTCAGTCATATTCCAATATGTCATATTATGTTAATACAACACTACCTTTTTTCTGCCGTGATTTTGTTAAGTCCTTGAACATCAAAGAATATAATAAACATACATATTTTACCCAATCACCTTTTCACTCTTTGCAACGCTTGCATTTGTAAAATATTTCACAGTTCGACATGTATTAAGTGATAGGTGTCTAGAGGCGACAGCGAGGATGGGTGTGAACTTACGCTGGACGGCGCGTACTCGTAGAATCCAGCCGTTTCCGGTCGTCGAGGAGTCCGTGTGGTACTGAATCAGCAGCTTACTGGTCGTAGCGACTCTGTTTGCCAGAGTACGCGACTGCAATGAGCAGATCAGCTGGTCAGACAAGGTTAGTATAACAAGGTAGTAAGGTTAGTTAATACACAGCTGATGTCAGATGGTGAGGGGTCGCTCGGGGCCAGGGTAGCCCAGAACACATCTAATTTGCCGTGGTCTGTGTGGTTGATCGGCAGCAGTTGCGTGGTCGGTCCCGTCCCACCCTACTCGTGATGTCTCACCTGGCCACAGTTGGTCGTCATGAGGGTCTGCGTCCCTGACTCCGAGACAGAGTACATAGCCAGGTATGTGCTGTTGCAGCCACCAAGCGGCGACGCAAAGTCAACGTCTGTGGGCGCACGGAACCGATAGTTATCGAGCTAGCACAGCTATCGGCAATGCCTATAGCAGCGGGTGCATGTATGTATAGCAGAATAATGACAACTCTTGTTCTGGTTATCGGTACGTCTGTGCTAACATGTGCACGCTCAAACGCGCAGATTACCGCAACCCTTTCGATGTTACGTTGATTGGATAATTTATCCAGACGATCCAAACGATTTTATTAATAAATTTGTCGTGGCTTTAAGACGAAGTGTTTTTGAAAGCACATTGCACAACTTGCATCTTGCGTGTTTACATACCATCGAAGTAGATGCCGACTTTGTACAGGTCCGGCACAGAAATGGTCCATTGACAGACTGCGTCATGAGAGTAGTTGCCGGGGTAGAACCAGGCACTGGTCACTCAAGTCGGCATCAGCCCGTGGTACGTACCACCACAGCGGAGCACCTGTAATCAGAACCCGGGACTGGTCAGTCAAGTCGGCAGCCCGTGGTACGTACCACCACAGCGGGCACCTGTAATCAGAACAACCCGGCACTGGTCAGTCAAGTCGGCATCCCGTGGTACATACATACGTACCGCCACAGCGGGCACCTATACAGACGGGAGAGGTTCGGTATCAAAGGGATATTGCCACCTCCGAAGGATTTATAATAATTGCAACTGAAATGAATGGTGGGGATCAACAATCATGTATGCTCTTGCTCAAACTTGCCCTAAAGCAATGCATCGCCATTTTTTGTTTTTATTTATTTCTGACTCCAAAACGTTAGTCTCGGCTGTGCTTAGCACTAGGTTCATGGTCACTCTCATCCAGTTTGGCTGTCAAATTGGCGCAACTGTTGCATGTCCGATTGTACCCGCCCAAAGCTGAAAACGTCTGAATTCACCAAGACGTGACCTTGAAATGTATATCTGTGTTATAAGGCCACTTATCTTCTACGGCCCCAAGTCAAACCATAGTCATTCTTGCAGCTTTATTATGAAAGAAGCTAAGATCGTTGACATTGTAATTAACTGCATACGCATTTTATTTTTAAAGTTCACTGACGGAATGGTGATGGTGGGTTTGCATTTTTTTTTTAAATAGTCCGCAAAGAAGTGATTCAAAATAGTTAGGAGGCGACCCTAATTTGAATTATGCTTGCCAAGCATTGAGGGGTGGAAATGTGTTTTTGGCCTAATGGAGGAAGTTTCGGAATCGGGAACCAGATTTTGCAGGTGAAATCGGATATGCTTAATCTACCGATATACACCAAAAACTATAAATTGGCCCGCGACGTGGCAATATTCCTTTAAGTTACAGTTTATAGCAATAGTGCCACCACAACTTTCAGCATACATAAAACACGATATTTGTAAGCTTTAGTCACTCGGCGTGAACTATAATATAGCGATTTAAGTTAAAACTCGATAATTTTGTAATTATCTGTCATATTCTCACCAACTTCCGAAGCGAAGTAGCTTGCGTAGACTTTGTAGGTTTGTGAGGCCTCCACTCGAAGCAGAAGATGGTTTCCCGTAGATATGACGCTCGCGCCTTGAGACCTCGAGAACCCGCAAATCTGCGCGAGCTGAGGAGAGGTGCCGGAGCTTCCATCCAAAAGCTGGAAATGATGGCAGAAAACATCAAGGAATTATTTTGTCTTGAATGCTTCGGTTTTCAGCTGCGCTTACATAGAAAGAATTACGTTTTCTCAATATTTCACCGTACTGTTCCAAGTAGCTTTGTTGATAATAGAATATACATTAACAATATTGTTTTTTGCTGGAAAGCAGGCTAAATACTTTTCTTGAAACAACAGCAGATACAATTTTTGCTGTTTCCATATTTTATTGACGCCAAAATACTATTGTGACTGTCCCATTTAATCATTTACAAAACGTATCACCACAACAGTCCTTATACAATGGCTTAGCAAGGAAACCAATCACAAGTCCCCACTCAACCAGAACTCACGACCGACTGGCTCAGCTGTCGATCTTTGGCTGACAAAGTACCTGACATGCGAGACCCATGCATTGATATGTTGTCTGCGACAGACACTTCTATTTGTTTGACATTTTCAGACCCATTTTTTTGCATAATAAATCACAGGGAGAGCTTTACTCGAACAAGGAACGCAAGGAACGCCGGATAATGCTACGGACATCCCTGTGCTGCCCTCTTTCCGATCTAGAGCTGGCCGTTCCTGGTGCCCAGCTCTGTGTCCAGCTATACCGGTGCGTGCTCGCCTCACTCACCCTGACTCGCAGCCGGCTGCAGCGGTTGCCGGCGTCAGCTGTGAACTCGGTCTGCACCCTGTAGATGAAGGCGGTGATGACGGTGTCGGGCGGCGCGTCCACCTGCAGCTGGCACACCTTCGAGCCGGGGATGGTGCTCTCCCAGGCCGACATCAGGGTGCCGTACGGCGACGTGTAAGTGCGGTTACAGGCTGCGGCGAACGGATGGCATGAAGGCGCTTGGGAACGTGACGTCATACATATGCGCGAGGGTGTGACGTCATACACACCAGCGTCAGCAAACATATGCTACTGACGCTCATGCTATATTTCAATGACGAGTTTGCAGCAGATGATAGAAACAAAATACATGGTGTGTGTGTGGTGAAGTGTTGTTCAGAGCAGTGGAGGGGAGGGGAGGGGTAAACGTTTTTATCTCCAGCCTCTGCAGCGATGCAATCTAACACTATGCGCGCAGTGTGTTCGTCCGTCGTTAGAATAGGACGAAGTTTGGGCCATGCTCTGACCGTGCACATTCCCTGCGGAAATCCTTGGAATCCCCGGCGGGCATTTTACTCTACTGCAGTTCCGCAATGTACTCACTGCTCATATAAATTAGTAACTGCTCATAATACATTAGTAATACATTAGTACTGCTCACTGCTCACTGCTCATAATACATTAGTATTCATGTTAACTCTTTGCTACGGGAATCGGTAAAAAGCACTTTTTACCAATGCCCCGGAATCCCCGCGGGAATTGACGGGTCAAAACACGCCCTAAATTCACATAATGTTATCCGTTTTTTAAAAGAGTTAAGCATGCATAACTCAACAATACTTTCACACTTCAAGTTAATTAATAAAACATAACAAATTTACAAATTTGCCTTCCTTTCACATCACTGAAAACAAAGCACATTGATATTGCTGCAATGAACTATCTGCGATCAGAGGTCCTCCCCTCTCTTCCCTGCCACCACGTGACCCCCTGCCCCGCGGCGCGCGCCGGTCCTCTCACGTGCGAGCGAGTACTGGAGCCTGAAGCCGGCCATCTGCGTGTCGCTGTCAGAGCTGAACTGTAGCCGCAGGCCGCCTTCGGTGGTGAACACGTTCGCCGGCACGGCAGTGCCGCAGTACGTGCTGTCCACCCGCTGCTCGTTGTGCTACCGGTGACGTTACAGTGAGTAAGAGACAGAGAGGGTGTGACGTCAGAGTACGTGCTGGTTACTACTCGTGCATGTTGTAAGTCCAGGCAACGACGCAAACAGGCAAATCATACATGTGTTCTTAAGATTAAAGTCTCAACAATATGCGTTATATTATTCATTAAAACATACACGTTAAAACGTGTTATTTTATAGATACGGGAATGTCTTGCCAGTAAGCGCACATAGTCTAGACTTGTAAAATAATTATGCCAACGGATTCGGCTTACTCCCGTCTTGGCGTCCAGTGTCCACCTGTCGGGTCCATTCGGCCCATTGAACCGCCAGGGTTCGCTGCCCCAGTCGAGATGCAAGTCCGGTACACGAACCAGGTATGTTCTGAACTCCAGAACATATCTAAGTTACATTTACCTGGGTATGTTTAACTACGTTCTATTACAAAAACAGGCAATATATATCTTGCACATAATCTGGGTGTGTTCTGAAGTCCAGAATATACCCAGTTTAGTTTGTGGCCAAACTTGCATCTCAGTCGAAGCACGCAGTGGCAGCCAACCCCGATCGTTATTGCAGGACCCGACGGGCTGACCACAAGACGGGCACAAGTCGAGCCCGTTGACTCACCATTTTACAAGTACCTATGGCACATTATACATACCCAAATATCGCGGTTCCCAAACGACCCAGAAGACGGACCCTGGTTTCTTCGCATCTGTAAAACAGCCCAACATCGTCACTTTTTCAACGGCGCCGGAAACGCCACATGGACGATTAATGGATCCTTTTGAAGCCGGTGACTCAGGGAAACATCGCACATGCTACTTTGATTAAGAAAACCAGACACTTTCATGATGGGATTTCAACCGAGATAGCAGTTTAAAGGCCATGTTGAGAAATCACTTTCGGCATACTGCTTGGTTGTAAGGACTCTCCTGCCGACTATAATTGATGTTTTGTCCTGCTGTCATTCAGCGCTGTGTCGGGAAGCGCAGCGCGGTGTCGGGAAGCGCAGCGCTGTGTCGAAAACCTTCAAATCGAAGCATATAGTGGAAGCAGCGTTATCTGCTAAGCCAGCAAGAAAACCCTTCACCACTGGCAATGTTATGCTAGTTGTGCAAGCAATGATGATATCATAATTACATTTGCATTTACTATTTTGATACATAGTTAAGTACATGAAGTTGCGAGCTTAACCTTATTCCCTGGCGGGCGGGCAGAGTTTACGTTAACCTGCGGGGGGGCAGACTTCTGCCCCAGAGATTCGAGCAAACCTTCTACGGCCGATTTCGATTGGGACATACACCATTCTATTTCGTCGGACAATATTTCGATGGGACCAACACCATTCTATTCGTCCGTGACAAGATCTTTCTTTTTTAGAAATCCGAATTTATTTCTTGTATAAGAAATGGTGGCCAGGGATAAAAAATACATTTTCTTAAAGGTCATTGTGGCCATGTGATTCGACCGATTTTCATGGCCGATTTCGTCGTGGCCGATTTCGATGGGACAAACACCATTCTATTCGTCGTGACAAGATCTTTCTTTTTAGAATCCGAAATGTATTTTTTGTAAAGAAATGGTGGCCAGGGGTAAAAAATACATTTTCTTAAAGGTCATTGTGGCCATGTGATTCGACCGATTTTCATGCCCGAAACGTTTTTGAGCTTCCAATGTAATGGTCTTTAATATATAAAGGGGACAAGTACCAAAATGAGAAACCATAGGCGTATTCAGGGACGAAAAATGTGTGGAATTTTTATAACAAACATGTGCTGTTGGTGACTGTTTGGGATGATAGGAGCGTCACATGATGGTTTTGTTGCTGTAACTGTTAAATTTAATATATTCCGCATGGGCGGATCCAGGTAAACAACGTGGGGGCACCATGTGCGGAGCGCCTTTTATCATCTTACTAATTTGAAGTTCGGCCTAATTTGACGGAGGATATCGCCTCCTATTTTGTTTACCTGAATGCGCCTCTGCCAAAATATGTATTATTCAAGTATGTATGATTTATATAGCAGTGACAAAGTTTCCGACGCTTTTATTCCACCGCAAACTACGAAGGAAGTATGCGCCGCTCAACCGCATTCGTAACAACCTCCCCAAAACATGAGCATTGAGCCGTCTCTGCTGAGCCAATTTTTTTTCAAAATTTTGACACAAGACGCGTCATTTAATTCTAGGAGAAGCCAATAAGTGCCAAGACGCTAGGCGTAGTGGTTCAGAAGCGGCAGGCGGAAAACTACTGGGGACAGAATCTGTCCCCCGCAGGAAATAGGGTAAAGGGACTGTCCCACCTTAACATAGGATTTGAGTTGAGATAGCCATTTTGCGTGCTTGACATTGAAATTATGTATGGTATAAGTTAAAACAACCACTGAGGTCGAACCACAGAGAAATTCGAGCTTGATTTTGACATCTGTAACATCGCCAGCCCCCAATGTATTTGAATGGTGGCCGTGAGCCGATGTCGTAGTCCCTGCTCTTGCTAAATGTTGATTACAAGTCGACTTGTTTTACCTTTGGCCATACATTAGCCATACACTAGTCCTACTTATAACAGCGTGAAGATTTTATTTGTTTTCCCAACAATTTCTTCATATGACGTCATCAGTCCAAACATTAAAACGATTTTTTTAATGAAATTGAGCACTGTTCGTGAGAACAAAATGTCATAATCGTGTTCAGCAGCATTCACTTCATATTTTGCACCACAAACGACGTACATTTGACACATTTTTTGAAGGTGGGACAGTCCCTTTAACAGTTCTCATATTTTTTGTCTTTCGGAGACACAATGTCATAATATGCGCCACCTTGGAAATTTCCGCTACCTTTGCAATATATACTGAAAATGCGAGTGTAGGTTTTTGAAATAGGTTACTGCAAAAACTGCTGTTTAGTGTATATCTTGATAATGTAGCCAAACCAATGTGATATTCAACATTGACAGGTACCAGAATACCCCTGTACTATATAGCACATTTGACCAGGCTATGTTGGAGACACAAGTGTTCTATTGCTGTAATCGGTTTGATAATGGTCTGTGGCCGAAAATTCACCCTCATGTTATACTTTATAATGCCTTGAACTTTTAATTGACGACACGCGAAGGTCATTAATTGATATAGATATAGAATTTACATCCAAATTTGGCGAAGTGACTGGTTTCCTTTATGCACATATAAGACACAGGAATGCTTCACAACACTTAATAAGAACACACGGTGGACACTCTAGGCCCTGAACGTGGAGTCGCTCTAAAATCGTTTCCCTTCAAGAGGCGCAAGATGCCCCTATACGCGCCACCACTTGCTGAACCACCCTTGAACGCGACAGCTCAGGATTTTTCCTTATGGAAAAAACACAATTATAAATAAAAGTATTGTTTCGCATAGGGTCAAAAATACTTCGGGGACATAGGCGCCTGCTTGTACTGCTTGTACAGCCTGCTTGTGACGTCGGCAGAAGCGTGACCCACCTGTTGGACGGTGAGCTTGTCGCGCGTGCAGCCCTGTCCGCCAGCGATCTGCAGGGCGGTGAAGTGCAGCTGTACGGACGCGAAGCGGCCGGCCGGAATGTACCAGACGCAGCGCAGGTTGGCAGGGTAGTCGGCCGGATGGTTCGGAGTCTGTAGAATTTGCGGCGTCTCCGTCACCGCGAGGCTGGTCCGTCCGCACACCGCTGTAGGAACGCAGCGCAGAGCCGATCAGAGGGTGGAGTTGGATCGAGATATGGGGCAGTGCTCAATCCGCAGCCACAACGCGTTGAGAAGGTGGAGGTTTAGGTTCCTTACTGAATAGTATTTATGTTTTAGTCTTCACAACATCGCTAAACTGGTAGTAATTTGAGGTCTTAGGACGTTACCTAAGCAGCACTCGTTTAGCAAATGCGCATTGTCAGTTTACCTTTATACAAATATGCTCTGACAGTCACGCAAATACAGCGGATACTAGCGAAAGCAAATTAATAGCTTCCGAAAACTTCATAAAATATGTAACGTGCTCCAAAATAAAACTTCTGGTGGAGAACATAGTGGTATCGACATAAAGACATACAAGAAGAGTGCAACAAAGAGCCTCCAGGGCCCATCCGAGGTTGCACATATCCCCCCAACCCCACCAGTCTCATCCTCCAGCCCACCCCACCTACCTAAAACAAGTCTAATCCCATGAGTACTTATGAACTCATGGGATAAGTCTAATCCCCTTCTCTGTATAGTATTTATCTAATCTAATTTTGAAGGAGGCAAGTGGCACTGCAGTAGCGACATCCCCCGGTAGCTAGTTCCAATGCCTTACAACCCTTCTGCTGAAAAATGACTGTCGAAGCCTAGTTCCACTTTGTTTCATTACGAGTTAATGCTTATGACCTCTACTTCGATTTTCCCTACTGAATTCAAACATTCCCTTTAAATATCCAGAATGCTGACCATTCACAAATTTGAATACTTCAATTAGATTTCCTCTTAGCCTTCTATGTCTAAGTGAAAACATGCCCAATTTCTTTAATCTTTCTTCATAAGGCATACTATAAAGACAATTTACCATTTGTATTGTCCTTTTCTGAACTCTTTCTAACAACCAGCAATCTTTCCCATATGTTGGAGACCAGGCTTGCACGCAATACTCTAGATGTGGTCTAACATGACAATGTTACAGTCCATAAGACAGTTTAATGACCGTCTGCACTCACAGTCCACGTTGGTGACCTGTGCTGAGAAGCCAGACCGGTGGATCTCGCTGTCTGAGTAGAACTTGATGAAGAGTTCGTTGGAGGAGGCGGTGACGGCCGGTGGTAGTTGGGTGCCGCAGTAGCGATCTATCAGCGGCGAGACTGGACTGGGACCATCACGAACCTGCCGACAGTGACACCGTAACACTGTCACACCGGCATACCGTCACACCGGCACACCGGCACACCGGCACACCGGCACCGGCACCTTAGCCCCCGGCCTCCCAGCACCCCAGCCCCTGGCGTTCCGGCACCTCAGCCCGGGCTTCCCGGCACCTTAGCCCCGGCTTCCCGGCACCTCAGCCCCGGCTTCCCGGCACCCCAGCCCCCAGCATCCCGGCACTGACCTCTAGGTAGTCGTACGGGCAGTTTGCCGAGCTGGTGCCGTTGACCTCAACGTTGAACGGCTGCCGAAGAGTGAGCCTCAGCACGCGGCCCTGCTCGCCGCGCACCAGCCAGCGGCAGTCGAGGTTGTCCTCGTACGAGCCGTCTCCGTCCGTGTCGGGGGAGCGCAGCGTGACACGGAGTCGCTGACCGTCAGCTCACCGCCACAGCCCTGGTCAGAACCTGCAGCAGACAGACGCATTCACATACAGACAAACAGACACGGAGTCGCTGACCGTCAGCTCACCGTCACAGCCCTGGTCAGAACCTGCAGCGGACAGATTCACATACAGACAAACAGACACGGAGTCGCTGACCGTCAGTCACCGCCACAAGCCTGGTCAGAAGGAACCTGCAGCGGACATTATTCACATACAGACAAACAGGACACGGGAGTCGTGACCTCAGCTACCGTCACAGCCGTGATCATCATGATAGGACCTACAGCAGAACAGACCATACACATAGACGGTAGACCTAGAACAGATACCAGATGCATTACGAACACATCCGACAGACAACATACCGAGCACATACTGCAGAACACATACATACACAAATATTATACATACACACATAAACACACATACAGCACAATACAGATATATAGACAGACAGGCAATCAGACATATGCAGGAGCGTGGGAACAATTTTTAAGTTGGGGGAGGGAGGGGGGACTTTTTGGCGGACCAGAGTCAACACAAGAGAGCTAAAAGAAGCTATAGATCGCTGTTTCCCGTATGTATGTACTGCTATCTATTGTCAATATTGTAAATATTGCCAACACAGTGGTTATGCTTATTTTTCTTTATGAATCTAGTCATAAAAATACATGTTCTGAGTTGCTCATGCTCATGTTGCTGTTGTTAGTCTTGAGTTGCACGCCAACTCCTCTATGCTGCCTGGTAATAATGTCTGATGATAAGCGCCTTCATCCAACTGGAGCAGATTTGGTGTAATAAAAGCCAACGTCATACCCCATCTGCCATATTGTGAATAGAGCTCTGGACTTTGGAGCACGTGAGCATATGGGTGACCGGTTACGACTAGCTCTCCGAATTATGTATACGTTCAGAAAACTTTTTAAGAAGCGAAGCCTCTCCACTCCCGATCCAAAATGCCGGGTGCGGCCCTTTCTCTTGGGAGCCGCACGACATTCCCGCGCAGGACCCCAGAGGGCCCGCTGTGGCCGGTGCCGTTTGGAGGCGAATATGTGGAAGCGCGAGGCAATTTAGGAGTAGAGTGGCCCGGTGTGGAGACAGAGTCGTGACGAGGCGGCAGTACGCCGACGGAGAGAGGGGGGTCGTGGGTGCAACACTGGGTTAGTTCCTTGTAGGTCATAGGATGCAGAAATGATGGAGGCTGAGGGGGTCAGTTGACCTTCTGTGCTACTCCGGAGGGAGGGAAGGGAGAGGCGCGCCCTGATCTGTCCGGCACCCCCGCGGCCGCGAGGGGGTGTCGGGAGTTGGGGGGGGGGGGGCACAAAACCGCGCAATAAACAAAGGCGTGGGCGACACTGTCCGTGTGATAGCTGGGTGGCGGTGGGGGTGGGGGGTAGAGGGTGGCGGGGGGGAGTCCAGAAGCGATACACGACGATCCAATCGACCGGGTGAGTAGCAGAGCGCCGCGGTTCGACGAGCCTGCTAGACCGTAAGGGTGAGCAAGCGCAACACAATTGCCGGTAAAAACGAAACGCTTTTTACTTTAACAAATTTATAAACACCCTGATGTATCCCACGCCAAAAAGACCGGATTGTATTCACTTTGTGGTGGCTTGAAATACTTCATGGGCTCTAGTACTTACAGTTACATCCAAAATAAAGCAATGCAAGAATGAAAACTATCTCGACCAACGTGTAGAAACAATCTTATTGACATGTGTTAGCTGTATTTTACAGTGTTTTCACGCAACGATATTCATATATGCTGCGCCACTGTACAAATTGAAAGCTGCCTAACTAGCTCCAAACTTAAGAGAAGTTGAATTTTCACTGTTGTTTTAATTTTAACTTGAAACTTATTCTTTGTTCCATACAAGATATTCACATTTCCATCGGGAATGCCGTTTATCTAATTCAGAGATCGAATATTATGACAAACACTGGTTGGAAGCCGGCACCTGGCTCCAAAGTTGGGGGCCGTCACCCCTGGAGGTTCAAGGTGTGTGTGTGTGGAGGCCCCGAGGGAGGGGGCCGGTTTGGCCCAGAGTCCGGCAGGGAGGGACGTCATGGGACCCGGCTGGGCCAGGCCCGGGCGCAGGGAGGGGCGTGTGGCCCAGGTGGGAGGGAGGGAGGCCGAGGAGTCCTATCAGGCCACCCGGTGGGAGGCTGAGGGAGGGGTGTGGCCCGGTGCCTTTGAGGGAAGGGAGGGAGGGAAGTATGGCCCCCGTGTGGGAGGGGGAGGGAGCGGGTGTGGCCGGTGCCTTGGAGGAGGGAGGGCAGGGGAGGTATGGGCCGAGTGGGCAGGGAGGGATGGGAGGGGACGGCGCAGGCGGAGCTGTGACGATGTTCCCCCGTGGGAGGGGGCAACTGTGGTCGGCGGGGGGGGGGGGAGGCTCTGCCAACCTATCATGCACCCGCGGTCTCAGACAGGAGACGACAGACAGAGACAGACAAAAGCAGGAGCGAGACAGCACCAGAGCCACGGACAGCAGCACAGACAGAGACAGACGCAGAGACAGACAGAGACAAGACAGAGAGGACAGAGACAGACAGAGACAGACAGCGACTGACCCTGTAACAGACAGAGACAGACAGAAAGACAGACCGAGACAACCGAAGAACTAGACAGAGACAGACAGAGCAGACAGAGACAGCAGAGACAGACAGAGACAAGAAACCACAGACCAGACAGAGACACCGACAGCAGCAACAGACAGCAGACAGACAGAGACAGACAGAGCAGACAGAGACCCGACCAGCGACAGACAGAGACACAGACAAGACAGACACAGAGCACACGACGAGACGACCAGCCAGCACCCAGGACAGAAGATCAGACAGAGACAGACAGAGACGAGACAGAGACAGACAAGAGACAGGCAGAGAACCAGACAGACAGACACCGCACCGACAGCGAGACAGCCAGCAGAGACATGACAGAGACAGACAGAAGACAGCAGAGACAGACAGAGACAGACCAGAGACCACAGTCTACACACTACACACCTCACCACACCTACACAGCCTACACCCTACACACTACACACCGGTACACACCTACACACCACACACACACACACACACACACACAACACACCGCAGCACACACACAACACACACATGTCACACACCACCCAACACATCACTCCCCACACACACACACACAATCATACAACACCACACACATACACACACCGCGTCACGGCCACACACCATACACGACAAACAGAGCGCACACTGACCACACCTACATAGTTTAACAAATCTAATTAAACCACCGCGGAACACGCACTCGTGGCACGCGTGCCTTCGCCTCACATAGAGGGCGGGCATACCACACAGATAGGATGAGAGAGTTAACCGCTTTACGGAGGGATGGCGAGGATAGGGAGATATAGGTAGGGATCGACGGCCACGAGATAGAGTCACGTACGCGAGGGAGGTGTTGGCCCGGTGTGCACGACGAGAAGAGGATCGCTGCCTTAAAGCCAGCTCGTGCTACACTGCCGTCGCTGACAAACTGGATCGTCGCCCTTCTGGAAAGTCGCCACCTATCCGAAAGCCACAGTCACGTGATCAAATCAGAGTTTGTTACAAAGACTGAAATCACCCAAATCTCACAAGCTCTGTCAACGAGAAAAAAACAACAAAAAAAACGATGTTTTCTCCGATTGTGAAGAGTAAATATTTTTGGTTAAGGAATTCTTGAGATGCTTTAAACGGCGGGAAAATGCTTGCCGAAGAGAGTGATTAACAATTACTAAATATCAAGGTTAAAACAAACTTATGCAACATTTCATTTTCTTGAATGCAGCTGTAGTCATTAAGTTACTTTAATGGACTTTGTTCCTTTTCACTAAGATAGAAGGCGATACGCTTACAATTAGATGTGTTTCCTAAATTGCAGCCGTACTATCGCATGCGGCCCCAAATAAGCTAGCCTGTGGCCGGGTATGTTCCAATGACCACCCGTCCGAACTCACGACGTGTGGCGGATTTCTGTTCATGTTGCCGCAGTATTTGTTCAGCATTTTCTCCGGGTTGGCCCAGGTGTCATCGAAGATAGATACCGAGTCGTATCCGCAAGCGTAGTTACTTTCCAGGTCCAGGTATATAAACCTGCGGTGAGAATTCGCAGCGAGCTAGTTGGAAAGCAATACTACCCAAAAACAGAAGTGTAAGGATGGGGAGCCAAGAAGGACTTGTCTGGGTGGTGTTAGCGTCGCGGAGACAGGTCGGCTGTGGCTGGCCCCTGTACTTTGTACTTGGGATTAGGTATTATCAAAATGGAAGCTGATGATATATAAACAGCGGAATATCGGAAGAGGCGAGGGGTTACGATTAACCACGAAAAACATTCGCAACGAAAAAATGTGATTTGAGGTGAACAACTTAATTCATGTTTATCTCATTGATAAAATACAAGTAATACATTTTCTGAATAAATAGTGTTGTGTGAAATCATGAAATGGGTGCACATATATGGCAGTATATGGGTGTATAATGCATATTGGTAAACAACATGGGTGCAAATTTAAATACAAATTAGATTCTGTGCTTTGGATGATCAGAATTCAAGAAAACTGAACAGATACAGACAACTGTAATTTACCAGCCAGCTCCCATCAAATGGAACAATTGACCAATTTAGATGCACGCAAGGAAAACACGATGTTCCAGCAATGGTATTCCGCTCAGTGGCAAAACGAGGCACCACTCTCTATCCCTGCATCACCAAATACACGTCGACCAAAGCGACTGTCCACTGAGACGTTTTTCGACACCACTCACCGCACGAGCACCACCTTGCCGGGGGGTGCCGTCACCAGCCAGGTGCAGTTGGCGCCGTGGTGATAGGTCTGCGGATGGTTCGGTGACTGAATCACCCCCGGCTCGGTCACGTCACCGCCGCACGCTGCAACAGACACACACTGGTCACCGAGGTTAGGTGACTGGATCACCCCCGGCTCGGCCACGTCACCGCCACACGCTGCAACAGACACACACTGGTCACCGAGGCTCGGTGACTGGATCACCCCCGGCTCGGTCACATCACCGCCACACGCTGCAACAGACGCGTCACCGAGCTGTTATTCACACGAAGAACAGGGTCGACCTGAGGGATGTGCCAGTGCTGGAGCGTGAGTGAGATCGGACTGATGGTCAGACGTGGGGACGAGAGTCAGAGCATCAGTGATATTCAGTGCCGGGCTTTTTAAAAGGACGTATGAGCTATGACATTGGTACCAAATGTAGAAGTGAAGTCAATCAACCCATCCGGACAGCTTTCTTGTTGCTGTCAAAAGGTGAAATGGGTAGCGTCAATGTCACCGCGAGTACCGTGTGTCTTATCTCTGTTATGAACGTGATTCTACCTTGTCCTCTACCGCATGCCCTCTTCTGGGGATTCAGGTCAATTCGATTCCGAGGGCCGTCCATGATAGAGGCGTAGGCGCTGGTTCATCGTTGGGCTTCTGAAAGAGACTCTGGTCTGTGCAATTGTCTGATTTTTGGAGGTACCTGCACTGTTCCTCGGCGTGCGACAGACCGACAGCTGACGTGAGTGAGCGTCACCAAGACTTCGCTATATATCTTCTACCTTGTATGGATCAAGATATCATCATTTCGACTGACCTGATTCAGTAGTACTGCGTCATATCTACGTGATAGATATTAACTCGGATCTGCTGTCTTTGACTTGCTATTGTAACTCAAGGTACTAACTATATCACATACTTTATATTCCTAGGCACTTACTTCATAATCGCATAAATCACGGCACAGACCTGAATATCGTATACTCCCGGACTGAACCTGATATCGTAATACTCCGTCAACTGACCTGAATCCCTATAACTGCCAAGGCACTGAACCTGTATATCGTATACTCCCGGCACTGGACTTGATATCGTATACTCCAGGCACTGACCTGATATCGTAATACCTCCGACACTGACCTGATATCGTATACTCCCGCATGGCCTGCTATTAGCATACTCCCGCACTGACCTGCATATCGTAATACTCCCGCACTGACCTGATATCGTATACTCCGTCACTGACTGATATCTATACTCCAGGCACTGACCTGATATCGTATACTCCCCGGCACTGACTTGATATCGTATACTTCCCCGGCACTGACTGCCTATCGTATACTCCCGGCACTGACTTGATATCGTATACTCGCCGGCACTGACCTGCTTCAGTATACTCCCGGCACTGACCTGCTATCGTATACTCCACGGCACTGACTGATAGTCGTATAACTCCGGCAACTGACTTGATATCGTATATCCCGGCACTGAGACCTGCAATATCGTATACTCCCGGCACTGACCTGAACGTGATACTATTCCGGCATGACCCTGCTATCCGTATCACTCCCGCACTGCACCTGCTATCGTAAATACTCCGGCACTGATTCGATATCGTAAACCTCCCGCACTGACCTATATTCGTAAACTCCCGGCGACTGACCCTGCTATCGTATACTCCCAGCACTGACGCTGATCATCCTATGACTCCAGCACTGACCTGATATTGTGTCGTATCCCGCATCTAGACTTGATATCGTTAACTCCCGGCCACTGCCTGCTTATCTTAGGTAACTCCCGCACTGACTTGATATCGTATACTGCCCGGCACTGGCCGCTATTGCATCTCCCGGCACTGACCTGCTATCGTATACTCCGTCACTGACTGATATCTATATCCAGGCACTGACCTGATAGTCTGTAATACTCCCGGCAGCTGACTTGATATCGTATACTCCGCACTGGCCTGCGCTGCTTATTGCATACTCCCGCCTGACCTGTATGTATACTCCCAGCACTGACCTGTATCGTATACTCCGGCCTTGACCTCGAATATCGCGATACTCCCCGGCACTGACCTGCCTATCGTATACTCCATGGCACTGACCTGCTATCCTATACTCCCGGCACTGACCTGATATCGTATACTCCCGGCACTGACCTGATATCGTATACTCGGCCTTCCAGCCGGTGTAGCCCAGAGAGAAGTCTGTAGTGAAGAGCAGCGTGACGGGTCCTCGAAGGCTGAGGTCAGGCGGCTTCCTATCACCACACGTGGTCAGCTGAGCGGTGCCTTCCGTCGTGTTGCCCGCGAACACTGCTAGCTTATCGTACCGGCAGTCGTCTTGGTCTGAAATGACATGCCGGTGTCACACATTTGGTGAGCGGAGTATCACTCGTAGGGGAAGGCCCGGCGCGTGGAGCTGTGGCCTGTGCATTTTGTACTTATGACCGGCGCAGAGGAGACTTGACCATGGAAACAAATTGCGAGTGATGAGGTAATTAAGGGAACCAAAATCACTTGACGTGGCCTTTGAAGACGAAATAGCTTAAAACTTTCTTTTGACTTAATTAAATTAAATTAACTTATTATATTATATATATATATTATATATAAATTAATTAACTTAATTAAAAGCCAGCCAACAGGAATTGCGCGATCGGGTGGTGAGGTCAGGATCAGCGCAACAAGCTCTGCTTAGCGTGGGTCCCTGACCTCGAAAGCCATCATACACATTGGACACTCAAATTTTTTAAAAATGCAATTTTTGATTTCAATTGCGAAAGTAACTTCTATACCAAATTGTAGGCTCAACTTTTTCACAAATGTAATTTCTTTCCATTGGATTAAGGCAACCTAACAGCCAAACAAGCTCCTCTCTCACACTTTTGGTCGACTTGATCACGCTGAAGCGGGGTGTTACTCGCCTTCGATGGAGAATTGGTCGGTGAAGCGCAGATTGACATAGTCGTTGGGTTTGGCCAGGATGCGATACTGGCAGTTCAGCATGTTGGGGTAGACGCTGGGGTAGTTAGGTGAGTGGAATACACCACTGGTGGCATTGAAGTCCTCCCCGCAGATGGTTCTCCAGCTCACCTGACGAGCACATAGGAAGAGTGCTTTCGTCACGGACGCAGTGACAGTGTGCCAAGATTCCCTTTTGGTTTGGATATCAGAGTGGAAAATTTGAGACCAAAAGACCATGAAAGTGGAAAATTATGTATATAATGGTAGGACAATGGTAACTGTTTTGATTATAAAAGCAGTATTTGTAATTAAAATATGTTTTTAGTAAGTATTTATTTATGTCAGAATCAAAATAACAATTAATAATTTTAGAGTGTATAATTCACTCCTAAAATAGAAAGAGAGTGGAAAATCATTCACATTTGGGTGTCACCAAAATCGAAATCGTTTCACCAAAATCGACAAATTTGGAGACACTGCAGTGACGGTATCACACACAGACACGAGCAGACATCACAGACAGGAAGTCGTCATAACCAGACGCGACCGGACGTCATGTACGGAAGACAACGTCACCCACAGACGCGAACAGCCATCACGGACGGAAAGATATTACCCTCAGACACGAGCAGCCGTCACGAACACAATCACGGGTACGGTCGTCGAAAACAAATTGCCCAAAGCCCAGTGTCACTGACAGACTTACCCGGAATCCGTTACCGTTGTGATCGTTTGCGTCGGACTTGAATCGTATTTTCACGATATTCCGCGTGCTGACGATCACAGGGGGCACATTCTTTCCACAGAATCGGCCGAGGCTCAGATACTGATCTGCTACCTTTTCCCAAACCTGCAAACAGTGTACACAGCTGGTCAATAGTTATATATAACATATACAATTGTACATAAGCAACAACATAAGGGAGGATTTTCAAAAGTCCGAATAACATTCACGGATCAAATCAAATGAATAACAGTATGTATGTACCTACTACACACCCTCCGATCACCGACTGACCTCCGGCTGCTCTCACCTGCACGAAGTCATTCTGGCACTGGTCGCTAGTCTCCATGTCGAATGCATTGATAAAGGTGAGCTGGAGACGGAAGCCGAGCTCAGCACGGATCTCCCATTCACACTCGGCGGACGCCGGGTAGTCCGATGGGAACCCGGGAGTCGCGATTGTGCGATTATCTAAAAAATGGAATCAAACGCCAACCAAACCTTATCTTCAATAATCAAGGAAATGTGAACTAGTACAACACATATGATACGGTTGCATGCCTACCTGCACTGCCACCATGCCATACACATAGCTCACCTGGCGCTATCTGGATTTGTGACGTCACACACTCTCCCGGGTCGAACAGCGAGAAGGCGTTGAAGGTGACGAGCGTGGTGGCGTTGGCGGCGGCCGGCAGGGACAGGTGCCAGCGACACTCCGCGGGTGAGGTCAGAGGGCGCGGGTACTGCGGCGACGCCAGCCAGCCAGGCGCTGTGGTGACCTCACCTCCACACACTACAGGCAGACGGCCGGCCAGACAGCACATCAACAGAGCGATAACCAGGCGACGCCAGCCAGCCAGGCGCGGTGGTGACCTCAACTCCAACACTACAGACAGACGGCCGGCCAGACAGCACATCAACAGGCGATCAACAGGCGAACGCCAGCCAGCCAGGCGCGTTGTGGTGACTCACCTCCACACACTCGGCAGACGGCCGGCCAGACGCAACATCAACAGAGCGATCAACAGGCGACGCCAGCCAGCCAGGCGCGGTGGTGACGCTCACCTCCACAACACTACAGACAGACGGCCGCCAGACAGGCAACATCAACAGAAGCGATCATACAAGGCGACGCCTACCAGCCAGGCGCGGTGTGGTGACTCCACCTCCACACACTGCAGGCAGCACGGCGGCCAGACAGCAAATCTATACAGAGCGATCAACAGGCGACGCCATCCGCACGCACGCGCCAGCCAGGCGCTGTGGTGACCTCACCTCCACACACTACAGGCAGACGGCCGGCCAGACAGCACATCAACAGAGCGATCAACAGGCGACGCCAGCCAGCCAGGCGCGGTGGTGACCTCACCTCCACACACTACAGACAGACGGCCGGCCAGACAGTACATCAACAGAGCGATCAACAGGCGACGCCAGCCAGCCAGGCGCGGTGGTTAGACATCCACTTTCCCACACACTACAGGCAGACGGCCGGCCAGACAGCAGAGATCAGAACGCAGCGCATCAACAGGAACGACGCCAGCCAGCCAGGGCGGTGGAGACTCACCTCCACACGAGCTACAGGCAGACGGCGGGCAGACAGCAGCATCAACAACAGAGCGATCAACAAGGCCGACGCCAGACAGCCAGGCGCGGTGGTGACCTCACCTCCACACACTACAGGCAGACGGCCGGCCAGACAGCACATCAACAACAGAGCGATCAACAGGCGACGCCAGCCAGCCAGGCGCGGTGGTGACCTCACCTCCACACACTACAGGCAGACGGCCGGCCAGACAGCACATCAACAGAGCTATACGGACGGAACTGTCAGTAGAACATGGACACCGTGATCATTAATCATGATGCTTCAGCTAACGACGGACAATTGTTGTAATAATTTTGACATTTTCAATATTTTAAAACGAAAGTAATGCTATTTCTGTTTCCAGACTGTAGATTATCTCTCCAGTTCAGGGAGTGAAGCCGAGAAGGGCAAATGCCACATCACACAGATGCAGATGAGCCTGTGGCCCTTACTGCTGTGCAGTACTCACGAGCCGGTTCGTCAGTGGTATACTGTATCTGGAATCCGCGCGCTGATCCGCTGCTCACACGGGACGACAGCACCAGCGTCAGCTGATTGCCGCTGGAGCTGATGACCGGGGGAGCGGTGTCCAGGCAGTAATAGAAGTTTGTCTCGGTGAAATTCAAACGGGGAGTGGAAGGCTTGAGCCCGTCCAAAACCTGAAGCATATGTAGAGACAAGGAAGTATTCAACCAATGCGGACGAGAAGTGTACTGCAGGTGCACATTACGGGGTTTTAGTTTCCTTTCGCGATTCATCCGAGCATAAATAATTGGATACCTGTCATGATGGTTTGTAGTCCGTGGTGACCTGATATGTAGCCTCGACTGATGGTGATGTGATATGTGAGCAGCGATGACTAAATCAGAAGTAGCAACAATCCAGTCATTTGTTGAACAGCATAATGTTTCTCCTCGTAGAATTTCTGAAATAATTTGCCTCTCCACGTTATTGGATGGTAGAGCACACATTGAAATATATAAAGCTATCTATACAGCACGCCATGTACTCGGGTAAGTTGAGGTACGTCCTGGACAGGTATTTGGCGCCGCGTAATCTGCTAATATAAAACAATCTCTACAGATTGCACGTCTCTCACTACAGACTGCACGTCACTCACGTAGATGCCGGTGCGGCAGTTGCCGACTGCGTTGCGCGCGCCTGCCGGCAGCTGCCAGTCGATGGTCTCTAGTCGGATCCTGCGGCCAGGTGGAGCCGAGATACGCCAAATACATCGGCGGCGTGGCACGCCGTGAGGGTAGCCGGGACTCTGGATGATTCCCGAGGCCTCCCGCCGCCAGCCGCCGCAGCCTGAGGCATACAGGGTCAAATATCAGCCATCAGTCGTCAGTCGTCAGTCGTCAGCCGTCAGCCGTCAGTCGTCAGCCGTCAGATGATGTCAGTCGTCAGTCGTCAGTCGTCAGTCGTCAGTCGTCAGTCGTCAGTCGTCAGTCGTCAGTCGTCAGTCGTCAGCGTCAGTCGTCAGCCGTCAGCCCGTCAGCCGTCAGCCGTCAGCGTCAGCCCTTCAGCCGTCACCGTAGCCTTAAGCCGGTCAGCCGTCAGCCGTCAGCCGTCAGCCGTCAGCCGTCACCGTCAAGCCGTCAGCCGCCAGCCGTCAGTTCTCCAGTCCTTCAGCCTCAGCCGTCAGCCGTCAGCCGTCAGCCGTCAGCCGTCCAGTCGTCAGTTCGTCAGCGTCGCCGTCAGCCGTCAGCCGTCAGCCGTCAGCTCGTCAGCCGTCAGCCGTCCAGTCCGTAGTCGTCAGTCGTCAGTCGGTCAAGTCGTCAGTCGTCAGTCGTCAAGTCGTCAGTCGTCAGTCGTCAGCCGTCAGTCGCAGCCGTCCAGCCGTCAGCCGTCAGTCGTCAGCCGTCAGCCGCAGCCGTCAGTCGTCAGCCGTCAGTCGTCAGCCGTCAGCCGCCAGCCGTCAGTCGTCATCGTCAGTCGTCAGTCGTCAGTCGTCAGTCCGTCTGTCGTCAGTCCGTCAGTTCGGTCAGTCGTCAGTCGTCAGCCTTCATCGCTGTCATTTGCTTTTGCTATTCACGCATGGTGCCCGGTTTCAAACATTTGCTTTGCGCCCTGTTTTTATTATGAATGAATCTGTATCATTTCGCTTTTTAAAGGGAAATAAATCAATTTTCATTTTGGTTGGCACATCTTTTTGGCCTCCGTGATGGTATAGCAAAGATTAATTTAATTTAAGAAATAAAATGGATTAATCCTTCATCCAATGCTGTAAGTTTAACAAAACTAAAATAAAGTACCATATACTTCTTTCGAAACTCATGAGCCGTGTTGCCCATCACTATTGAAGCGCGCCATATATGGGCCGGTGTTTCGAACTTGTTGACGCTGGCTAATGTCCTTGCAAAAACAAATCGCCGCAACACTAAAATAATTATGTTTAGTTCCCAAGTTAATTTTCAAATTTAAATTGCCATGTTGAATTGTTTGTTCGAGCTATTTTTGGGAAAAAGGGGATTTGGCGTATGAATATAACCAAAGTCGTTGTTCAACAGCCAGAAAGACAAAAGTTAAATAGAACTTTTAAATACTGAAATTTATGAAACTTTTTTCAAAAACCAGTCCGCTTGGCCGCCATAGTGACCCAAGCTAAACTGATAATTTGGTTTCCTTGTTATTCAATGGGCTATCAAATGTATAGGATCGCCGGTAATATTATCGAAACAAGTAGGAATTACAAAACTATATTTTTCCCCACTCCCCTTGCGTAAGAAAACAAACGGAAAACCGCAAGTTTATGAGATCCACAAGTACTTACAAGCAGCCGGCAAGTAGCCGGTCATTGAAAGCGTGGAACGCTATCAACTTAACTGAAAATAGCTCTTAGTAGAAATGTTTTTTATCAAAACGTGATGAATTTACATTATATTTTGATCTCATCTGTCGATTTCAAGTGTTTAACTCCATTTTTGGGAAAAAGGTGATTATTTCCTTTAATGTTTCAATATCTGATGATAAATTAGTTTATGTGCCAAGAAACGGTCAGAGACACTGTAAACTGGCCACTGACCGGTGAGACTTTTGCGGAACATCATCCTGAAGCCGCGGTTCTGCGTGCGCTGTCCGTCGGTGACGACAGTGACGTGCACGCTGTTGGCCGAGGTGGTGACGCCGCGACCTCTCCGATTACCGCAGTACCGGCCCAGCACCTCACCTGTGGACAGCGACATGCCGGTCACCGGAGGATTGATCGCGATCATCTTTTACAAAGGGGCTGTGACTGGGACAGGGGCTATAACAGGACTCCAGCGACAGGTGCAGAGGTTGGGGCTGGAGGACGGTAAGGCCAGTCCAAAACCACACAATAATAATATCATTGTCTGTTTATAGCGTCATACGAGATGCAACAATGAACACCTACTTCCACACAAGAGCTTTCCTTCCACGCAAGAGCTTCCATACCCGTGCTGTTGAAGTCGCGTATTTCCACGTAGTCCTTGGTGCAGTTCGGACTGTCCTCCATGTCCAGCAGAGGAAACCAGAGGCGCATGGCGTGGCCGTTCGGCCCCAGGATGTGGTAGCTGCAGTTGCGGTTCGTCTCGTACTGGTCATCGAGCATAGCAATGGAGCCCCGCCGACCGCGGTAGGTGCCGCCGCAGGTCGCTGTCGGAAAATGCCACCGTTCATCAGCGCTAGAGTAGAAGGTGTCATCGCTTACGGGTAAGGGACAGGAGATGCAAATGAGTGGATTCAGTGAAGCAGAGTTGGACAGCGGGAGCCTTAGATTCACTGTCATGCCGTGCCAGTTGAAGCTGTTTTCATCGAGACATTGACGGAAACTGAGCAGGACATTCATAACCATACAGGATCTAGGCAGCATTCATTAGTGCGTACTGGGTAGGAAACAGCACAACCTTCCCAGAGAGTTTACAATACTGTTTCAGGTCAGCCACCCCGCGGGTCTGAGTGCCGACCGTTCCTCCCACGGCCCCATCCCCCGAGGCCTGAGTGGTGGACACGTCAGAGCAGCGGCGGCCGCCACCCACCGATGGAGACGCGCGCGCTGAAGCCGCCGCGCGGTTCGCTCGTGTTGGAGAAGTAGTTGATGAGTGCCACGTTGCCGGAGGTGATGACGGAGGCGGGCCGCCGGTCCGAGCAGTAGCGTCGACCTACCCGCGGAGCCATCAGCGTGCCGCCGTCACGCACCTCCACATACGCCTGTCGACAGCTGACCAACGCACATCACACAGTCACCGATCACGCAGAACACAGGAAAGAGTCACCAGACCATACACACAGAACACTGGCATAGTCACCAGATCACATAAACCGGTGACATATTCACCAGGCAACACAGAACACAGATATAGTCGCCAGACCACACCTACACATACCTCGCGCACAGAATGCACAGAACACAGTCGCAGTTCAGGGGCGGACGTTTTTGAAATCGCTCGGAGGGTGGTGGTTAATGTTAATGGATCCAAATTTAACTCCGCTTTTAAACCATGCAGAACCCATCGTGCCTGATGTGAATTTGAAATCTTTTTTTTTTTAGGGGGGGGGACTCGGGCCCTTCCCAAGAGATATAAAGTTCCACACCTGTCGCAGTCACAATCGTGAAGCTAACCTCTGTCAACTTTCAGAACCCCGTCACTCCTCACCCTCTGGACGTGGTAATATCAAACGAGTTGACAAAGTCGACCTTGATAGCGGAGACGCCCGTCGCGACGGCGGTCCACTGGCAGGCGGAGAAGGCCGGCGGGATGTTGGGGTAGTTGGGCGTGCTGATGGTCAGCTCCGGCTGCTCTGGTGTCAGCCGCAGCTGGCCGCCGCAGCCGGAGATGGCGCGGTAGGTGAGCTGCAGTCGGCCACCACCGGCGCCGCCGGACGCTGACAGCACCAGCTTCACGTGTAGCCGGTGGCTAGAGGTCTCAGGCAGCTGCGAGGGTCGGCTGGTGCCGCAGTAGCGGCCCGTTCCTAGGTACGGAGAGTCCAGCTCGTCTCCGTTGCGCAGCTGGCAGCACACATCAGGGTCAGAGAGCGGCCAGAGAGGAATGGTGTGATGTATAAATCGAACAAAGTGATGCATTTTGTCATGCTGCACAAATGTTTCGTCTTGTATTTGTTGTCATCGACGCATCACTTAGGAGAGAGTAAGTAACAACAACAATCACAAATCGCGCGTCATATAGCGTAGAAGCAGAAGCAGAAGTACAACAAAACTATGCTTGTATAATATATATATATATATATATATATCCAACGCTGTTTCCAGCCAACCCTCCTCAAACCGCGGATATTGGCCTCGTGTTTCCTCAGCACTCACCACCACATATCCACGTTGACAGGAGGTGTCTTCGCCCGGGATATCCAGCTGGGTGATCTGCACTTGGATCTGATTTCCGATCGGCACCAGCACGGTCCACTCGCAGGTCAGTGAGCCGTTGGCGCGCGCCGGGTAACCTGGACTCTGAATCACGCCATTCGGAGTACGCAGGAAGCCGCCGCACACTGAGGGACGCGCCAGATTGCCAGGGAGACATGGTAAGACGAGGCACAGGGAGACATGGTAAGACGAGGCACAGGGAGACATGGTAAGGAGAGGCACAGGGAGACAATGGTAAGGACCGAGGCACACGGGAGACATGGTAAGGACGAGGCAATCAGGGAGCCACATGGTAGCCGAGGCACAGGGAGACATGGTAGACGAGGCACGGAGACATGGTAAAGCCACGAAGGCACAGGGAGACTGGTACAGACGAGGAACGGGAGACATGGTAAGACGAGGGGAACACGAATCTGAGCACATGGTGAGTCGCCGGTGAGGCCTGCTAGTTGCAGCGTATCAGGAGGAATGGGACAGCTCGCCAGTGATTGTACTACTTTACATGTGTTTTGTATTATAATGATAACGAGATATTTTGGAATAAAGGCTCTTGGAGACGTTGATATTTAAAGCGCTAGGCACAAGCATGTGGAAGAGAAATCCGGCAGGGAAACGTCCCGCCCCTATAGCTACTGCACTGTTCAGTAATAGGTGTGTCATGGCGACGGAGGTGATCTCTTTGGACTCAACCTGAAATCAAGAGGTATTCCTTGACGCTGGAGGGCTCAGCAGTACACGCAATTCACGCGGTTTCCTTCCCAGAACTGAATTCGTCGAGGCGCCGAGCACGATGAAATGTGGCGCTATAACGCCACGACGAGCGCTCTGCTGTGCCTCCGTATGTAGAGCGCCCCGGCGAGCAAGGTAACAAAGGGAAACTTACAGGTAACCAATGCAAATCATTTCGCGTCAATGAACGATCCTGGCTGAGACTTTCTGAAACTGATTACGTGCAAAAATGGGCATTTCTACCGGCTCCAATAAGTATTTTCAGACATTGATGACGGGATTGTTCTTATGGCAGAAAACTTTTGTGTTGTTGAGTTATAAATCGCTGTACGAGTAACGATTTAGATAGTAATATGCTTTTTTTATCTTTCACTGGTGTCGGGCTAAGAGCACGCGTCATCAACGTGCTGCAAACAAACCATGTCTATTATTATCACAATATATTACTGTGGGATAACTTTACAACTTTTTTCGCAGTGCGCGCGATGGATCTAGTCCAATTCACATGTATTTGAGAACACGCACTTACAAATTCACGGAACAGACATTTACAGGCCGAGTCTTTAAATGTAAGGGAATACAATATCGCAGAATAGCGTTAGCCTGAAACCATATTACGACATACTATGGCTACGCTAAATAATGAGTAAAATGCTTAACAATGAATGCATGAGCAAGCCAATGATAGTGAAGAAGTTTTCAAATTCATTGAAAATGAATTACAATGCAATGTGTTTTATATTACTCTGGCAATAGTTTCGTGGTCTGCATTCGTCTTGACATGGCTCACGCGGTATCGGACGGAGCCGCTTTGACCCCCGAGGCCAGCAGCTACAGACAGCTGCTGTGGCCGAAGACTACAGCTGCTGGATTCCAGGTAACCGGCAGATTGGGTACGTACCGCCGGATATGCTCCCTGAGTCTCAAAATTCCAACAAGTCCCTCTCCCAGATCTCCGGGCAGGTCTTGGCCGATGGGTAAAAACTCGGTCCGTGGTCGTTTGCCGGTCAGGGTTTAGTCAGGGAGGTTCTAGCGTCCGCAACTGGCAGATTGTACTAAATGCACGGGTGAGTCGGTGTACAGCTCAAACAGCCGACACACGCTGCCTTTCGTCCGGTGTTGATCGTGGCGCCTGTGGCCGTCGCAGCCGTCGCAGCTGAGCAGGCAAACGCAAAGAAGCCCAGGTCTTCGCATCTCCACGATAACTGGAGGTTGTGAGCTATCCAGACATGGTCTCCTTTGGTGCGACAGCTACAAAGCTCACTTCCTTGTCTGCGAGATCTGAAGTGACGGCGAGTTGCGGGACCTAGTGCAGCGGGCTCCGATGGTCATGGGCCGCCTATCCGTTCACACAGAGCGGTGGAGAGGCCCCTGTGAGCCGTCACCCGAGGCGTGATCGGCGGTAATGAGGAAGATGCAGGGCGGCGATGGCCTCATCACGTCAGCTTCAGGCTCCGCCAGATTCTCCCACCGATTCAAGCTCTGAAGAAGATCCTACTCGGGAAGGTATGCTGGCAATTGCTACCTAATCCACATCCTCAGAAGAATCAGATTCCGTTTCGAATCAATTCTATGGACAATGTACATTGTGCGGAATGTACTCTCAACCTACCGTACAGTTGAAGTCGAGACGGGAATCTGAACACTTTTGAGGAATGTGATTGTAAAACTTGCAGCTTACCTTCTGGGCAGATGTTTGATGTTTTCCTTTATTTTTCTTTAGTATTGATGCGAGAATCTGGCGGTTGCCGGCTGGGAGCTTTGGTTGGCGTGATGAGGCATGCGCGCCTGGGTTATCCATTGAAGCGAGGCATCACCATCGGTGACGGTGTGCACGGCCTCTCTCACCGCCTGGGTGTGAATGGATCTATATGGCAGGGATGGCCCTGGAGCTGCATCTATGTCCCGCAACTGGCCGTCAGTCAGACGCAGGAGTGGAGGCTTTGGTGGCGGGGTTCTCCGCCACCAGGAGACCATTCTGCTTATTGCCTCAACGGCCTCAGTTTCACTCGCTGGGATGTCAAGATGATCTGGGCGTCGTTGCGTGTTGTGCCTCAGCTACTGACAGGCTGGCGAGGCACAGTGTCACACCGGACGAAAGGCAGCGTGGTGTCGAAGGTTTGTTTATGAGCCTGGTCCACAATAGTGGTATTTTACTATTAATTATTATCTCCCTTGAACAATGAGTTCAACATTCATATACCAAACACAGCTTGGATGGACGGTGCAAGCAAACAGTAGCTGTATTTCATCATTCGCGGTTCTTAATTAAGTGCATGAATAGTCTAATGTGCACGACACACGAGACTGGGATCTGATGTTAATATATACATGTTTTTTACCCTAGATCGGCTAAGACCTGTCGTACGAGCAGAGGTTGCTTAGGGAGAGGGACGTCTGTGGAATTTGAGACTCTAGGGAGTCGTATGCCGGGGCACGTGCCAATTGCCGTTGACTCTGGCTCCAGACAGCTGAGCATCGGACAGCAGCTGCTTGTACCTGCTGGCTCGGGGTTCAAGCGGCTCCGTGCCGGAACGGCTGTTTAGCCGGCGAACAACTGAACCATGGGCAGGTAAATATGATAATTTTTTATATTCCAAGCAACGGAATGTTGAAACTTCTTCACGTTATCATTTGATTGTTCATGCATTCCATTATTCAGCATTTACTCTTATTACTCATCGTTTATGCATAATAATGTATTATTTGCACGTTAGCTCATTCTTACGATATTTTGCTGATATTGTATTGCCGTTACTTAAGGACTCGGCAATGTATAATGTTTATGTGTATTTTTTCGTCCGTGTTTTTTCAACAATAAACTAACATTGTGAATAAGGGATCTAGACAAGCCGCCACAATGCGGAAAAGTTTGTTTAAGTTGTCTCACCAGGTAAATATATTGGTAAGTCATATGGTAGTCATGGTTTTGTTTTGCAGCACGTGAGGTCGTCTTAGAGAAGTTATAAGTGAAAAGCAATACCATCTACGTCTCGTAGAGCGAGTTTTACTCAACCAACACATAAGTTTTCTGCCATGGACAACTAGTACAGTCAAGTCTGAACTGCTAATGAAGCTTAGAATAGCCCAATTTTGCACGTTTATCAGTTTGTCAAAAGGTTCGGTAGCATCGTTTTCAAAGGCGACAGTTATTTTTGCATCGCTCTGCCGCAACGGTTGGTGTTACTTGCGTGCCGGCCGGTGGCGCTCCAACATACGGAGACTTGCAAGCCGGGCATCCGGTTTGTAGCGACATTTCAACTCGGCTCGCGCCTCACGATTCAAGTTTCTGGGAGGACGGTTTGCTGGATGCCGTGTACTTTTGGGCTCACAGCGCCAAGGATATCTTTGTGTCCTTGGTTTTGTTATGAATCGCAACACCCTACTGTACAACTAAAAGCCCAGTGTGACTATCGCGTGATCCACTGACCAGATCGAGGGTGACGTTGAAACCAGCCAAGTTTCTGCGGCTGTAGTACGCCGCTTTGAAGAACGCCAGCTGCATCTGACTGCCACTGGACGTCAGCACAGTGTTGCCGTCAGACCTCTGACACAAGGTAGATAGAGGCCGCCAGTCGGCCAAGCCCTGGTAACCTGCAGTGAGTGGCCAAAGCAGGGAAGAAGCTGTGTCACAGGTGGGTGAACCGCGAGCGTTGTAGATGGTACAAACATGATGGGGGGGGGGGGGGGACTTTAACGTCTGAAGAGTGTTTTCGATTATGGTCCAGTGGTGTTTTTTGTTGCAGAACATCCACAATTCGATGTCCTTCAGCTATGCATTCAGCAGCAATGCAGGTATCCACTCTTTCGGCATCTCCCCCAGCTTTAGCAGAATCGACTGCTGCCGCCGAAGTGTTCTGAGTTGAGTTCCACCTACCGTCGTACACGGTGAGGTTGTCCGTGGTGCACCGGAAGTAGTTGTAGAGCTCTATCGTGTGCACCGTCAGCCGGACGCGCCTGTGCGGGTCAGAGGTCACTGTCCAGCGGCAGGTGGGACCGCGTTCGTAGCCGCTCGGGAAGCCAGGCGAGGTCAGCTCGGTGCTGTTCCCCTCCTCCAGGTACAGCGTATAGGAGCAGTCCTCTCCGTCTGCGTGTAAGGTCATCAGAGGTCACACAAGTCATAGAAGTCATACAGGTCATACGGAGCACGTGGGTCACACGGGTCACACGGGTCACACGGGTCACACGGGTCACACGGGTCAGTGACCTCTGGCTATCGGAGTCAGTGAACGCTCGCAGGTGACGAGGCAAGTGGTGAAATGGATCGAGTTCGAGGTTCGAACGTCAGTGAACCCTTGAACTCGAACTACGGTTTCGAGTTCGAGGCCATAGCGACGAGTCACAAACACTCCTGCGTCCTACTGGTGGGATCGATACAAATAGGTTCATGTATGGCGATTGATCGTAAGAATAGAAGCAAAAATAACGATAACCTGGTGCATAGTGGGTGGTGTCCACACACACACACACATACACACACACACACACACACACACACACACACACACACACACACACACACATAGCCACACACCTATGTCGGTGACCGCTCCGGGCGCGGGTCGCTCGCTCAGCTGCTGCCAGCTCAGTTTGAACACGGAACCGGAGAAGCGCGGGTTGCTGACGAACTCGACGAAGAGCTCGTTGGAGGATGAGACGAGCGGGTCGAGCTGGGAGACGCCGCAGACGGGGCTGGTGAGCGGCTCCGCTGAGCTGTCCGAGCCGTCATACACCTGCAGCACGGGAGTCGACCCGTCATACACCTGCAGGCACTGAGATCAGGCCGTTCAACACCTGCAGGACGGGAGGTCAGGCCGTCCATACACCTGCAGGCACGGGAGGTCAGACCCGTCATAACACCTGCAGGCACGGGAGGTCAGGCCGTCATACACTGCAGGCACGGGATGTCATGCCCGTCTGACACCCGCAGGCACGGCGAGGTCAAGGCCTTCATACACCTGCCAGGTACGGGAGGTTCAAGGCCTTCATAACACCTGCAGGCACGGGAAGGTCAGGCCTTCATACACCTGCAGGTACGCGAGGTCAGGCCTTCATACACCTGCAAGGCACGGGAGGTCAGGCCAATCAACACCTGCAGCAACGGGAGGTCAAGACCGTTATACACCTGCAGGCCGGGAGGTCAGGTCATACACCTGCAGGCACGGGAGGTCAGGCTTTCAATACACTGCAGGCACGGGAGGTCAGCCTTCATAACACCTGCAGGCACTGGAGGTCAGGCCGTCCATACACTGCAAGGCACGGGAGGTCAGGCCGTCATACACCTGCAGGCACGGAGGTCAGGAACAGGGGAGCTAAAGGCTCAAATCAGACAGAAATGACCAGTTTAGCTCCCGTGTGTTTCAGACAATTATCGAAAGTTTAATTCGTTGCAACATTGAAGCCATAATAGAAATAAAAAAAATTGCACTACGCAATTTCAACTTTGAACTTAAGTAGGTACTCCCTGACCTTTTGTGTTCATGTATGCAGGACCAGCAGGTAGCTGTTGCAGCCGCCGTCGAACGGCGCCATATCAGCCGACAGATGTCTGAACCGCAGCTGGATGAAGTTGCCCTGGTCAACGCTGATCCGCCAGCTGAAGCTACTACGCTGCAGGTACCGGAGCGGGTACAGCGGCGACTCGATGATACCCGAGCTGCCAGACAGCTCCATGTGACGCGCTGGGGACCAGCAGAGTGACGGGGTTAGGCACGCACAGTCAGTTGGGTGGACACAGAGGTAATCGTTGAGACGGATGTGGAGACAGATATCGGGAGGGCAGCGCCATGGTGACAAGAGACGGTCTAGCGCAAGAGTGCTAAGCTCACGCGTGACTATCGTACAAATAGGTACTACTGTAAAATACAGTGAAATATCGCAGTCCTTTAATGTTCAATATGGCAACAGTTTTTATTCATTGCATATCTGAAAAACGTCTCATCGAAATGCAACACTAGCCATGTCTTGTCATTTTGGATTATCAGACGACAACTCAATCAACAAATAAGTAACGACGACGTCCAACTGTATATCACACCGTTTGAAGATGCTTTTCATGCTTGCACGCACGGGCTTTCGTGGATGTAAGCAAATGTCATCGCATGCACAGCTTACACATGGCGAACTCGGCGAGGAATCCGGCGCTAGTTCCGGCGCTGTTGGAGTGGAACCGGACGAACATGGCCCCGGTGGAGCTGATGTTTGTGGGCGCGCTCGAGCCGCAGAAGTGACCCAGAAGACGGCCTGTCCGCTTCTGCTCCCGCACCTGACACATACACATCCACCCGGTTAGTGCGTCAGACAGATATACGTAAGCGTCGGCAAATACTTATTATACAAATACATACACAGTTGCAGTATATATTAATTATTGATCTTGCGCCTATGTCATCTTGGCTGGCGTTTGTGTGCGCCAGCGCGCACACAAACGCCATATGCCATACGCCATCTTGCACCGTGTCAAAACATTCACAATTCATGCAAGTATAAGAGAAGCCATCGAAACCCGACAGGCTCTCAACACTGTCGTCAAACAGAGGCGGGTCGTACCTCCAGATAGTCGCCGTTACAATACTCGGTCGGCTCGACGTCGAAGCTGCGGAAGCTCAGGTGGATGCCGTTGCCGCGGGCAGTATTGATTCGCCACCAGCAGTCGGCGTCGTTCGGGTAGCTCCCTGGGTAGCCGGGTGAAGCGAGCATGCCTGTCTCCGAGCGCAAGTATCCACCGCAGCCTGGTGTGAGACAACATGAGAACAGAGTCAAGCAGTGTTGGAACTGAGGGGTTGTCGGACACGCTGGCAGGCGAGACACTGAGACGAGATGTGAGAGGATCAGAGGCAGGCAGAGGAACAACTGCAAAACGTCCACTTCACTGACACCCGACAGGCGTGAGAGAGATGTTTGTCTGTGTGTGTACTGTGTATGTTTGGTTTGGTCGTCACGATTTACGCAGTATCATGCAGTTTGGTGTATATTCAGTGCGCATAAACTAGTTCGTTTTTCGTTACAGATATTTTGATATAAAAAACAAAGCTAAAATTATAGAATATACGAACACTATGTACCGATTGCTTCGTTTCAAGGACACTAGACATATGAATTAACCTCTTTGTAATCAAGAACATTGCTAAATGAAACCACGCAAGAACAAAGAGACTGTGTGCAGTGTGGGCATTTGACAACAATGACCCCTGCACCCTGGCGCAGTCCCTGCTAGGAGCCCGGTACCTGTGTGGACATTCACATCAGGCAGCATCAGCCTCACGCCTTACGTGTCGAGACGTTGTTAAAAGTAGCGCTGAACCTGACGCCAACCCCTGCCGACACCTGCAGCCGCAGCTGGAGTGCGCTGCCCCGGGAGGTCAGGGCTGGCGGCACCTGCGCGCCGGCGCAGTAGCGGTGCACCAGTGGACCGGCGCCGCCCTGACCACTACCCTCGCGGACCTCCAGGAAGTCCAGCGAGCAGTTGACAGACGGCAGCTGGCTGTGCAGGGAGAGGGTGGTGAACTGCAGCCAGACGTGGCTCCCTGCGACAGAGGGAGGGAGTTGTCAGGGCAGGGAGAGGGTGGGGAACTGCAGCCAGACGTGGCTCCCTGCGACAGAGGGAGGAAGTTGTCAGGGGAGGGAGAGGGTGGGGAACTGCAGCCAGACGTGGCTCCCTGCGACAGAGGAAGGGAGTTGTCAGGGCAGGGAGAGGGTGGGGAACTGCAGCCAGACGTGGCTCCCTGCGACAGAGTGGTATTGTCAGTGCTCCCTGCTGCGCCAATGTGGTGGTGCGAGGGAAGCAGAGAAGATCGCCAATATTACATCATTGATTTCCACATGCGGGACTTTTGTTAATACCCGCAGCAAGGGTGCATGCCAGAATGTTTTTGTGATCGCCTTCCTGCATTCTTTATCGCAATATGAGGTATATTTAACTGCAATCCTGGTAATAACTATTCAGAAGAATCCAACACTACCGCGAACCATGGTAACTCAATGACAGTAGGAAAAGCGTCATTGTTTTAACTCACCCGGCATGGTGGTCTGCAGAATCCAGGTACAGTTCAGGCTGCCTGTGTGCTCCGTCGGGTAATGTGGCGAGCGGATAACATCCGTGCGAGATGTCACATTGATGGTTCCACCGCAACCCTAACGAGAAACGTGTTATATTTGGTCAGAAGGGCATATTCAACAGAAACCCTACCACCTTATAGCAATACAACCGTATATAATCTTTCTGCCACAAACGGACGATCAAACAATGCATCATATCACACGGAAACAAATACGATAAACCAGAAAGTCCAGCACTGCTAGTGATCCGTCGGTGCAGTCGAGTTCGCCTCACCATAGTGTAGTTGGCCAGGAATCCCTTGGCAGTCTGCGAGCCGTCGGCCTTGAGTCGGATGTACATGCGGTTGCCCGTGGAGACGACGGTGGGTGGCTGCGGTACCTGGTTGCCACAGTGCTTCAGCAGCAGTGGTGAGCGACGGGAGGAACCGTCACGGACCTGACGGACGGTAGACGGTGGCCAGACGGGGTCAGTCGGTGGTCAGACGAGGTCAGACGAGGTCAGTCGGCGGTCAGACGGCGGTCAGACTCGTAGGAGTTAGAGGGCGGTCAGATCAAAACGGGGATACACTCAGAGCGATCCATTATGTGTTAATGCGTAAATCATATACAGATTTCAGTCGAATTTCATGAAAAACATATCTCTACCGGGAAAAAATGTTTCGTCGATATCAAATTTAACGTGCCCAATTTATACATCAAGCACAAATTTAAGGTATGGCCAATTTATCCAGCAACAGGGTCACCGTGCGCTCTGCACTCAGCGCACGCCACAACGGACAGCAGGTACACGGACCGCCACGAAGTCGTAGGAGCAGTTGTTGTGCGGCTCGACATCGAAGTCGTGGAAGGTGAGCTTGACGTTGTGGTGGCGGTCCACCTGGATGCGCCACCTGCAGTCCGAGTGGTCGTCGTACACTTGCGGGTAGTTCGGAGAGTGGATGGAGCCGCTCATGGCGGTGAAGCGTCCCCCGCAGCCTGCAGTCAACACACATATCAACTATTGAATGCATATTATTCATGTGATGTTTCAAACACGAGCTTTCATCGTCGACGTTAGAAACACTAAACGTGTCACTAAACTTAAAGCATAGGAGTATGGTTTTAGATTAAGTTAATTAACTTCCCAATAGAAGCCAAGACCGTTAAAGAAATCGTCAATCGAAAGTGGCATCACCCACCATTTCTGCGGATCCGGTACCTAGCATGAAAGCCATGGCCGAGAACAGAGCTATCGCTTCTGAATCGGACCAGCATGCTGTCTCCTTGCGAGGTGACTATGGTGGGCGTCACCTGGGTATGGCACAGACTGGCGAGCCTCGAGCTGAGTCTCCGGAGACCACCGATGATCCTGGACGGTACACAGCACACAGCACCACGTCAGTAGTGGATGGTATTCAGGACCACCGTCAACCTGACGGCACACAGCACACAGCCGACACTCATAGTGGAGGGGTATATAGACCACCGTACACCTGCGGTAACATACACACGAGTTCCACACGTCGAGTAGTGAGGGTATACATACCACCGTACACTACCACACAAGTCACACATAGCCGAACCGTCGGGAGGCATGTGCAGGGCGGTTAGACAGAGGAACACCGGTACGACTTGACGGGGCCGACACAGCGACGACAGCCAGCACGCTCGAGTGAGGGTGGAGGGTGGGGGGTAGGTAGTAGGACCACCGTATATACTGACGGCACCACAGCCACACGTCAGTAAGTGGAGAGGTGTATACAGACCACCTCTATACCTACGGCACACAGGCCTGCACTTCAGGCAGGTGGAGGGGGGTGTGAGTAGCGGAGGGACCGGACCGGGGGTGATACTGACGGCACCAGCGAGGCCAACGTCGGGGAGGTATGGGAGGGGAGAGGGAGGGGAGGGGGGTTATACAGGGACCACCGGGTGAGACCTGACGGCACCACAGGGCGCACATCTGTCAGTGAGGTGGGGAGGGTGTATACGATGAAGACGCACCGTACATCCTGACGGGGCACCACAGCACACAGGCCACGACGATCATAGGGTGGAGGGTGGTTACCAGGAGACCGGAGCCGGCTGCGAGCTCTGGACGTTACACAGACACAGCCACACGTGCGAGTTAGGTGGGGGAGGGTGTGGTATACAGATAACCACTCGGTTACCACCTGACGACTAGCACACAGCACACGTCGGTAGTACTGGATGGTATACGCAGACACGTACACCTGACAGTACACAGGCCACACGCAGCAGTGGAGAGTAATAGGAGCACCGTATACTGACGGTAGCACAGACAACAGTCACATCGTCAGTATGTGGCGGCAGAGGGTGTGTACAGAAGCGCGACCGGGTTATCACCTTGCGGTGGACATAGCACATCGAGGTGCACAGCTCAGTAGTGGGAGGGGGGTGGTATGACAGGACCGACGGTTACACTGACGCACCACAGCACCACGTCGAGTATAAGTAGCTGGAGGTAGACGAGGACCACGGGTACAGGCCTGACGGCGCACACGAAGCACACACCAGGCACGGTGGCAGTTAGTGGGATGATATAGGACGCAACGGCGTACAGCTTTGGACGTACCGACATCACAGCGGGTCAGGGTAAGGTGGAGGGGGTGAATCACAGACCACCGTTACCTGACGGCACACAGCACAAGCACCATCAATAGTGGAGGGTTATATTAGACCACCGTATACCTGACGAGCGTACACAGTCACACGTCAGTTAGTAGAGGGTGTATATAGGACCACCGATCACGCGAGCGGTTACACATGCACACAGCCAGCCCTCAGTAGTGGAGGGTGGAATGGGGCACCTATCCTGACGGCTACACAGCACACAGCCACACGTCAGTAGTGGAGGGGGTATACGGACCACCGTACACCTGACGTACACTAGCCACACGTCAAGCAGTGGAGAGTTATATTAGCAGATCATCCGTATACCTGACGTACACGCACACAGCACACCCGTCAGAGTGGAGTGTATATGGGCCCTACTCCTGACGGTAACACAGCACACAGCCACACGTCATAGTTGGAGGGTATAGGCAGGACCACCGCTACAGCTGGACGGCACGACAACACAGCGAGGCCATCACTCGTGTAGTGGGAGGGTTTGTACTACAGACTGCCGTACACCTACGGTACACAGCAACACGCAGAGTTATGGAGGATGTTACAGGACCACCGTACACCGTGACGCAACAACACACAGCCACACGTCAGTGTGGAGGTTATACAGGACTGCCGTACACCTGACGGTACACAGGCACACGTCAGTAGTGAGGTGTAATACAGGACACCGTACACCTGACGCACACAGCATCACAGCCAACCCGTCCAGTAGTGCGAGCGTGTATAATAGGCACCGACACCCATGACGGCACACAGCACACAGCCACACGTCAGTAGTGGAGGGTGTATACAGAACCACCGTACACCTGACGGCACACAGCACACAGCCACCCGTCAGTAGTGGAGGGTGTATATAGGGCACCGTATACCTGAGGACATACAGTACACAACTACGCATCAACACTTGATGCCGACAAGAGCAAACAGAATGGAATAGACACTAGAAAGCGGAGATTGGAGTGGTGGTTCAATTAAAGTGGTGCTTCTTAGCAGAAGTGGCCGTCCTAGACCTCCATCGGCATTATTTAGCCGATTGAAACTGCGGAAGTCTGTCACAATGAGTGAAACGATGAGACCAGGGATAGCATGATGTCACAGTTTAAAGGGACACTGGCACTTTAACATTACATTTGAGTTGAGGTAGCCAATTTGAGTGCTTAGCATTTAAATTATGGATCGTATAAGTTAAAACAACCACCGAGGTGGAGTCACAAATAAATTTTGAGCTTGATCTTAACATCTGTAAAAAATAAGTTCATAGTGTATTGGTAAATAGACCCGGAGCCGATGTCGTCATCTCTCTTTACTAAATGTTGATGATAGTCGACTTGTTATATATTTGGTCGTACATTAGTCGTACATTTGGCAGCGTGAAGGTTTTTTCTATTTCCCGAAGTTCCTTAATATGACGTCATCAGCCAAAGTATTAAAACTAAACTTTTTATTAAATCGAGCACTGTTTGTGAGAAACAAATGTCATAATCGTGTTCGGCAGCAATTACTGATTTTTTTTTAATCATATTTATCATATTTAGCACCACAAGTGGCGTACATTTGATAACTTTTGGGAAGCTGGCAGTGTCCCTTTAAGAGTGGAGACGAATTAGATCCATTAAATAGTTTGCAACGGCTTATCTGTAAGGAAGCAGTGCGTCAAAGTGAATACAAAACCATGCCGTTTTTTCTTCTAGCTGCGAGTCTGACGTCACACCGCCTTGCCTTGAGTGAGTCGTAGACACAGCCCTCGGCAGCCTCGATGTCAAAGTGGTCGACCGTGAGTTCGATTCTATTCCCGGCGGGCACCCGGATGTGCCACTCGCAGTCGGTCGCTGTCGGGTAGTGTTCTGGATAGTTGGGCGACTGGAACGTGTCTCGTCTCTTCGTCAGCAGCCCACCGCAGCCTGAGGATGCATCACGAGGAGGGGAGGGGGGGTGTGTGTGTTAGGAGTCCGCCACATCATCAAGGGAAGTTGTAACGAGACGTATGTACTATGCACACGTCAATCTGCGGACTCCTGAGAACCGAAATTACGATGAGTCCACTTGCATGGAGTTCACTCATGAAGAGAGTACACCACATCCAGAGGAGGAATGGAAATAATCCTGTCTAGAGTGTGGATCACTCCGTGGTAAAGTGGTCACCAAGAAACAGCCAGGAGTCAGGCTCACCACCTCAGACGCACCGTGGACAAACCACTCCAGTCTGAAGCCGTTACGGGCGACGGACGCGTCAGACTTGAAGCGAACGTAGGCGATGCTCTTGGTCGTGGATATGGGTGCCGGCAGGGTGCCCGTGCCGCACAGATGTGAGCCGATCGGAGTCGAAGCCTCGTTCTGATTGCTCTCCTTGATCTGTGGAAAGTTTTTAGATTGATAGAAAGCTTTCTCAGATGTGATGGTGAGGCTATTTTGTTCGGCTATGTTAACTCTGTCACGGTACATTGGACAATTTCGTGAACACGTCGGCATATAATTCTCTCGACCACCGATTAATAATGATAAATACGAATAATCGCTTCCAAATATTTGAAAAAATAAAAATGGCGGTATGTTGCGTAACAAATCACATGCAAGTGCACACATTTACATGGTGCATTTTTAGTGCACAATAATGTTTATCAACATTGCAAGCCTCTGTGGTTATGAGACGTTGGTATTTGGCATGCACCTCTCACGAAATTCATTAACCTTTCAACTCCTTGATAAATCTAGCCTGATCAATTTGAATAGGCGTTGTGTCGCGCCCACCTCCAGAAAGTCGTACTCGCATCCCGTTGAGGCTGGGTCTTCGATCTCGAAGTGGGAGAATGACATGTTGAGTGCGTTGCCCCGTGGTGCCTGAATGGTCCAGGTACAGTCGCGGTCGTGGGGGTACCGGTTGGGGAAGTTTGGAGACTCGATGACGCCTCTGTGACCGGTCAACACGTTGTTGCAGTCTGCAGTAAGGAAATGTAAAGTGGCGTTGACATCAAGTGCGTGCTCAGATTCACGTGCATGGCATACAATCGGAAAATCACAATCATTATTTGACGGCGGTGGTGTTTCATACTCCCGGAATGAGGTAGAAAAAGCGGATTTTATGCACACACAACTTCTCAAACATGAGTATCGCTGCGGTTGCTTGCAAAGACTGCGTGACACACTGAAAATCGATCAGCAGGTTGCCAGACGTGATACGAATTACAATACGAAGACTCTACGCTGTCATCAAGAGAACGACGCAAGTCGAGGTAGAGCTACGCACCGACACGGTATCTGGCGTGGAAGCCCCGCCCATTGACGGACACATCAGTCACCATCTTGATGGTCATCAGGTTGGAGGTGGTCTCGATGACGTCGAGCGGCACCGTGTCGCACAGGCGCTGCTTCAGAACAGCTGAACGGCCGACACCGTCGTACACCTACCCAGATGGGGAGGAGCAGACTCAAACCGCAGACAGGCACACTGTTCATGACTCATGGAAACATGGTGTCACTATGAGGATTCCGAGTTATAACTACTCGTTCTTGCATTGATGCCAAAATCATTGATTTTATAGTCACGACCATTAAAACGGATTTTTTTAAATGAAATTGAGGCACTGTTCGTGAGAACAAATGTCAGAATCGTGTTCGCAGCAATACTTCATATTTTGCCACCACAAGCGGCGTACATTGGAACAACTTTCAGAGAAGTGAAACATTCCCTTTAAAACACATTTTGAACGCCGCGCACTCAATTCAATTAAGTTTTTTAGGAACAAAACTATGCTTGCTCAATGCCAGAAGCAGCTCAATTAGCACACTGTGCGCACTGACGCTCGGAGGTAGTCCAAACCGCAGTTTGTGCGCTCTCCAGGTCCTAGATCGAGATAGAAAGCCGCACTTGCTGCCGGGCGTTTCCCAGCTATCACCAGTGCAGACGGCGTGTGAGAATACCGCTTGTGGGTAGTTTGGTGAGGTGATGCTGCGCTCGGTCCGGTCAGTTGGCCGCCACAACCTGCAGCAACGGCAGATACTGAACAGGAGCCGAACACCGGCTGAACAGGAGCCGAACACAGGCTGAACAGGAGCCGAACACAGGCGTAACAGGAGCCGAACACAGGCGTAACAGCAGCCTAACACAGGCCGGCGAGTTAGTGGTACTGGCCTTGACAGAGGCGGTATCTGGGACCAGTGCGCTCTAGCATATAGGCACCATCAGGTACAGAGAGTGAACTTTGTATTATCTCTCACCCCAACGGCCATTTGCGACCAACTGCAGATTTCTTTCTCATCCAAGACTGCTGCAATTATGCGGGAGCCTATAACCGCAATCCTGATTTACCCAGTCGGGGAAGTGGTCCGAAGAGCGGGTGACACCGGGATTTGAAACCAGTACCTCCCGCTCCAAATACCACCATTACCGACTGAGCTAACCGGGCCGCAAACATACCTGTGGCTGTGGCATCCCAGGTGACGCGGAAGCCCCCGCCGGACATGGAGGCGTCTGAACGGAAGCGCAGGTACAGACTGTGCGCGTGAGAGGTGATCTGTCGCGGGATACTGGTGCCGCAGTACTGGCCAATCAGGGGCGCCATTTCAGAGCCTCCGTTCCTGGCGCGAAACGCGGGAGAGGGTCATCTTAGGTGCAGGTATAAAAATCGCAGCACATGGTTGTCCACAAAGCTTGACGTTTAGCATTTGAATTGTTCTAGGCATGCTTGCGTTGCTAAAATATTCACAAGTAAAATTAAAAATATTGAAAAGGTTCTGGTTTGATATGAAGTAAACAAGCTTCGAAATTATCCAATCATATTTGATTATAACTCGGTTGGAAATGGAACAGCTTTAAGGCGTAAGGTGTATCTAGACATCTGATTTCAGAATACGACACAAACAGGGTGTAAGTACAAAAGCCACTTCAACACTAACCGGATTTCCAAGAAGTCAAAGCGACAGGATGGATGACTTTCCAGATGGAAGTTTGAGAAATTCAGCATGACTTGCTGATTCAGCGGCGCCTCTATGGTCCAGATACAGTCCTTGCTCGGAGGGTAGTAGTTGGGGAAGTTTGGAGACGTGATCTCTCCGGACACAGTGTGGTACGCTCCGCCGCACACTGCAAACAGACACAGCGACCCATGCAGACAGTCAGAAGGTCTGTTATTATATTCATCCAGATTCTGACTCGGTGGCTTACTCGGAGTGCAACCTACGTCCAACTAGTTGTGCCCGTACCTTACTTAAGTCATTGTTTATCATTAATTAACTGCAAATTGAATTCCAAACGTAAGCGTAATATTGTCTGTCCATCTGTGTTAAGCCCAGGCTATACGTTGTACATATTCAGTCTGCCTAAAGAGTCTCGAGGTGAAACTAACCGATCTAGCAGATCATATAACAGGCAAGACTATCGCTAAAAATTTGATTGTAAACGTCTTTATATAAAAAAATGAAAGCGGTCTCAGATGAAGATTGCGCTAATTAACCGAAATGTATGTAAATGATGACCTTTTATGTTGTATTCTCTCTCTCCCCCAACCTGTTATTGGCGCCCAATTACAGGGCCGCTCATGCTCTTCCCTCCCAAGGCTGCGGCAGCTGTGTTAGAGCCCACCCAACGCCTGAATTAGTCACCCGGCCCCGGGGAACTGGTCTGAAGAGCGAACGGCACCGGGATTAGAACTCGTGTCCTCCCGCTCCGAGTACCAATGCCTTACCGATTGAGCTTAATTTAATCTGGCCACGGCAGAACCTTTAGCAGAACACCTTACTTGCACCTACCTAATTTAAACCGAACATTAGATGAGCGAAAAATGTAAATGTAAATCCCGATCTAAAGCATAGGACTGTTTTTCATACTTCCGGACAGCCAATAGCTTCGTGAGGAACGGACGACAGAGGCTCCCAACGCATACATGATAAAATTGCGGCAATTCTGGTTAACACACCATGGTATGTGCATCGCAGCTAAATATCTGTGCCAATTGCATGAATAATCCGGTCCCCTCTGGTGACTTACGGCTGCTGGCGTTCAGGCCGATATAGGAGGCAGAGAATCCCTCCCGAGTGATGCTGCCGTCTGCCCGGAACTTGATGGTCATCACGTTACCCATGGTGGTCATAGTCGGTGGCAGGCTGGTGCCACAGTACCTGTCGAAATTCGCCCAAACACAGGCGTACTAGCTCAGAGCGTTTGGGCACTACTATCGGCCACATCATACTTTATATTACGATATTCTCACTAATTGCACTAGTATGCTCCTAAATAGCTGGTCTGAATTTCAGACAAAGTGAGTTATGAGCTACAATGTTCATCATTTGTTATTTCTACTTCAGTCATATCAGCCATTAGTTCCAACACACTCCATAGACATATTAAAACGTTCAATTTGGCATAATATACGGCAAAACAGGAATAAATGCAATAGTTCGTATGCTGTAGCCTGTACCACACAAGGCACTTTCCACGGCCCACGACTTTACGCCCTGTTTCCGATCCGACCATTGTTGGTGACGGCTGCCGCCGAGCTGTTGTCGAACACAGAAATCGAGTCGTGACAGTGGCCATCACCAGACGGGTTCTCCAGCGAGAACGACAGCCAAGTCAGACGTATCACCTGGCCTGCAGAGGTGGGTAACCAGAGCCACGTCAGACGTATCACCTGGCCTACAGAGGTGGGTATTCAGAGGCACGTCAGACGTATCACCTGGCCTGCAGAGGTGGGTAATCAGAGGCACGTCAGACGTATCACCGTGGCCTGCAGAGGTGGGTAATCAAGAGCACGTCAGACGTTATCGCACCCTTGGCCTGCAGAGGTGGGTATCAGAAGCACGTCAACGTATCACCTGGCCTCAGAGGTCGTAATCAGAGCACGTCAGACGTATCACCTGGCCTGCAGAGGTGGGTATCAGAGGCACGTCAGACGTATCACCTGGCCTGCAGAGGTGGGTAATCAGAGGCACGTCAGACGTATCACCTGGCCTGCAGAGGTGGGTAACCAGAGCCACGTCAGACATATCACCTGGCCTGCAGAGGTGGGTAATCAGAGGCACGTCAGACGTATCACCTGGTCTACAGAGGTGGGTAATCAGAGGCACGTCAGACGTATCACCTGCTCTATAGAGGTGGGTAATCAAGGCCGCTTCCTGTCAGAACTATTATTGTCCAACATCGTAGGAATGCCAAAGAGAAAAAATTCACATGCTTTAGCATTTGAGTTTTCTTCTGCATTCTGGAGATTTATTCATGGGCTGAAGCTGGCAGTTTCTGTCTGTCGTCTGTCTGTCTGTCTGTCTGTCGTCTGTCTGTCTGTCCTGTCTGTTGTCTGTCCTGTCTGTCTGTCTGTCTGTCTGTCTGTCTGTCTGTCTGTCGTCTGTCTGTTGTTCTGTCTGTCTGTCTGTCTGTCTGTCTGTCTGTCTGTCTGTCCTGTCTGTCGCTGTTCTGTCTGTCTGTCTGTCTGTCTGTCTGTCTGTCTGTCTGTCTGTCTGTCTGTCTGTCTTCTTCTGTCTGTCTGTCTGTTCCTGTCTGTCTGTCTGTCTGTCTGTCTGTCTTCTGTCTGTCTGTCTGTCCTGTCTGTCTGTCTGTCTGTCTGTCTGTCTGTCTGTCGATCTGATACTGTCTGTCTTGTCTGTCCTGTCTGTCTGTCTGTCTGTCTGTCTGTCTGTCTGTCTGTCTGTCCTGTCTGTCTGTCTGCTGTCTGTCTGTCGTCTGTCTGTCTGTCTGTCTGTCCTGTCTGTCTGTCTGTCTGTCTGTCTGTCTGTCTGTTCTGTCTGTCTGTCTGTCTGTCCTGGTCTGTCCTGTCTGTCTGTCTGGTCTGTCTGTCTGTCTGTCTGTCTGTCCTGTCTGTCTGTCTGTCTGTCTGTCTGTCTGTCTGTCTGTCTGTCTGTCCTGTCTGTCTGTCTGTCTGTCTGTCTGTCTGTCTGTCTGGTCCTGTCTGTCTGTCCTGTCTGTCTGTCTGTCCTGTCTGTCTGTCTTGTCTGTCTGTCTGTCTGTCTGTCTGTCCTGTCTGTCTGTCTGTCTGTCTGTTCCTGTCTGTTCTTGTCTGTCTGTCTGTCTGGTCTGTCTGTCTGTCTGTCTGTCTGTCTGTCTGTCTGTCTGTCTGTCTGTCTTCCTGTCTGTCTGTCGTCTGTCTGTCTGTCTGTCTGTCCTGTCTGTCTGTCTGTCTGTCTGTCTGTCTGTCTGTCTGTCTTGTCTGTTGTCTGTCTGTCTGTCTGTCTGTCTGTCTGTGCTGTTGTCTGTCTGTCTGTCTGTCTGTCTGTCTGTCTGTCTGTCCTGTTCTGTCTGTCTGTCTGTCTGTCTGTCTGTCTGTCTGTCTGTCTGTCTGTCTGTCTGTCCTGTCTGTTGTCTGTCTGTCTGTCTGTCTGTCTGTCTGTCTGTCTGTCCCTTGTTGTCCTGTCCTGTCTGTCTGTCTGATCTTGTCCTGTCTGTGCTGTCTGGTCCCCTTGTCTGTCCTGTTCTGTCTGGTACGAAGGTTTCTGGCGGGCTAGCGGGAAAACCGTGCGCGGGCACTCGCACCAAATTTTCGGGATGTGATTGTGTAGACAACGTCAGGCGGATTTGTGCTTTTGGCCCTTTCCAGGGTGCAGATTGCGCGGTGGCACGTGCTCGCGAGGTCACTTCAAGAATACGGGTTTTGTGGCCTTGGCAGGTCAATGTTCGGACCGCCCGGTGTATCAAACTTTGTGAAAGGATGAGCCATACGGGAAGCTACGTGCCTTTTGTGGTGGCGACCGTGCGGGGTTGCTTGGACGCTCAGCACGGGCATCGAAACATATTTTGGCGGACCTCCACCTGTGAGATTCGTGTCCCGAGAACGGTGCGAGCCTAACGGGTACCAAATCGGTGTGCAAATAGGTAATGGAACCAGCTTCCACTATTTGGTCACTTTCGGTAGCTAGCACCAACGATATAATATGCACGTGAGCGCGTACAAGGGCGAAGGGGTGTAAAATGTACCCTTGGGGGGACCTGCGGTTAGGAGCTTCGTTTTCGAGAACGTTGCTAGCTGTGGATACTAGAAACGGCGTGTGGATAGGAAATGGGACCAACTTGCACTATGTGGCACCACATGGCGTGTATCCCACCGATGAGCTCGCGAGCACGTGACAAATCCAAAAGGGGCGTAAATTAGTGCCCTCACATTTGGTGGTCAATATCCCACAAAGTATCGGCTATACTGACTTGCAATTGGCTGCATATCTTCATGCATTGGTACTGGCGACATTTCACGAATGACGAAGTAAACAATGTATATGTTGGCACGTGCGCACGTGCGAATGCCGAATGCCGCACCCAGATTCGAAACTGTGGGACCCGATCGATCTGATATTTTGGTAAGCAGGCAAATGCCCTGAGTTTTGGAGCGGCCCGCATGAGGTCGGAATTGAAGTCGGTCGGCACGTGCGCACGTGGACCGGGCTCCGATTTGGATCTCCGCCAACTTCAGATAGCTGGTGGACCTCTAGTTATAATAATGCAGGGATACACCTGATACAGCCATAGCGGCAACCTGATACAACCATAACGGCAACACATGCAAACACATTTGTTGTAGAAAGCTCGGAACTTCCTTGAACATATTTGTACATTCCACCATTCTTGGACAACAGTCCGGCTATATGATTAACATTTGACGCAAATTGATGACAATTTGGGACCAACTCAACACAGGTGCGTACAACTTACGTATATCCGATACAGAGCACATCCGTAGACCTTCTCACCTGGGGGTCGGTAGATGACCCAGCTACACTCCACTCCGTTCGGGTACTGCTCGGGGTGCGTTGGTGACGTGAAGGTACCGTGCTCTTCATTCAGAATTCCGCCACACACTGAAATGAAACCACACGGGTGCGATTCTCGGAAGATTTTCACAATTGTGCAAACGAGTAAAAGCCGTACCCGCATTATGATGACGTATCCTTTTCCTTTTATCTTGGGAGCAATGTACATAATTACGCATTCACTACATTGTCAATCACAACATGAGCGTAGGAACATGGGCAGGAGCGTAGCTTCTCCAGAAAAGTGTGGGGGGGGGGCTGAGCTAGGAAAAAATCGCTTAAAGTACCATCAAAATCCACAAAGTACATATTTCTCCTCGGATTTGACCTACTTTATCATCAAAGTTGCGGGGGGCGGAAGCCCCCGTTTGAATAGGAATCTACACCCCTGAACATGGGTAACGAGGGGGTAAATCTGCTTTACTTTCGGTCAAAAATTCCGCTAATAGTTTATTTCCTCGCCTGAGTAGGGGGTGCCACACCACCTCGGTTTTTCAAAAATAACTTACGTAGTTATCAACTGATCGCAACTAAATTTTCAGTACCCAACTTTTGAGCAATTTAACACATACGCTCAATATTTCGAACTTTCATGACCTCAGACCTATTACCTGTTTCTCAAGGTCATATTAGGCGCAACTGGCGTTCCGTAGCATCGATCATTGTTACATGTGCAGTTTCCGAGTGTTTGTTGTTCAGGAGCATATGCAAAGGTGTTTCCAGGTGACAACTGTGGCTTCCGCTGAGATTGTGACCTCGACTGATCTTTTCTGAGGTCAACAGAGGTCACTGACCTTCGATGACCTCAGAGTACATTTTTGGGCTTCTGTCCGTTTCTAGGACATTTTGTGACGCTGATTTCAAATCTGGGATCTATTTTTAATAATAATATATGTTCCACTGGGGTCACGCGCTGCAACAGGACAACCGAGGTCATTGACCTCAGATGATCTGACATGGCCTTTTTAGCATTTGGCCGTTTGTAGGTCATTTTATTATGCTGATTTCAAATTTGGCATGTATTATGCATACTAAGATGCTCCTTTACCATTGTGGCTCGATCGGTATTCAATTTTCATACATTTACGATTTGTGACATTTGGGTCATTGACCTGACCTCAGAGGTTACCTATTGACCCAGGACCTAAAGTTTTGGTGTCAATAGATTCCTCTTGTCACAAGCAATACGCTCGTTTTTTAATCGAAGCTCTAGCTCAATTAGGGGAGAAACGCCAAGGGAGGGGGTCGTACCCCTACCCGGACACGCAGTGATGCATGCTTGCCCTATCCGGGCGAGGGTTAAAGGAAGTGTGCCTACTCTTTTGAAATGCAAAATATATTTTGAATACGGTAAGAAGCTATTTGTTTGATTGTTGGGTACGATACAATTCACTTCTGGAGCCTTTAGTTGTTTTTTACTTATATTCTGTTTTGAATATTGTTTTGTTTCGAAGGCCATCAACAATCGCCACTATAAACAGAGTAAGCAAGATGTTATCTAGGAATGACACACCTAAGACAATAAACCCCATATGAACATTTTAAAATGGAAACCAATGCTCTGTTATGCAGCTGCTATCAGCGCGCACGAAATGTTTTTTATTAGCCAGCGCTAACGATATATGCTACTGACAGTGTAATAGTTAGGGTAGTGCTTTTAGTAGCGAAAGCCCCTCTGGAGCCTACATATAATTTGTATATTCCACAGTAATCTTGGAGCCTTAGGAATATCTTAAAAACTAGAGGGAACCTGGAAAAATGAGGTTTATGGCTAAATTAAGAAAAATATGTTATACAGACCAGTGTCAACAACTCTACATGAGCGATGCCAGTAGGCACACTCCCTTTAAATGAAAGAGTAAAACTAGGTATACCAAGACGAGAAGAGCTCATGTATGCGGATAAATTTGGCATAATGAGTAGAATTTCCTTTGAAACAAGAATCAGGTTTCACTTCACAATATATACTTTCCATGACATCCCTATGTTCCCGCAATACCTATTTCATCATAACAAATCTACAAATTTCATCATAAGCATTGATGACCTAATTTGTTCTTCAAAAATAAGAATTCTGCTAGACTCAAGCAGATGAATTAAACGGTCTGTAATCCATGCCCGATGAAAAGGAGTGACTGCTGCCAAAGGCTGGAACGCATAAATTGAATGCAGCTTTCGTTTGCGTAGTTGCTAACTACAAATAATGCAATGCAAATGAAGGTTGACAAAATTTGCATATGCATTCGCCAAATTTTGTAAGCTTATTTAAATTCAGTAATTGAGCCGTCTCGACATTTTTAAGCATGGAGCGATATCAAAAAGTCAAAAGGATCCGCTTGGGGATGACAAACAGTTGCTGACAGCCTGGAAGTTAGACTGCACCGGATGTCATAAGAGCTATGCGGAACAGCCTACCACTCCCGTTTCGATGTTGCTCGGTAAAAGAGTCTGCGGCAGTCAGGATGTCTCAGGGCACAGTTATTATCTAGCAGCCTAGCAGGAACGTATAATTCAAATTGTAATGAAAAGTGGAGCTAGTATAGCTTTAATATTGTTTTGATAGAAGCCTATTCTCTCTATGCAATAGTGATATGCGGATTTAAGCTATTCTCGCCTTACTCGCCTTTTTCGGTCTCAAATACTTCTCGCTCTACAAAATTAAATAAATTAGCAAACATTTTGCTAGAAAAGTAACAGTCTTGCCCCTCTGTCCCCTGTTTCTACACCTATGTTACTTAAGGCTTCGAACTATTTGTCCCCCGGTCCAGCGCCTTCCTCACTTGTATCGATGGCAGTGAAGTTGGCCTTGAATCCGTGATTGGTTATAGATGCATCAGTGGAGAAGACCGCGTACATTTGGTTGTGGGTCGATACTAACGTTGGTGGCGGCTCATCACAGAACTTCCCCAGCGACGGAAAAGAAGCGTCCATGCCATCGAATACCTGAAAACAATGCAATTAAATCTCGCTAAAAAAATGTGGGCAGCGACAATGTTTATTTAGCTCTTCAGCTTATAACGGGGCAAAAAGCCATCACATATTTTAAGCGAATTGCCCATGCATGCACCTATAATGTCTCTCCATACCAACTAACTGTCGGCTGCGATCACGGACGTGGGTCTGCAGCTGACTAGCTTACCTCCACGTAGTCGAAGGCGCATCTATGGTGCGCCTCCACTTGGAAGTCGAGGAACTGGAGCGCGATCACGCTGCCGACCGGCTGGCTCAGCAGGTAGCCGCACTGTTTGTTGTGAGGGTAGGGCTCCGGGTAGTTTGGCGATTCTGGATCGTCTCGTGTTAGGACTCCGGGGATAAAGCGCGCGCCCACTGTCGGTACATCATCAGACATGCGGTGGAATGTGGGTACTACTAGTGATGTCATTTTCCTCAAAATTTCATGACAACAAGAGTTATGCCAACGCAACCAATCCAATACAACAGGAGGCATTTTGGTTTGTTCCAAATATTGACCGATTTTGGTTGAGGCAAAAATGTCCCAAGATTTGACCGACTTTTTAACAGTTATACTTATTTAAACAAGATTAAAGCTGACCGAAGTGTCCAAAATTTTATAAGCCTGACCGAACGCGATTACCGAATCGGTCCACACAATTTTTTCGGTAACCAAAATTTTGGTTTTAGATTGAAAGCGTTCACTAGTACCTACGACACATCTTCTCTCAGTAAGCTCAACACAGATTCACATCTGATAGCAGATTTAACGATCTTTTTTAGTCGTACACGGAGGTGTATGTTCAACACAATAATGCTTCACTGAGAATTCACTGAGTTATAGTGACCGGTGATAAGTATACTCACAGATGCAGACGGGCAAATGCCATGGTTATCAGTTATCAGCGGCACTCACGGATATCAAATGTAGCCGAGAAGCCTCCGTGAGAGACGCTCCAGTCCGAGTAGAACCTGACGTAGAGCTGGTTTGTGGACGCGGAGAACGTCGGTGGCGCGGATTCCCGGCCACAGTAGCGGCCCACCAGAGGGCTGTCCGGGTCCGGGCCGTCCCGGATCTGACACACAGCACACAGACACACAGACACGTACACACACTGTCTGGGTGTCTGGTCTGCCGCACAGGCCACAGTACACTAACACCGACACGTGCACACACTGACTGTGAGTTTTAACTGCATAATAAAACCAGTAAAAGGCATATATTACTTTAAATATACATGCATAGAAAGTATGATCTTAGGCAAAAAGTAGTAACCATTTGAGCTGACGGTAATACAATAGTGACGTCTTTTTCGCGATTGGCGCATGAAATCTCAGTGAACATCCAGCTCCGGCTGTCACACACCTCCACGAAATCGAAGATGCAGTTTCGGCTGCTCTCCAGTTCGAAATGGTCGACCACGAGCTGGACTCGCTCGCCAGCCGGGACGCGGATTCTCCACTCACAGTCCATGTTGTGGTGGTACCTCTCAGCGTGTGTCGGAGAGGAGAGGGTTCCCCTCTCTGCTATCAGCTCACCGCCGCAGCCAGCGATGCCTGCAGTCGGTGGCCGGCAGGTGTGGTTTGGTTATGAAGGTGAAACACGCAGCAATTCTTGTCCGTCGAACAAGCCGAAGTTAGACGTTGAAATCGGCAACAGGAAACTGTTCCGCATCACAGTGAGTAATGGGGCAGTCTATCCTCCGTAACGAGCAGATGGGTATATGAGAAGTCTGTTTTTGTGCCGTCATAGGGAAGAGGTTTTGTGAGGTGATATTTTCATTTTTTAACCCAGCGTTGCTCTGAAGACAATCTGGATTATATCTATTCTCTTTCAATCTACTGAAATAGCAAACTTAGTAAGGTTTATCTACGGCGGGAAGCGGTGGAGGACGGTTAAGAAACTGAGGCAGTTTGTGGTGCCCTTGATGTGCAATTACGTTTATTCTCACAAGGTTATCTGCTCTCGTGTTAAATAGCAAATTGTAATGTGAATGGTGATCTGGGTTGATGCTACATGTCTTGTATATGCATGTACATACCTATAATGAGTCTTGTCTAAAGAGATACACGGAAGCGCCAGTCAACCGGTGGCCTCGCCCAGTTTGCTCTGAGTACGTGAAGCATGACCAACGCTCCTTGCCTGGTATCTGTGAGTAGGTGATGTGGGACCCCTGGTCAACACTCCATCTCCTTGCCTGGTATCTGTGAGTAGGTGATGTGGAAGCCCTGGTCGGACGCGCTGCTGTCGCTGTGAAATCGGAGCAGGGCGTACGGACCAGAGGTGGAGATGGGCCGCGGGAGGGTGGTGCTGCAGTACCGCTGCAGCATGGCCGCGTTCTCCGTGTAGCCGTCTCGAATCTGCGACACAGAACAGCATCAACACGGTGACGGAATCTACACCGGACAGCAGCATAGAGACCGAATCTGCACCGCACAAGAAGACAACCAGTTAGCCGTCCAGAATATGCAACACACAACAGCATAAGCACATTAATCGTCCCGACTTTGGTGCTCCTCTCATCGCAAGATAGCTGAAGTTGGTGCTCCTCTAACTCACTTCGAGGTAGTAATATCTGCAGCTGGGGCTTTCTCACCTCTCACCGTTAGTCGGGGCTCCCTGGCCTCGAGGTAGAAGTAGCTGCAGCTGGAATTCTCCGACTCACCTCGAGGTAGTCGTAGCTGCAGTTGGCGTGGTGCTCCAGCTTGAGGACAGCGAACTGGAACCTGAGCCGACGGCCGAGCGGCGCCGTCACCGTCCAGATACAGTCGCGGCTGTGCGGGTACTGGCCCGGGTAGCCGGGGGAGTTGATGCTGCCGTACTGGTCAGTCAGCTCACCGCCGCACTCTGCAACCAGAGGCACAGGACAGTTGTCGTCAGTGGAATGCAGCGTAAGGATTGCTTAAATTTGTATCCTCAGATACAATTATTCTGCTTATATTTGTCAAATATCGTATCAGCTCCAAGAAGTTTAGCTAAAATCAAGGATTGAAAAGATGATGTAAGAAATAACAGAACAAAGTTATGAGTCCTCTAACGAAACAGAACATTGTTATGTTGTCACCTAAAAAAAAACACACACACACACATGCACAAAGACATCCAGAGGCCGCCGCAGATGACTACTGACCCGGGTCTGTGGCGTTCCAATGCATGGCGAAGCCGCTGTGTGCGTTACTCTGGTCGGAGCGGAACCACAGGTAGAGCAGGTTGTGTGTGGTGACAATGTTGCCACCTCCGGGGACTTGTGTGCCGCAGAACCGGCCAATCAACGGGGCCATGCTGTTGGCGCCATCGTGAATCTGTCGGAGCACAATGGGGGGGGGGGCGAAGTGAAGAGTTGCGTCACCAACACCACGCACATGTTACAACACTTACCGAACTGTCTTTATCCTTAGACTACGATGGAAATAATGTATTTCACAAAAAGTTTCAGCTCTTTTTCTCTCATTTCGAGACGCTGCTACGAGGCATCCGTGCAGTAGCGTCTCGTGGTGCGCTCACCTGAAGCCAGTCGAAGCGGCACGTGGGCTCGGCCTCCAGCCTGAAGCGGGTGAAGGTGACGTTGAGCACCTTGTTGTGCGGTGCTCGGATCAGCCAGCCACAGCTCACGTCGTGCTCGTAGGTGGCGCCGCCCGTGTGCGGGAACGATAGCGCTCCGGGCGTGGTCAGCACACCACCGCAGGCTGCGCTCACGAACACACAGACGCGGACAGATGCGTGTCAACACATGTCAGCAGGGCATACCGGAGCGGCTTGCCGGCAAGGCAGCGGGTCGAGGAAGATGCAGGGAGGAGAGGGGCAGAGTGTAGACGATGGGAGAGGAGGAGGGGTACATGTTTAGGAGATAAACATACGGCAGGATGGGGTGGAAGGTGGTGCCGGATGGGCAAGCGGTAGGAGGGGACAGTCCAGGCAGTTCAGGAGATATACATACAGTTCAGGGTATTGTGGCAGACTTAAAACCACACCGGATCGAAAGTCTATCGATTCGCATATTGACATAATGTTATTTATTGGTGCTAAATGTCGGCAACAGTCGCGCCCAACACGAGTCTAACCAGCATAAAGTGATGCACTGAAGAAAACGCCGGCCACCACACCATTTCGTACAGTTCGGCTGAATTATGAGTAGGTTGACCTACCCTGCTGACGAGTCTGGCAGAGATCCCCGGTGAAGTCGCCGGTGCAGCTACAGCTGAAGGAGCCCACGGTGTTGACGCACGTGGCGCCGTTCTGACAGGGGCTGGCCGCGCACTCATTCATGTCCGCCTCACAACGCAGACCTGCCGCCAAAGACACACAACACAAACTGCAGTGATGCGCCATCCGGCAGATACAGCCGAAATCACTGGCGGATCCAGAAAGTGTGATTTTGACAGTTTGGGGGGGCCAAATCCCANATTTGATATATATATATATATATATATATATATATATTATATATATATATATATAATATATATTCGCGAAAGCCGGTCGGCTGAAGGGGCACTGCCACGGTCAGCGAGGCAGTGCGGTGCGGGGGCAGCGGCCCCGTCTGGACGCCGGGAAAGGTATCCCCTAAGCTCTCCCGGCGGGGCGGTAACCCCCAAGACCTCCCGGAGCCGGGACGGCTCTGCCGATTGTTTACTGGCACCGTCCCGGCTTGGCCAGACGGCCGCACAAAATCGCAATAGAACTGTTTTTCTTGACAAACGTAACTGTTTCCTTATCTTTATTTTGTGTGTTTGTGGGTGTTTTTAGTTGTGTTTGTATGTCTGATGTGTTTTGTGCGAAAATACACCACCGGCGGAGCCGGATAACTGAAAATATATATATATATATATATATATAATATATATATTTGTTCCGAAAAACTAAGCGACACCGCTGGGTCGGCCGGCACAGCAGTTAACAGGAATATAACGCCGTGGAAAAGTATGTGGAATGATGGAGATGAGTGCTACTCATCTTGGGCCTCATCTCCATTATTCCACATACTGTTCCCAAGGCGGTATATTCCCTTTAACTGCTGTGCCGGCCAACCCAGCGGGAAGCTTACTTTGGTTGGAACCAATAGTACGTTATCGTGTATGTTATTTATGTCCAGTTGAATATGAAACCCATATGTTGTGCGTACATACATACCTACCATGTTTTCGCCACTAAGCAGATTGCGTATTCGTTCCAGACTTTTGCCCAGAGCAACCTGAGAAGGGATCCAGAGCGGCCAACCAGACCTGAGAAGAGATGCAGAGCGACCGATGGCGCAGCACGGGAGCAAACATCGGCACTGGACAAGCTGTCCACGTCGGAGCATGGCGGAAAGACCTCTGACTGGAACGGGAAATGCCTTTTGCCCCCCCAACTTCAAATGAGTTCCTACGCCCCTGTGACGAATGTTGTAGATGTTGTATGTTTGCCAGCTGTCGATCTCAATACATATGTGTTTTCTGGGATGAGCCTGGTTTTGACACTATGCAGTGCCATCAGCCAGCAGTGCTCACTGCTCAGTGCGAGAAAGTAGCAGAAATATCTGAGTCAGCTGACGGCTACACCCACATTGACAGTGATCAACACTGAGAGACCAAACCTGAAGAGGTTACAGATGGGGATCACACACGGGCCACCGTTTGCTGATACGATCAGCAGCACAAACTACAACGCAGTCGGTCCTCAGGACCACAGGACACACCGGGACCATCGATGGGACCACAGGACCCACCGGACCATCGCTGTGATTACCGCCCGGGTCCCGGGCACAGGATCCCGGGACCACGGCCGGGACCACAGGAGCACTATGCAGAGCACTAGTCCCCTACGGACTGTAAGGGCTGCGTCCCGTAACCGGGACGCAGTCAATACGTCTAAAATATGCTCCTGCCCTCGCTAGTTCCCTGACCCTGCTCATCTTTATATACCCTTCCACGACCAACTCTGCTCTGCCATTCTGTCTGGAGCTATGTTTCGCGGTAGAACACACACTTCGAGGGTGGCCACCTGCCCATTCCCCTCCCCCCCACACACACACCACCCTGTCAGAAGGGGGACAGCAGCACGGAATGCCACCAACACCCCTCCGGAGTCAGCAGCACTCTGTGCCCTCCTACCGACGTCCCCCGGGGCGGTCAGGGGTCCGACTGCGCTTCACATGCCTTCTGCTTCCTGTTATCACCACATCTGACGATCATCCTCCCGGGGACCCCTCCGCACAGCAGCGCGGTCCGGACAGGAGGGCATAGCCGCTGCAGCGGGGGTCAATGTCGCCCTGTTTGTCAGCATCGTCGGCCCGGGGCACAGCGGGGTTGGTATGCACCTTCACCAGCGCCTGGGACCGGTATCTGTCCATCGCGTCCAGGAGGTCACCATCGCCGCATCCTCTCCTCTGAACGCATTCCTCGAGAAAAAACGCGCTACGCATTCCGCTCGGTCGGATGCGCACAACAATGGACGTAATCCTTTGATCACGGTCTGTACGTCCCGTGATGTGCCCTGCAGGAGTATGGAGCTCAGTAAATGACAGGGACGTCGCCGGGACAAGGCAGACTCTCTAGGAAGGCTGGAAAGCGAGGTTGTTGTCGTTCGTGTGTGACAATGAATGGACGGGGACCACCAGATGCGATGATTAAACGTGACTTTTCCACGGGACTGGGAGGGTTTGCGAAGGAATGCTGCATTTGTACACCACGCGTTTCGGACTGAATGAAAGCATCCAGGATAACGAAAGCTAACTAGTGTCACTAGGAAGGTCCTCCATTCAATAGTTCTGGAAGCAATGGTTCAGTTCAGTTGTATTTTATGCATACAATTTCACGCTTTGGCATTGAGAATGCCGGATGGTGGCTTTGATTTTATTTAAGCCTGTTCCGACGCTCTTCAAGTTTTAAATTATCGAGCCGCATTCTAATACATGTTTTGCATTTATATACAACCAATCTCACCCTCAATTTCCTTCCCTAGCATCAGGGAATCAAAATGGTGAGGTTATCGACCAGCGTTCACGTCTTTATACCGGTTCCCACATTTATCCGGAATCTGAACAAATGGAGAGCGGTGGAAATGAAAGGGCTCCGACGAGCCCTAATGAATCACTAATTAATTGTTCGGCCGCGCCTCGGACCACCCGCGAGCGGCGATTATCGGCGAGCTTTAAACACACGCCGGTAATCGTCCAGTCGTTCGGTGACGCTAATGGTCATTTCTGACTGAGGTGATGGTCAGCGTGGGATGAGAAATGACCTCCATCAGCCACGAGGATGGACGGGACGCAGGCGGACCGTTTACCGTTCCTGCTGACTTGGTAGTGCAAGTCTTCGGATCTGATGCTGTTACGAGGCAAATCTAAGCTATTCCTGTTTATTTATTATTCAAGCAAATGCAGTGAAGCAGACATCACTGGCTGCAGCGGTCGGTCGGTGGCCTTGTACTTTAATAAAAAAAAAAAATATATCAAACTCTGAACGATTTGCTGATCTTCATTTGAAGAAGAAAAATCATCAATCCCCACGTTAAATGGACACGATATGTCCAGAGGTGAGTGTGGGGCTTGGCTGGCCATATCAACCAGCTGTCTTCTCATTGGCTGGCTAATATGAATAAATGGCGATATAAATTGCAGGCCTTCTAGATTGCACATCGCGCAATGCGGCCCATCTATACACCAGAGCGAGCCGTGCCGTGGTGGCGGTCGCAGTTAAACTGTTTATCATTCTTCTCAGACAGGGTGCCTTGATTTAAGCTCTTTTGCTTTTGCATCTTTCTGATTTGTTTTCCTTTTTTGTTCCATTTAGGTATGTTTATCAACTGGATTATGATGCTGATGATCAAGCAAAATATCATCATGTCTAAAAGCAAAACTGAAAATACGATAGCGGACAATAGGCACATGAAAGAGGCATATAAAGACATAAAGTATACGAGAATGAGGAACACAACACTCATCACATGCTGGTGAAGACAGGATAAACACTGAAGCAGCATAACTAGCACATTTTTGTCTGCGCCTGCCTTGTATTGATTTCAAATATTTAGTTTCTGTAATGAGATCTTCGATTCAAATATCACACCTTGGAGAATAATTATCCTACCATAAATTATTATCTGAATGGCAGACCCCGTGCCAGTAATTTAAATCACGCAGACAGCTCTTAACGAGACGCATGCCGCCCGGCTGGACCATCACCTGTCCAGAAGAGCCGGGCCAAGTGAGATATTCAGGAATCCAGCCTCAGACGCCGGCAAACTGCCGGCACACTCTCCTATTTGGGCTCTCTCGAGCACATTCCAATTTAGAGTGATGCTGACTGTGAGGGCGAAGACGCCGAATCCGACCTGAGAGCCTTCGGCGAGACAGGGCCATTGTCCGACATTCCGGGATCTCATCTGACTGCTGACTGCTGACTGCTGACTGCTGACTGCTGACTGCTGACTGCTGACTGCTGACTGCTGACTGCTGGCTACTTATTCTTGAATGGCGACATATACACTATACAGTATACACAAATGCCACATATAAATTAATGGAAAATACTACATAGCACACTGTAGTCATTCATTATCATCTCTAAAATCCAAAAACAAGTTTATTGTGACTTTTAGTTGAGTCTAGTACCCACTGAGCTCAGTTGGGATCCTTTAGTTCAGCCTAGTACCCACTGAGATCAGTTGGGATCCACCTCGTCTGAGAGAGACTCAACCAAGCCTAACTCAAGAAGATGAGGTTTATGAAGCATGCTGATGCACTGGTCTCAGACCATTCGTTATTCAGTAGCTAGCACGGGAATCGTTTTTACACGGCCCCTGCTGACAGCCTTCACTTTTCAAATTAAGGAGTGCGGTGAGCTGACACGTGGAGAGCGCGAGTCTGACAGGCCAAATTGGAGGAGACGCGCTCCGACAGGCGGCTCGGACACGCAACAGCAGGAGGCTGGCGCTGATTGTATTCCACTGACTCCCGGGTTTTCCTCTGGTGCTCCTATTCATCGCTGGAAAAAGCAGATGAAGCTTGCAAATTCAATAAAATGTATGACACAAATAGCACGCTACCCTTGCTTTTCGTTCTGTTAAAGAACTTCAAAGCGACACAATGGCATTATCCCAACTGACGGTCACTCACAAAGTCACATGCCCGTATCCGCCGCTCCAGTGTGCGTCTCTTGTGCTGTGCGCCACACGTCTGACTACGCAATCGTGAGATGAGGGGCAGGTGGCGCACCATATGTCCCTCTCTCTCTACCACTGCCCTGTGATGGAGCACCATCAGCCTCCGGTGATGGCCCGAGTAATTTCACACCCCGGCCCTGTAATAACCGGGTCTGCTTATCGCACGCAGATTCGCCGGCCTCTCATTACCTGCCCAGATCACGGCCAGACGTCCTGACTGAACAGCGTCAGAAGTGGGCACCTCGCCTCCAGCCAGTGGGTACCCAGCCTCCAGCCAGTGGGCACACAGCCTCCAGCCAGTGGGTACCCCGCCTCCAGCCAGCGGGAATCAGATCTCCTTTCAGCGCCTAGCTGGTCGAGACGTTTAGACACGGATGGGCCATACAAATAAATAGATGAATAAGGAGGCGCTATTGTGATATTGTGGTATGAATGAGCTTAGATGAACAGACTGAGCTTTTGAGAGTTTAAAAACACAGCTTACGTGCTGTAAATGCATTGTTTATTTGTTAAATGTAAAAGTTGTAAATAAATATTGCATCGGTATATTGCATAATCGAAGAAATTATCCACCTATGTATTTGCACGTAGAACGCAAAGTAGTCTTGCCTTCTGTTTCAGCAGCCGTCAGTTTCTTTATCTGCCCGGCGAAATCAGACCATCTCCTGACGCTGTATCTGCGTGGCGTGAACAGGCCATAAGGGAGCACATAGCTAATGAACCGCATACCAACGGCAGCGGAGGCACCGGCATACCAACGGCAGCGGAGGCCACCGGCGGGCGGGGTGCGAACTGGAGTGGCGTGACGGGCCCCGGTCGCGGCTAATCCGGCCGCTCCTATACCTGCCGTGAGTGGCGGAGGGAGGGAGAAAGGTAAAAACGGCAGCTCGAATCTGGCTCGGCTGCCGCCATCAGCAGCTCTATTGTCAGCTGGCGTCGGTACGTGTCGGAATGTAGATCATGACCGACGCCCGGCAGATCTATAGTGAGAACGGATCCCGCAGAGGAGTGCTGACTGCCGCCCAGCAGCACGCCAGGACCTCTGCAGCCCCATCGTAGGATTTTAGCTCCCGAGCCCTCCACAGCCCAGTCACATGGTAACTGTTGCCGTGCCCAGATGTGGTGCACACAGAAGATTTTCACGCTCCCAGATTTATATGGGTAGCAGAGTCGAGTTTAAATCCACAGATGCAATGTTGGGACGTTGTTGCCTTGAGTTGATTTACTTTGCTATGATTTAGTATCCACCCAAGACACATTGTCAATGGTCTGCAGCAGCCAAGTCATGAAGAAAGGAACTGATTTCTTCCATGAACAATGTAGCGTGGAGTACCGTCAGAAGCGGTTTATTGGCGTCACTTTTGGCCACCTCTGTCATCACTTGTGCTGTCCATCCGTCACCATTAGTCAGTGGTTATCGGCCGTGTCACGTGCTCAGAGAACAGGACCAGCCGCTATTAGCTCGTGTCACGTGCTCAGAGAACAGGACCAGCCGCTATTACCTCCTAGACCTCCTGCCATCAAGGTCAGATGCAGTTTAAAATGACGGACTTCTACCTATCTATGGAAATAACGCTGTACGAGAGTCGCTGGAAGGCCGACAAAATGACATAATTACACACTCGGCGCTATCAACGGCGCCAATGCGTCTAACTTTATCGTGGCACGTGCGGATTAAGGTGGGTGTGCTGTCGGTGGACAGATCTGATGGGCGTCCGGCCCAGGGCAGTATGTGGCGCACTGTCACTGACCGGCCGGCAGCAAGGTTAGGGAAGAGAGAGAGAGGGAGAGAGAGAGAGAGAGAGAGAGAGAGAGAGAGAGAGAGAGAGAGAGAGAGAGAGAGAGAGAGAGACGAGAAGAGAGCGGAGAGAGAGAGAAGGAGAGGGAGAGAGAGAAAGAGAGAGAGAAGAGAGAAACGAGAGCCGAGAGCGAGAGCCGAGAGCGAGAGCCCGAGAGCGAAGAGCCGAGAGCCGAGAGCCGAGAGCCGAGAGCCGAGAGCCAGAGCCAGACGATGGTGACTATTTCCGTGACCTGAGAGGTCATTAACTGACACAGATCTAAGAACCGATACATTGCCAGATAGGTAATACAACAACAAGCATTTTGACGCTAACCAAATCGTTTCATAAACATAACTTTGGCTATGACGACGGACAAAGCAAAATCAATATTTTTGGACGATGTCGATCTTTGGTCATTCACTTGACCTGTAAGGTCATCTGTTGACCTGAAACGAAAATAGTGCATACTGTTGGATTCCTCCCATGCGAGACAACTTACTGCATTTATCTATGTTGCTCTTAGTTATAAAAATAACAGGGAGTCTATCATCCCCGTAGGAGGTGAGAATGGTCCCCGTAGAGCGAGGTTTTAACTAAAATGTTCACATTTTATTTGTGCGCAACAATTCCTTATTACTTTTGTTATGGTATAACAATGATGTTGTTTAAACTTGAGAATCAAATACAATCATGTCCTTATTCGAACTTGTAGGTTTGAAAACATAATTACAAACCAGTATCAGTGGTGTGCTTCATGAAGGTCACTGACAACGTCGCTCTTCCCCAATACGGTCACTTCTCTTCCGTGTAAACAAATCATAGGGCCATAAATGCAGTAAGCGCACCAAAAACAAAAAGCGTGACAACGTACCTGATTGGTCAATAAAACAAATTGCCGACACTAAATAGGTCGCCGTTGATGTGCATCGATTAGCTTCCGATTTAACTGCCAAGCTGTGTGTATTGTTTAATATTTGTCTGGGAAAAATAGCATTTATCGAACCTTGGCTGAATTACCTGTGAGGAGTACGATAACAATTTTACAAAATATGTATTTGTATTCAAGTCGCCAGAATTGTCTACAAAGATTGTGCCTATTCTCTGTAGCTTCATAATGATGTCATCATCCTCCAAAAAGGTAAGTGACTTTTCAATATAAAATATAACTATAATTTTCAGCAGCACTCATATCATATTTTGTATTACAACGGATATATATTTTAATGTGGGCACTTGTGTATATACGCATGTGGGTTTATCTTTGTAGGTGTATATTTGACAACTTTCAGAAATGTGAAATTTTATTTTAAACTGCTAATTTGATTGCCTTTCTATTCAATGTCTGTTTCTTCTAGAGGATCGCCGGGAATATAATCACAAGCAGAGCGCAAAATATTTTGTCCTCTTCATTGCGTAAAAAACAAACACGAAAAAGACCTGCAGTTTGAAGAGGACCAAAAGTACTTGCTAGTAACGGTCGTTAAAACTGTCGAACGTCTTTCAATTTGAACTTGAAATGTATTTCGGCAGGAATATTTGTATACAAAATGTGATGAATTTATAATATTTTTTGTCTCGTCTATTGATTCCAACTCATAACTCCATTTTTGTGGGAAAGATGATTATTTCCCTGTAATGTGTTCTGCATTGATAAAATAACATTTCAAAAATTCAAAGTAACTAGCTAAGTCATAAGCGCATTTATCCCCGAAGCTGCTGCCCCCGGCGGTGGTCGTCGGGACCCTGTCTCTCAGCGCCGTGACCCGTCCATGTGCGCGGCGTCATGCCAATGGGCGGAGCTCCCTGCGGCAGATTCTCACGTGTTCGCACATTCATTTGTCACCAGTAGCGGCCATGCTGTGGACACAGGGCCTGCTAATGGTTCTGTTTGTTTGTCGGAAGACCACTGAGTGGCCTCCGCCCGCACCGGTCACCGCCCCCGCCCCCGCCGCCCGCCCCCGCCCCCGCCCGGCGCCATGGAGTCAGCCGCAGAGCCGCCCCGCTCCCGCGCGTCTCAGCACGAGGACGCCGCCGGACCAGTGCTGCTGCCCACGCTCATCTCATCCCAGCGCTGACAGAGCCGTCCAGGCCGGGACACGCACCATTAATCAGAGGAGGTATCGGTCCCGGCCGAGGTCCCGCAGCAGGCCAGCCGTCCGGCGATATAGGTGTGATGCCCTGGGGAGGGGTAGGGAGATGGTGGTGATGGGAGGTGGAAATTGGGGCTGGTGTTTGGTCTGACGTGTCTTGATACGACTGGAAAGTGGTTCGCTGTTTGAGCCTAGTCGTGATAATTTCAGCTTGGACGGTCTGGTGAATCGGATTTTATCAGTACGCTGTGTGATGCGATCGGCGATCCGGTAGATCTGGGTGTTGTGAGTGATTCGCTTGAGTGGATGCGTGTGTTAGTGGTCGCTCGAATCACCCCTCATGTCTCTGTCTGACGTCACTCCAACTAACGTCACTCGGTCTGACGTCACTGGGTCTGACGTCACTCGGTTTGATGTCACTCGGTATGACGTCACTCGGCCTGACGTCACTCGGTCTGACGTCACTGGGTTTGATGTCACTTGGTCTGACGTCACTCGCTCTGTCTGACGTCACTCGGTTTCTGATGTCACTCGATCTGACGTCACACGGTCTGACGTCACTCGGTCTGACGTCACTGGGCCTGACGTCACTCGATATGATGTCACTCGATCTGACGTCACACGGTCTGACGTCACTCGGTCTGACGTCAATCGGTATGACGTCACTCGGTCTGACGTCACTCGGTCGGACGTCAGCCAGGGACTGTGAAAGTCCGACACCAAGCCATGACAGCAGAAGTGACAGAACGGTACCGTCCACTCGAGTTGCGTGTGATGGATCCGGCACTGTTCGCCGGGGACTGCCTCAATCAGCTCCACAGCTGGGACGGGACGCCAGATGTCAGCAGAACCGCCGCCTCTCCCCGCTGTTTTACAAGGCAATGATACCCTGCCACCAGTAATTTACCGCGTCCCTAACCGGCCGCAAATTACCACCCTTCGCCACCCTGATCCATTGGAGTGATTTTCGCCTCTCCTCCGTCACAGGACTGGTCCTTACCCATCCAAGAAGGTGCATCAGACAGATCTAGCCAGATTACTGCGAAGTTTTGACGACGTATTAGTCTCAGCATCTGACAGACTGATTGCTGATCACATCCATAAACTGGGCTCGGACAAACCCGGTAGCGCCGCGTCAGACGCCGCAATCACGGGGAATGAGGGACAAATAGCCGGTTATCCGGCGCTGGGTTGTTTGTGCGCGGCCTGAGTGCAGACATCGAACTTCCGATCACTCGCCGGAGCTCTGGAGCCCTGTTCAGACTCTATCATTAACGGGGCGCTAGTTGTTGATAGCGCAGGCGATCGGCCGGAAAACAACAGTTTGATCGGCACACCGCGCAGCAGCAGTAGCGGTAGTTATACATACAGGTCACAGGATCATAACAACGCGCAGCCAGTGCACGCAACGCGGTGTTCACTCTCTGTTCCGGCTGCAGCACAACGCACATATTATGCACACTTAACAAAATAAATAATCTGGCAATTAATTATTCGTTACAAAAAATAAATACAAGTACCATGATCATTGTATCAGGACAATTCGCTGACTTTATTTTTAATGGAATATAGCGACTTAATTTTTAAAAGGACCGTAATAGTCCGCCGAACTGAATTTAAGCCCTGTTCAATTTCAGCTGCTCTGTGCTTTTGTCAGCCGAGAATAAGAGGAGTCTGATTGCCTGAAAGATCGATTGACGTATAACTACGTCCGCCAGCTGACGTCATAACTCCTGACTGACAAGTTGCCGAGGGCTCTGCTGCTGCGAAGAAGTAGGTGCAGACGCGGCGTGCTGTCAGCAGGCACATTAAATTGGCGCCATGCGACAGCGGCGCAGTTTGAAGGCGGGTTTGTAATCAAAGGAAAGAAGCGATTGTTACGGGTTGAAAGCAGCGTGGTTGATGATGATTATTATTAATTATATGATATTTTTATACATGGAATAAATTATTTTTACTATATATGATAACTCTTTTAGTTTCGGCGCCAGCATGCGTTTAGAATATGTCCTTTCAGGCGCCACATATGTATACAGCGTCCATTTCTGCAGCTGATCGAAACAAATTCGTCACACAGCGCTATGGGCGGAAAGTCAATTCGTTGGCTAGGACAGAACAGCACACAGCCGATTGAAACAGGGCTTAAATATTCACTTCTAGCCCGCCATTTCAAACTTGTTATGCTCTTTTGGAGTTGACTGTTGACCTCCATTTCATTTAGTCGCGTTCTCCGACCCTACGCAGGTGGTATCACCCGATCACGTCCTCGAAATTTAATAACATCGCGACAGGACCGCCCAGTGTCCTGACCACGCTTTCTGCGCCCCTTTTCACCCTTCTGACCACCTCCGAAGCCACCGGAACCTGTCGGAGGGGGAGGGGGCGGCTGTCTGTATACCTGTACCAGTGCTGGTTGTTCCGGCTGGCAGTGGAATCAGGAGGGGGCGGCTGTCTGTACAATACCTGTACCAGTGTTGGTTGTTCCGGCTGGCAGCGGAGTCAGTAGGGGGGCGGCTGTCTGTATACCTGTACCAGTGTCGGTTGTTCCGGAGCTGGCAGTGGAACAGTGGCAGACCGGCCGTCCTTCATCCCCCCTCTGCGGCCGCGTCTCGGGACGGTTCCGCTCCACAGGCGCTGCCGCACAAGTGCCACACAAATACCTGCGATTGGCGGCCGGCGCTGCGGCGGCCTGCGTCGCGCCGCGGGAGACAGCCTTTGACAGATCTGTGAAAGAGGTTGGAATGCTCTGGGGCGGGAAGACGCCGGGCGCGCGGCGTCTCGGCCCCCGGGCAGGGTTAAATTTGTCCAGAATGTGGCCAGTCATCCGCCGGGAAGTCTCCGATGACACGATAGGCGTCTGTCAGATGACACCGGATTACATTTGGAAATCCGGACAGTTATCACGGCTCCCGACACCCTTTTGGCGTGAGCTGGTGTCGAGTTTCCTGAAAGACACGTTCCCAGGCGTGTGTTCTGTAACGGCAAAGCCGAAAATCAGTTGGAACTCGGCGAGCGACCCACTGAGCGAAAAGGGAACTCAACACACCTGTAACCTATATGATACGTGCCTAGTCTGCATTATTGACTTACGTTATATGGCGGTATAATTGTGTCCTGGATATGTGTGACGGCATTATACATACAGTTATTATCCGTATCTTTTGGCGCTAATTTGAAAGAACGTAACATACGTTTAACGTTTTAAACAAAGTCGCCATATTTCAAACAAAGAACTTAGGATCATAAATGAGGCTGCAATTAATGGGTGCCTTAAAAACCTTCTTTCCAACGTTTTCCTCTCAACATATTTTTTTCCTCAAGCCTATAACAACCTTCTCCGCAGCTTGTTGTATACTCCATCTTTAAGTCCCTCATTCCCAACCTTTAAACGCTACATGGTAACTGTACTTATCTCGGTTTTAGTATTCTGTCCCACTTCTGGGCCTAACCTAAGCGAGCATCCATTCGCAAATGATCCCCATGGACCAGGGTGTGACAGGAAACAATTGTAATAACATATCGAACCCTGACGTAACCTTTTACAGCAATTACGGTTGGAGGGACCTATGTTAGGAACGCTCCGCTCGCATTCGTTCGCTGCGCTTGCTTGCCCCTATCGCCACCGGGGGGGTGGGGGGAGCTATTGTCCCACCCTCACCCCCTCACCCCCCCAGACCATCTCGGAGACAAAACCATGTGGATCGTCTGCAGATAGATACTTGTAACCTACTAGTCCTAACATCAGTACAACTACAAAAGGCTGCGAATGAGGGCCGAGAAGTTGGACCTGAGGTGAAATGGCTGCTCCTGGTAGTTATAGTGAGTTGTATGAGTGATTTTAAGTTGCAATGCAAGTGAGTTTTAAAAAGGTGGCGAAAGTACTATTCACCTTATAAATGTTATTGAGGTGCCTTAATTAAGGCCAAGCTTTGAAGAAAAACCATGAAGCGTACAATGCAAGCAAGTGACATGCAAGAAAACAGCGTGTCAGTTTACAGAGAAGACATCGCCGATAGATAGGAGCACAGAGGAGAACAATGAAATAAACATAACATTAACACCACTATTAATAGTTTTCTACGCTATTGATACAGTGCTTTGCAACAAGGGCTTTCAGGACCATTAATCATAACTCTTATATTATAGCCGGATCACCTGTCTTTTAAATGGACGCTGTGGTTATATGTCGCTGTGCTCAAACAAATGAAGGCTTTAAGATGAGAGCAAGTTATTTGCGAGCAGGGATGTCGTTTTGTATTCTCTTAGCCAGAGCAGGGCTAAGAGAATATAAAGAATAAGAGAATAAGATCGAGCATCCCCAATGTTGTTTTCGGCATCTCCAAAAAGTAAATAACTAAAAACAAAATAGTTTGTTTTGGTGCGACTTGACTTTGTGTGCAGTTTATGATAAGCTCATGTTTTCTAGACTAGTTTAATATTTGCCTTAGGAGCAAGTTAATGATTTATCGACTAATGTTGTTATTCTTATTATTTACCCCCCCCCCCACACCCTTTCAATGATATTTCGTTGAGCTCTCCCAATCAACAACTTCTCGCAAGAGCAGCAACTGAGGTCTGTTATTGAAATTTTAAGCAACCCCAATCATTTTTATAAAACTACATCCCTCCTTGCGAGCTCATGTACGATATCCGTTGGAATGCTGTTTAGTTCATGCCATCAGGTTTTTGCACAATGTCTGTTTTCATTGAACCAAGCACGCTTCACAAAAATTACATTGTATTGATGACTGATCACCTAGCATGTCATGATCATTCTGTAATCCCTCCACGATAGTACGCTGCGGTCGTGAAGTCTTTTCAAATATCCCATTGACTGCACTTTTATGAACCGTTCGCTTGGTACGTTCAAAGCCCAATCATTCCGTGTGTCCCATTGCAGATGGCGATAATCCCCTCCATTCCCATTCGTTCTCCATTCACCTCTGGGTCCAATCCGTTCTCCATCGGCACCGGCGGTATGTCGGCAGTCATTATGAGCATCGGTGCGTTTTTGTCCGCTGTTGCCGAGCGTGGGAGCCGAGCCCAGCGGGCGGTCTCGCCCCTCCTGCTCGACCCAGCCCGCCCGCCTGGCTCTTCATAGCCACCAAAACACCCTTACCGCCCTGCTCTGGCTATCAAACCACCGCCTAGTGTCACGAATAACGCACCGCAGCACCAACTGCGTCACGAATAACGCACCGCAGCACCAACTGCCGCCCCGTCACGAGTAGGTACTGCACTGGCCCGCAGATCGGGGGCTAATTGGCGCGATTATCCTCCGACTGGGGTGGTGCAGTTTATGACCGTCCAGCCGTCCGGTCGGCGGGCACGGCGGAGGGTGTGGATAGGAGACGCGGCGGCGGCACGGCGGAGCGTGTGGATAGGAGACGCGGCGGCGGCACGGCGGAGCGTGTGGATAGGACAGGACGCCGCGGCACGGCGAGAGAGATGGACAGCACCGATCACCTGACTGGGCGGCGGCGGCCGAGACGGGCGACCGGGGCCGTGGGGCCGATAGGACAGGGACACACCTGCCGCCATGGGTGGCTGTTGAGGGCTGCACAGCGCTGCCGTCCGCCAAGTGCGGACGGAGGGCACAGAGACGCCGAGTGTGCTGGTCATGTAATATGTGTGCGTGTGCGTGTGTGCGTTTGCGAGTGTCAGGCACGTAGTCAGGGTTTTTAGGATTTTTATCCGGGTCGGAAAACGTCGGGAAAATATAACTTGTCTCCTCAGCCATATGCTGCTGACCGAGTGGTAGGGTCGGGTCGTCAGATAATCCTATTCTTTCTTGTGAGAATGTATTTCACTCAGGGGGACATGGCTCCCGTCCCCCCCCCCCTTGGCTACGTCCTTGGCGTGTGTGCAGGGGTGTCACTTTATATCTCTTGGGGAGGGCCCGAGCCCCCCCAATGATTTCAAAGTTTAACATTAGGCCTATGGCGTTGCATGGTTAGAACTGAGTTAAAATCTATAAAATTAACATTAGCCCTCCCCCCGAGCGATTTCATAAAGTTCCGCTTGTGCGTGTGTGTGTGTTACTGGGGCGGAAGGCAGGAGCGCGAATACGGCTTGGGTGGCTGTCAGCTGACCTCTAGATCGAGTGACAGCGGCCCGTCGCGGCCGGGCCATCCCTCTGTAAACACCTCAGTCACCTGACCCGACCATCCCGAGCTGTATAAACTCATCAAACGTCCTCCTAGTCACCTGACCACCAGAGATGGGTCAGGTCGACACCGGCTGGACCACCTCCCCGTATCCAAATACGGAACAACGGCCAAATATCACAGCATTTTTGCCCCGCCACCTTCATTTACATAATTTAAGTTCACTGTTTGGCTACACTGGAGAAGTTCCTACGTAACTTGACGAGCTTTTTGTGTTGTTGCATATATATTATAGTTGATTAATCGAAAATGAGTCTTAAGAGACTGGTGTTAATGGCAGATAGCTTAGAGAAATCTTTCACTCTTGTTTATATCTGTTTATATCTGATTTGGTTAAACTTGTCTTGCAAACGTGTTAAACGACGCCAACCTGACGACGCCAGCCTCCGCTTCTCCTGGAAGCCATTTATCAAACCTCGAAACACGCCGCACGCACCAAATTGACATAATTATACGTTTATCAATTAGCCAGCTTCATAAAAGTCATGTTGGACGGTGAATAGAGACGCTGGGGACGAGAGGACGCCAACAGTTCACTCGACCTTCAAACGCGCCGCCAGAATCAGCGGCTAATTGTGATGAAGTCTGCAAAATTGCTGTGCTTGAGTCTCAGACTAATAACTTCAGGCGGTCGGAAACAGCTATGGCACACAGCAGAGCTGCCCCCAGTTAACCCTGCAGCCATACTCAAAACAATTTCCAGAATTATCACGGCGGGGAGTACCTTTCCAGAGCTGGACACCCACGGCCTCTCAGCCGAGCTGGGGAGAGCCCAAAATGATCCCAACCCGTCGGCGATCCACTTATCCTAACACTGGCAAACGGCCCACGTATGGCCCTGATTGTCGATTATTCCGGGAGAGGCCTGAAATGAACCGGGCTCGAGATACTGTCTCTATCGGGGTGGATATATGGGACAACCCTTTCTGGTCGGCCCAAAGGTGGATGAATGGCGCGGCCCAGGCTGCATGACCCCCAGGAGGGCTAATCGACGTATCGTGTACAGCTGAGAGGAGGGAATGGAGAGCTGCGGACCTATTTCGCCAGCAGTGATGTATGGAAGGTGGATCAAGGCCAGCCGCTGGTCATCCCCCTCCGAACGGTCTCTCATTTGAGACCCTGTGTCGCAAGGGCTGTCCCGTTCTGTTATCATGTTTTGAATCCATCCGGTATACATGAGTCCGTGTTTGGTTTTGTTTTGTTTACGAATTCCATCAACCATTAATGGGAATGTTTCGCCTTTTTGACAAATTGGCAAATGTGCATACGTTGGTTGTAGCAAAAATATGAAGTAAGTGCTGCTGAAAACGACGGTGATATTTGTTTCTCGAAAAGTTACTTAAATTTATACAAATACAACTTTGTAAATTTGGGACAATGACGTCATTATTGATCTATAGATAGAGAACCATTGACCATAGGCATAATCTGTATAGACAATTCTGCCGCAATTGAATACATTCAAGTGTTTTGTTATCGTAATAGCAGAAGGTGATCCAGACAATGTTCGAGAAATACAAGTATTTTTTTTCCCGGACCAACAACCTTGAGGATGCTTGAAGTGGCTGTCAGCCAATCAGAGGCAGCACTTGCATAGACCCCTTTCTGCAAATTCAAAATTGAATTGCTTAAAAACGGTTTTAGATTTGTTAGGATTAAACAAATATATATATATATATATATATATACATATATATATTTGTTTAATCCTAAAAAATATTTAAAACGTTATATATATTATATATAGACTTATATATATATATATATATAGAGTATAGATATATGATATAGTAATATATATATAAAAAGCTAAATATAGTGGATCTCAGTTAAACCAATACAAAGGTGAATCATTCTCTAAAAGTGAATATAATGATTTGGCTAGTGCAAATTAAGAGCAGCTGTGTGCACAGCACAGCTCCCATGATTGTTTATACGAGCTGTAAAGGGACACTGCCATTTTCGGATTATATCGCAAAACCCGGCTTAAGCAAGTCCTAAGGACCATTTATGATTTTCAATCGCTATCAAAGGCTAACCCAAGCAGTGCAAATTACAATGCAAAAAATCATTTGTTATAAGAATCTAAAAGCTGTTTACGATTTCTACTCACCACTACATATATGGAAACGTTTCTTCAAGTTAGCTGCCTGGAGCGCCCTGGAGGGCCTCGGCTAATGTCACGCCCGGAGGACAACAGATTTTCCTCCCCCTTATGATCTCGAAAACCACGCAACGTAGCGACAAGCGAAAAACGGCGTTAGATAGCTCAGGACAAGCTCTATGGAAAATGCATCTTCCTTGCCTCGGTCAGTTCAGTATTTAAGTCACCAGTGACCAGAGGTCATCAAAGATCAGATTTTCCAGATTTATAACTTCGCTCCAGAAACCCCCACATATTTCGAGAACTGTGAAAGCTAGAAAAAATCGAAAGCTCTTGAAATTTGTAATCGATTGCGAATGCTGAAGTTAGCTCAAGGTCAATAGCTTAGGCTCAAAGGTCATCAGAAGTCCGAAAGGATTTTTTTGGCCAAAACTTTTTCTAAAGTTACCGTTTACCTGATAAAGATGAGAATGTAAGTTTGACCACCATCCATGATTGTCTCAGTCAAGCTCCTTCGAATCATATTCATGTTGACCAGGTTAGGTCAACTGATAAATTTTACCTCAGTTCAAAGTCAAGTGGTGAGTCCCCAAGTATCGAGTAATGGCATTATTTGAGGATACGTCTCGACGGAGACAAACGCATATGGTTACTGCTTTCACTTCTTTATCTTTATTCTGTCGAAAGTTATTTACAAAAGTGTTGGTAACCTCAATGTTGGTGACGAAATTGACCCGACCCTAGATCACCGATATCAGAAATCTGATATCATCAAATTGTAGGTACTTATGGCCTTATGAAATCCTGCAGGTTTGAAACTGATCGGCTTAAAACTCTGGCTGTGGTACGACTGCATACGTTTTGGAGGTGGGGCTGTCGTGTGACCTGGTTTGGTGACTTGACCTGAGATGACTTGAGGTTAATAATTTCACATAATGTGGGCAGTTAATTTCAAAACTAGTATGCAAAAAACGGCGGCGCTGCACTCCGCTTTTTTCCCTTTCCTCAAAAAACCTTAAGGGTGGGTGGATTTCACCCTCTCTGGGTCAGACGTAAACATATCAAATTTTACATTTTAACTGGCAGTGTCCATTTAAAATGCAAGAAATATAGAGGCATTTTGTGAAGCAAGGTCAAGCAGAGTTGTGTTCGACTCAGATTGTTGTCAATACTCGAGAGGAGACTGCGTTGGTCTGGTTGCCATGGTAACGGTCACTGTACTGTCAGCGTCGCTCTCGGACGCTGTTCGTCAGACTATCTGCGACGATCGTGCCGTTAAAGGTCCCATTATCCTCCGGTGATCGGGTTAATGTCGGTTAAAGCCTTACTGAGTCCTGAAGTGCGCGACGCCAGGCTGGCTCATAAATTGGGACGGAGCCGAGGGACAAAAGGGATGACGCGGAAGGTTGGCCAGCACCACAGGTCCCCGCTCAGCCGGGGACGGATATGTCAGAATTTACAAGTCACCCAACAAAAAACGGAGGTTTAAAAAACTAACACATCTTATTTTTTAGCGTACGTCACAGAAAAAAATAATAGATCATTTGAATGGTGCTGTTTTACAGTACATCAAATAATTTATCCAGCAAGATGAATGTATGTACCATGCATGAGTCGTGTGTTATCTTACCCGAATTATTCATATCTTTACTGTAGCGAAACGTGTATCATCCAGATCCTCACGACCTGTCGCGGCGACGCCCGCACGACAGACTCGTCTCTCGCCAGAGAGGCGTCCCGCTCCCCATGTGAGCCCAAATCTGTATCCCGATGGCTGACCATCGGGCGTCTCCCGCTCTCCACCCGCTCTAAGCAAATAGATCGGACCGGCGGACCGGCGCGTAACCGAAGGTTGTTTGAAATATATTAGAAGCAACACTACTATTTACTCTTTAAATTCAAATAGCTCGGGCCGGCGGGCCAGCGTGCGTCCTTCACCGCACCAGAGGCAACGCCCCGAAAGGCGTCGCCGGTCCCTGCGCCTGTCCTATCCTATCCAATCACCCCGGGCGGCGGGCCCGTGCTCGCCTCGCACTGACAGGAGGGACGGAGACGCCGCGACGGTCACCGGGCACACCTGTGCACGCAACAACACAACAATTAATCAGCGATAAGGCACCTCATCAGCAGACGACGGAGGAGTACAAGGATGGGAAAAAGGGGAAAACACTCGCGTGAGCGTGACACATCCCCATAGCCATGCGGTCTGTCGTCGACTGCCCCATCCGCTTCCTCGATCTCGGTCACCCAAATATTGCCTGTTTGTATACCGTGTTTTGAGCGAGGGGACGCCGGCCGACCCGCGCCATCCCCTTCCCCGAGCGAGCTCCTCCGTTTGGCGATCCAAACCACTGATAAGGTGTCCTGTCACTGATAAGGAGTCGACCTTAACCCGTACACTCCCGTGACGTTGTGTCGTACTTGGCTGTTAATGGCCGACTTCATTGCAGCATGCTTGTGTTAGTCGCGTATCCCCAAACCAACGCCAAAGACGCCAACGGAACACTCAGCGAATGTCGTAGTTATGTTTTGAAAACAAAAGTACAATGTATCGCATTTCAGACGCTTGATAGTATTTACACTACATAATTCGTATCCTGGTCTTTAAATATCGCTTTCCTCAGCGGAATTTCGCTTCCTAAATCTCAGAACATTGCCTTTCTGCGTTCGGACTGATCCAATAACCACTGAAGGTCACGGCAGATGAATGGAGCCGGATGAGACGAGGCCCGGCCAGCGACTGGCTTCCTTCCCAGAGGGAGTCCGCGCCCTGCTCCCCTGTGATCATGTCCAGTAGCCGGCGTGTTTTTGTCCGATACCGAGATGTCTATCTCCGGCCGGCAGACATGCAAAAAGCCACTCAATGCAGAGTAGACACATGAACACTTCAAACAGCGGTTATTCACCACCAGCAAAGGAACCAATCTTTTCCCGTTTTTATGCGCGGTGCTATTCAACAACTACTTCTGGGTGAACATTTTATTTTAGAATAATGGTGACCAGTGAATAATTGAGGCCCGACAGACTTTTTACCAAATCTATTACCAAATCTATATAGTCGTGGGAAAGCGTTAAAAAATGCACATTTAAAATCTTATCATAGACCTTTCTGTTGCAGTAGTTGAATTTTGACGAATATGTCTGGTCACATCCAAATTTGATTCAGTGATACCGATAAATTATGATTTTTTCTGTCTTATGTTTCGAGCCAATGGAGCTAATAGACTAATCTATTGCGTTACGGAATCGACAACTCGCTTTAAAAAGTCACTCTTTGTATGGTTGAAGCTTGGAACAGTAGTAGGTATCCAAAATAAATATAAGAATTTAGGTATTTGGTTTTAATTGGATAACTTGTTTGTATTTACATGTTTTTATTTATATTTCTGCTTCGGTACCTTGTGTTCACCGGTGTCGATTTGTATACTTTTGGGAGGGCCCGGGCCCCCAATAATTTCAGATTTTAACATTAGGCCTATGGCGTTGCATGGTAAGAATCGAATTCCTATAGATCAAGGCAAAAGTAGGTATGTTTCCAATTCTTGGTAACAAAATACCATATAGGTATTACGCTCGTTTAAATAGTGCATTGGAATTAACTAGCAAGCCAACACTGGTTTCGTGGCTTCGGAAATCTCGGTGATAGCCGATAGGTGTTATGCATCAGCAAATCGTTGCAGTCTCTTGTTAATGCTCTTCTCCTATGCGGAGTTGCAGTCTCCACTGATATCCCAATTACCGTGATGCTGCCTTTCCGTACGCTGATTGGCTGACGGCTGACGGCGAGAGCGCTGATTGGCTGCCTGACCCTGGCCGGCCGGCTGCCGCCCGGCGCTGCTCGACGGACTGTTTCAGCGCGTCTCTCTCTCGCTATTCAGTTGCCCGTCAGCAGTGGTGAGGGAAGGTATTGGAAGTGTGCAGTCGGTGACGTGTCTGTACAGTGAAGAGAGAAGTACTACTGAGGCGTCAGCGATGCAGTGCGAAACGCTACCTGAAGTGTCGCTGAAGTCGGCGGCGCTCCAGTCCAGCCCAGCGACTCTACTCCACCGGACCATCCAGCGTCGGCTGGCCCAGGGTCAGGTCACCCCCGGCTCCCGCGCCCGACGCAGGCTCTTCGCAGTCGTCGACGCCGACGAGGTCAGTCGGTTCGTTAAGCGGGAGGTGGCCGCCATCCGCGCCGCCGACCGCCGCCGCTACAACTTCGACTTTGACAAGATGCAGCCGCTGGAGGGTCGGTTCCAGTGGGAGAAGGTCGGTGGCACCCCGAGTCCGTGTGAGAATACCCCGCTGCACCGGTCGGCGCGCAGGTTGCAGCTCGACTGTCCCCGAGCTGGAAACGCCGACCACCAAAATGAACAAGAGAGAGCCGGAGACTCCACGGATAGTATGAAGTCAGCTACTCCAGCGCACACCGCAAGTCCCGGAAAATTCAGGGTCTTATTTCCAACGACAGCTAATGCTTCAAGCAAAGCACTGAAAGAAGCATCTCCGCTACGCTGTGGCCCAAGTCAAGATAGCTGCCTCCACTCTAGAACCGCCAGCGACAGATTGGCAACTACCCGCCTGCAGCAAACAGCTCTGACAGGTGAGACGTCTATTCATTGCCTTCATATCCACCGTCAATCGGAACCATTTCGCCGCACAGATTCCCGTGTCGGCGCTTCCTTTCTCCGTCCTTCGATCGTCATTGGGCGCACGCGGCGGGCGATCACACGCCGTTAAATGCCCGCGCCGCTCCGCGCTCCGGCGCTCTGCCCGCCGCCTCCTCCCGCCCTCTACCCAGCGCCTCCTCCCGCCCTCTACCCGGCGTCCCCTCTCAGCAGCGTGGCATTCCAGACGAGGGTAAACAGTAAACAGGCGCGGGAAGAGGAGGGGGGGGGGGCATCGGCCCGAGAGGACGCCGAGGTGGAGTCGAAGCGCCGACAGATAGTGGAAGCGGTACACAGCACGCGACGAGATAATAGCGACTGTGAAGATGGGTCCTGGTGTCCTGGCTGAGACAAAAAGTCTCAAGTCTGCATTTATGACCTATGCTCGTAAAACAACCGCTTTTGAAGGCCAATATAAACATAGGAGTAGTGACCCTGTCAACCCAACTGTAATGCAATGTGCGGTTCTCTCAATTTATTCGTCTGATGGCTGGCTATCAAATCACATTTGATGGCGAAATCAGTATTTTTATCTCGTTTAAATTTTTTCGTATCCCGTTTCCAGTGCGGTAAAGCTCACAATGCTGCCGGGACCGTTGTACACGCTCTTTCAGCCTTGAGAAGCTGAAACGGAGGCCATTCGACACCGGATTTTTACGAGCTTGTGAACCCGAGCGGTGCCGTTGGAGAACTCGTTCTTCTATAGCGGCGTCTCCGTCCTGGGGACAGGATGCGCCGCCCGCCCCGGATCCAGCTTTGATTGGCCTGACAGCGCTGATAACCCGGCTGATATGTGGGGCATCGGGTCGTCCGGGGCATCCCGCTATTTTTAACGGTGCTGTTTTGAGTCGTTTAAGGTGAATGGTGTCATCGAGTTCTATGACGCCGATGACAGGCGGACATCTAAATTGATTTTATTTTCCACCAGCCCGGAAAGGCCCGGAATGGCAGGAGCCCTATTGTCTGTCTGAATATCCGACTTTTTACCGTTTCTTTACGCATGAAGAGCCAGATGTAGTTAGGCATATCGAAGTTCCCCACGAGTGGCGTACGTAATGCGTTTCAGGCATGTCTTTTAAAACCGCTCGCCTCCGTAATTGCGCCCACTTGCGGAGAAAATGGTTTAAACGTGTCTGTTACGCTCGTCAGCGGCACAACATGCGCGCCTGTCCAGCAAAACAACCAGCACACGCATTAAAGTGAAAGCACTTCCGCCGCTATAGACAATAGACATCTCGCTGGCCCACAAAAACGTTTGTTTTTCGCCAGATGGCTGCTCAGCGAGCATTACCAGGGACGTGTGCGTGTTTTTAATGGCGCGCGAGTGGTCTAGAACTGCGTGCTCGGACAACACCTGCCGGCCCGCGGCGCACGCCACTCTCAGTGGTGACGTCACAGATAGCCGTCAGCTGATGGTGGCTGACACGAGCTGTGTTCTCGATACCTTTGTTAGGCGTTGAATAATGGTTGGCTGACAGGCCGCGTGTGTATTGATAATTTGTTTCGTATCTTCTCGATTCACTATTGTATGCTATATTTATTGCAAAGGAATTAATCAAGCAGCCTAACAGAAGGTGACTTTCATAAGCTCCGATAGTCTCATTTGCATAAGCTCGTGTACGACAGCCCTATCATTTCTGCCATCAAACTAACGCGCCTTTTCTCGTTCCAGACCTGTGGCAGACTAGAAAGCGATCCTGCGTGTGGAAAGCTGCTGAAAGCCAGCCAAAGAAGCGCCTTCGGTCCGCTCTGCTGTCGTCCGCACAGGGAGAGCACATCGAAGAACAATCAGAAGATGAGCGAACAGCGGCACATAGCAGACAAACGGTACTAAGCCACCTGCAGGGACAGAGCGTAGTACCGTCGTAGTCAGCTGAATCGTGAATCGTCTTCGAAAGTCAAACATGAGGAGCAAGTTAAAAGACATGCCGGATGGCGACAATGTAAGGCCGTGAATGATTCTCCTGTCCTAGCCGGTAACTAGCCTCGGTCAGAAGCTACCTTCAAGCTTACCCTAACGATGGCTTACCACCGATCTTGGTGGATGCACACTCGTCCACGATGACGAAATTGTAATAGGTATTGCTGTGTTTAATGATATGACGAGTGTTCCCAATTAACGATGCCAATTTATTGTTTGAATTGTGATTTGTGGGAAGACTACTTTGCACCTCCGATGTATACAAGTGTCGTGTTTGTATGATGTCGGCAATAAACATGATGTCTAGAAACATAAAATTGTTTAAATGCACGTAGGAGTTTGTGAGGCTGGGTCAAATAATAATCGATCCTTCTTGGAGAAGCTATACATTTAGCACAAGAAGGATGATGTCAAACTATGACAACAAGGGCAGACCAGAACCATATATACAACCATATTAGAACCATATGTACTTTGCAACTTCACCGAAAAGGTGCGATGTAGGGAAAATGTTAATCGTGTTCGTGTGTATGTTACCATCACAAAATACTTTGGTGGTTGCATGCCTTTAAAATATTATACAAAGATAGGGAATTGCAAAATGATGAGATATATCAACACTTTCTTAGACACTATAGGTTTCATGATATGATTAAAGACGCTGAATAGCAATGATGATATTATCTCTAGCTGCATCCCGAGGCCTTGTCGGCATCTAATAGTATTATTGGCTTAGACGACGTCACATCTTCGGTGACATCATGACACTTTTGATGACGTCATAGTCCTATAAAAATTGCAGCAACCTTTCTTTGTATTTATCTTACTTCGTGTAGCTTTCTTGTCATCTTGTCGTGACGCCTAAAATACGCTATTTTGAACTGTTTATAATAATTCAATTATTTATTCTGATCGGTATTGAAAGTTAGCGAAAAAGGATTCCTCAATTATTTGATTTAATCAACAACACCTTCATAGAAGACCAAGGAAGTAGCGATGACGAAGTTGTCATGAATCACGTCAACGAAGACCGTACCATCAGCCGATGAGGTGAGCTGCTTCATCTTTATCTTCTCAAAATCCAACAGTTTCCAGGATATGTGCCCGCCAATTTTGTCACCGGCGCCAATACCGTCTAAATTGTATTATGAGATCAGGGGCGCAGACCTTCGACAAAGGGAGGGATTGGCGCAGTTTTCCCCGGGGCCCCTCGACATAACCCCCGCCCCCGAAAAAAAAAATGTTACGAAAAAATATCACCCCGTATTCAGACCACTATATTTTGCAGGGCCCCTAAATAGTCACAAACAGGGACGTCGACGATATTTTGGAGTGCAAATGGGCCCAATGGGAGGGTCAAGGAGCACGTGCTCCCTCTGCCCCCTGGCTGCGCTCCTATATGAGATCGTGTACATCCAGAAATTTCTGGCTTAGATACTCTGAGGAACATGACGGGAGCATGCTACCCCATGCCTCAGCCCAGTTGAAGTTTCACGACCACTGCCACAACATAACCAGAAAGGCAGGTGGAATAGCCCAGAATTTCGTAAGATTTACCTCGTGCCGATCTCCTTAATTCATGCTCCATGTTTGCCAGGCCCATAATCGATCTCTCATAGAGGACGCATTTACTGTCTGGCATACTGGACACCAACAAGACTTGAAGACGCCGGAGGCTGTACAGCAATTGTGGACTCGAAATATCATGGATCTCAGAAATATGGAATATGGGGAGCGCCTACAGGCTTTCAACCACGGCTGGAGTTCCCTATTTAAATGGAGGGGCCACTGCCTCACAAACTTAAAATTTTGCTACACCAATATTTGTCAGATTTCACCCTTTTCCCTGCGGGGGGCAGATTCTGCCCCGGTGATTTTTTGCTTGACGCTTCTTAACTGTTAGGCCTAGCGTCTTGAAACTGTGTGAATTTTCCTATATCTGAATCACGTGTGTTTTGTCAAAATTATGAGGAAAAACAAATCGGTTCAGCAGAGGCGGTGCCGGGCTCATATTTTGGGAAAGGTGTTGCGAATGCGGTTGTGCGGCGCAAACCTCCTTCTTCGCGCACGCGAACATATGGATGCCCGGTTACCCTCCGAATGATGTATCTGAGAAGCTTTTAGGACTATCTAGATTAAGTTTGGTCTACTCCTTCCGACAGACATACCTGCTTGCATTATTCCGCAATATGAATTAGCAGTCTAACAGCGCGTGCGCACGTGCAAAACTGTATTTTGCAGGCAAATCGAAATTATACTGTATGATGTGTTCTATGTGCCTATTCGATCACCGGCGTGGGGGGAGGGGGGGGGGGGGCAAACCGATACAACTCCGATCAGCGCTGGGTGGGGGAAGTGACACACACTCCGATCACCGCTGGGGTGGGGGGGGGGGGAGCCGATACACACTCCGATCACCGCTGGGGTGGGGGAAGCCGATACACACTCCAATCACCGCTGGGGTGGGGAAGCCGATACACACTCCGATCACGCTGGGGTGGGGGAACCGATACACACTCGATAACCGCTGGGGTGGGGGAAAGCCGATTACACACTCCATCACGCTGGGTGGGCGGAAGCGATACACACTCTGATCACCCGCTGGGTGGGTGGAGAGCCGATACACACTTGATTCACGCTGGGGTGGGGGGAACCGATTACACACTCTGATCACCGCTTTGTGGTGGGGAACCGATACACACTCCGATCACGCCTGGGTGAGGGGAAGCCCGATACACACTCCGATCACCGGCTGGGTGGCGGGAAGCCGATTCACCTCCGATCACCAGCTGGGTGGGGAAGCCGCTACCATCCGATCACGCTTGGGTGGGGAAGCCGATACACACTCCGAGCTCACCGCTGGGGTGGGGGAAGCCGATCACACTCCGATACCGGCTGCGGGTGGGGGAAGCGATACAACATCCGATCAACCGCTGGGGTGGGGGAACGCCGATACACCACTCCGAACCGCTGGGGGTGGGGGAGCCGATACACACTCGATCACCGCTGGGGTGGGGGGGGGGAAGCCGACTACACACTCCGATCACCGCTGGGTGAGGGGAGCCGATACACACTCCGATCACCGCTGGGGTGGGGGGAGCCGATACAACTCCGATCACGCTGGAGTGAGGGGAAGCCGATACACACTCCGATCCCGCTGGGGTGGGGGGAAGCAGATACATTCCGATCACCGCTTGGGTGGGGGGGAAGCCGATAACACACTCCGATCACCGCTGGGGGTGAGGGGAAGCCGATAGCACACTGCTGTGATCACCGCTGGGGTGGGGGAAGGCCGATACACATCTAATCACGCTGGGTGTGAGGGGAAGCCGATACATACTCCGATCACTGCTGGGGTGGGGGAGCGATACACTCTTATCACCGTGGGTGGGGGAGCCGATAACACTCTGATCACCGCTTGGGGGTGGGGGGAAGCCGATAACACCTCTAGTCACCGCTGGGGTGGGGGGAAGCCGATACGCACTCTGAATCACCGCTGGGTGGGGGGAAGCCGATACACACTCTGATCACGCTGGGGTGGGGGGAGCCGACTAACATACTCCGATCACCGCTGGGGTGGGGGAAAGCCGATACACACTCCGATCACCGCTGAAACAAGGCCGACACACTCTGCTGACCGTAGGGTGAGCAAAGCCGACATCACACATTGTGATTGGTAATAGCGCTGTTGACTTTAAAATAGATGAAACACCATGACGTATCCCATGACACAGAGACTGGATTGTACACCTTTTTGCAATCGCATTTGACCATTGCGCAAAACGATTTTAAACACTCTGCATATAGAGGATGTACCACTTCTTGCCGTTTCACCATAGAGATTCTCTATTCGCCATAACTATAAGTCGGCAATCCATTACAACTCGTCATCGAGCAAAACTTTCAATAATCTCCCAAACAGATCGGCATTGGGTAAAATGAATCGCAGTGAAATGAAGTTATGCAGACCGACGAGCAGATATTTTAATCGACCATCTTTTTCCGTCTACGCACACAAAATATTTATTTGCGAAGTGACAAAATTGTTCGACCATAGTCGAAATTACGTTGAATTATCAAACAGTTTCGCAGCATTGAGTAAGCTAGTGACTAGTGTTCAAATTGTTTGGCGCCAGCAGCCGATCTGTTTTGTCAAATGATGATTGTTGAAATTTCCGTTCAAACAGTTATGCTGAATGGTCAATTGCGAGTGCAAAAAGGAAGTGTGCCTAGTTACATCGGTCATGTGGAGCTGTTGACACTGATCTAAAAAACACATTTTTCTTAATTTAACCATATATTTCATTTATCCAAGTTCACTCTAGTTGCTGAGATATTTCATATTCGGCAAGATCATGATGGCATCACAAAATGATCGGTATTCACCAGAGAGGCTTTCGCTACTACACCTTTTTGCACTCGCATTTGACCATTCAGCGTAACTGTTTGAACGGCAATTTTAACAATCATCATTCTACAAAACAGATCAGCAGCTGGCGCCCCAATTTAACAGATGAGCAAAACTATTTGAACACTATTCACTAGATTACTCATTCTGCAAAACTGTTTGATAATTCAACATGATTTCAACTTTGGTCGACAAATTTCATCACTTCGCTATTATACGAATATAGCTTTTGTGCTATGACGGAAATAGATGGGCGATCAAAATATCTGCTCGTCGATCTGCATAACTTTCACTGCGATTCATTTCGCCCAATGCCGATCTGTTTGGGAGATTATTGAAGTTTTGCTCAACGACGTGTTGTAATGGAATGCCGACTTATAGTTATGGCGAATAGTGAATTGAATGTTTATGGTGAAACGGCAGGAAGTGGTGCCCTCTATATATGCAGAGTGTTTAAAATAGTTTTGCCGATTGGTCAAATGCGATTGCAAAAAGGTGTAGAAGCACTGCTCTGACTTTTACACTGCTAGCATATATTGCTATCGCTGGCCAATAGAAAAGCAGCTCGTGCGCACAGATAGCAGCAGCCGAACAGAGCCTCGGTTTCCATTTAGCATTGCTCGTATGGGAAATTTATTGTCTCCGTGCGTCATTCTAGATAACATCTTCTTTACCTACATACTACATATAATGCCTTACATTTTGTGATGAAACAAGACTGAAAACTGATTTTGATTTATTATATTATCAAAAATGTGTGCATATTTTATATATATGCAATCATTTCCCGTCTCTTTTTTCCAAATTGTATTAAATTTGTGAGAAAAAAATGTATGGGGATGTGTTTATCTGGTGTCTGGTGATGTTTAGTGGTGAACGTAAGATTGTGACGTAACGCCACGCTCTGGATGCAGTCGAGTCTCCATGAAGATGTTTAGAATCATTGATATGAAAATCAGCAGCAGCAGCTACGTCAAGTTGTTTTAACTTATATGATATAGATGCAGGTACAATGTACGTACATTGAAGACCACCAGATTTCTAAGTTTGACTTCCGCAATTAGAATCTTGTTTCTTGCAAGAAATGAAAATTAACGTAAATGTAATCTTACCATTCACAGTGATCACGCCAGTCAGCCTAAGAATATGGTATGCTGAAAATGTAAAACACAGTGAAAGGAAGAACTTGTTTTTATCTAATAATTTCATGATTCGTTATTCGTTTTTTTTAGCTTAAAATAAGTTTAAAACATGAAATTATAGATAAAACAAGTTCTTCCTTTTCACTCGTTTTACAAGGTCAGCCTAGTTGAACCTATCACCACCCCTACCCCATGCATCAGAAAAGATGCTGAATATCCATTGCGGGAGTTGAACCGCTACTTTTGCATCCAAAACAAGCTCGGCTGTGTCATCAAATGCCAATATTTATAGCAACAGATTACGTTAATTATGCAAATAGAAAATACATTTCAGTTCTTGAAACATAGCTGTAAGAGTAAGACTGGGGGACTGGTTATTCAAACTATAGTTAGCATTTCCTTTACCTAAATAACAATTTTTACTATTCAATTTCCATTTGCACATGGTAATTGGATTATGCCAATCATGGGCGTAGGAACCTATACTTTGGGATTGTAGCTAGAACCCCAACTTCAAAAAGTGCAACCCCAATGACAAAAGTGCAACCCTAACTTTTAAAAAGGAGCAAAAGTGCTTCCATGACCTGCAAATGAAGTCCGTGTAGAGCACATTAAAGAATGGCTGTGCTCCTCGTTGTTTGTCCTCTCTCTCACAGTTGAAGTTCGTTTGAAAACCATGGTTTTATTTGGAGGTGGAAGTCCAAATAAAACCATGGCCTGGAAATATTTGCAGTCTCTCCACTTCTGCTGAGATCCGATCCGACCGCCCCATATATATGAGCCGGGGTCGGCTCATTATGACAGCCTGTGCGACTTGCGGGAGTGCGAGGCGAATGAATACTGTGAGCTTTCAAAGCGACATGTAAACCGAGCAACCTGTTTTTAGATAAGCACAGAATGCATGTGTATGGTCGATTATTGGTCCAGTCAACGTACCCGTCCTTTGTTTTTACGACAGCTGTGCGTTCAGTCCACCCTCGCAGGCTTGCCGCTCGCGCCGGTCTAGTCTTCACTCAGCTATGCTTGTGCTACGAGGGACCCATCGGCTAAACCACTTTAACAGATTTTTAACAGAAAATCTAAGCATCTTCAAAGAAACCTTTGCATTGAATATAAATTTAACCCCGCTGTGCCGGAGCTCGGAGCCACCTTCGCCATGCCAGGGGGGGGGATGATAGCGTTTCGACGCCTCTTCTTCGAGCTCGGCTCCTATATGGTATGGAATATAGACAAAACCGAAAACACCGTTCGAAAGCTCGTCACACTAAACTTTTACAAACTAATTAGGTCATGTTTTGGGGCTGAGCTCAATATTGAGGTAACCAGAGGTCATCAAAGACCAATTTCCCAGTTATAGAACTTCGCTCCAGAAACCCCAAAATATCTCAGGCACTATGATAGCAAGGGAAAAACAGAAAAGCAATCGAAAACTCTCGAAAAAAACGCATCTTATATCTTCAAACTAAAGCTCATGTCAAAAGCTCCTGAGGTCATCGAAGACAAATGTGAACCTCAGGTTCAGTGGTGACCCAAGTAGGTCATGCTGCATATTGGGGGACGTGTATCGTGAAGTCAGTTGCACTTATATATCTTCATAATGTCGAGAGTTATTGACAAACAAGTGTTGGTGACCTCGGATGACCTCAGCTGTCTCTGTAAGAATCACTGAACACAAATTGCACCTGGATCATCAGGAATGACCTATGATAACATGATCCATAAGCAATTGGGCTGATCGCATTCGTATCCTCGGAATAGGCAGCATTTAAATATTTCACCACTGGCATATAAAGGAGAGGTCACGAAATTGACCTGACCCTAGGTCACCGATATCAAAATTCAGAGATAATAAATTGCATGAATATATATGACCTTATGACATTCTGAAAGTTTGAAACCAATCGGCCAGAAACTGTGACAGTGGTACGATTGCAAACTTGTTGGAGGTGGGGTCACGTGGCCTGGCCTGGTAACCTGACCTGAGGTCAGGGCCAGGGGTTTCTCACAATGTGAGTAACTCATGTCCAAACACCTGTACCAAAAACACCCGTGGAGGGGCCACGCACCGTCGTTTTCTGATATCGTTGGCATCTTAGTGGGACGTCTAACGCCCCCCCCCCCGTCACGGCGCGGGTTATAAGTCAATTAAGTGAAATCCGATATATTTTAAATTGATTAGGGCTTCTCGGGATTTGGCCTCCAAACATATTTTTTTCTGTTTGGCAAAATTTGAACTAACTCGACTTTTAACCAGGCCTTACATTCTTAGTATAGCGTTTATTTGATTCATACACGATGAGCGAATAAACATTTTACCTAAATACCCTTCACCTTCCCTCAGCAGTGCTTTTCATCAGGTTCCGAGCTTACATATAATAACACACGTCTCTCACTTGCACGTCAACAATATACATATTATAAAAGTACGCGGGTTCGATGTTTATAGTCGTTCGTTAAATATTCGATCGGTTCTTCTTTCCGAGATAATGCTGCCTCAAATTTGCCTTTGATGTCGTTTGGTGGTCTGGGTGTGGCGCAGTAGTGCTGGTAGATTTGTTCATGAGCCGTAAGCGCTCTGTGCGGGAACATCTGGTGTACCGTTTCCAGGTGGACCTGGTCTGATATTTGTGGCTGTAATGGTTGGTTCGGCGCTGAGGCCCGTGTAAAGTGCGGCGACGACAACTCACCCTCCGGGTGACAAGCCTGCCAACTGTCGCAGATCCTTTGTGGCGTGCACGGTATGTTGCTATTTTTGTGCAATCACGGAAGTAACATCTTTTATTGTCATCCAAACCAAGAGACCTGCGCGATTCAGAGATGCGATCTCTTTTGCGCTTTGCGGTGAACATTCTCACTCCGAAGTTGATCAGCTTTCTATTTGTCTCGCTGGACGTCGGTGGTGGGAGCCCAGACTGGCAGGCAGTAGGAGATGTGTGAGATACGAGGGTTTGAAATCAGGAGTTTCAAGAGTACGACTTTAGGAAGAACGTGCCGCAGTTGGACGATGACTATGAGTGACGAGAAGCAATTGAACCATTTTCCTGGTTTGGCTTCAGTTAAGGGTTTTTATCTTACAAGTTTATCCCTAACACTCAGAGTGTCGGCGGACGAAGTACCGTATCTTTGAACTTGACTTGAAGAGAGGCTCCCGCTCGGATTTGTGTTGAGGTGCCGACGATAATAAATTCTGATTTTGTGGGATTAATTTTCAAACCATTTGCTCTGAACCATGAAGATACTACTCTGAGATCGGATTCGATGTCATTTCTCAGATCTTCTAACCCCTGGTCGGAAGGAGGTTGGTTGTGTAATAGCTGGGTGTCATCTGCATACACCACTATTTTGCATTTATCTGAGACATGACATTGCAGGTCGTTGGTCATCAAGAGCAAGAGCATTGGTCCGAGGATGCTGCCTTGGACCATTCCAAAATAAATTGCTTTCGAAGTATTTCCTTTTTACTGTTTGTCTGCGATTTTCGAAATAACTGGATAACCAGTGAGACGGTATCCCATAACACGCGAGCTTTGATAAGAGGGATTTTCTGTCCACACAATCAAATGCTTTAGACAGATCCAGCGAACACATGGAAGAGATGTTGCCATTGTCCATGTTTCCGGCAAGATGTGTAACGATATCTATGCTGGCATCTTCAGTGGAATGGTGAGATCTGTAAGCGTATTTTGAGTCTGAAAGCATGTGGTTTTTGTTGTTATATTCCGTAAGTTGTGTCAAATAATTATTTTCGGCGAGCATGCCGATTGGGCTTAAAACACTTATAGGCCGGTGGTTGCTTGGTTCCTTGTTGGATCTGCTTTTGTGAATTGGAACAACGACGGCTTCTTTCCAGAGTTGGGGTACGCATCCTGACACCAGGGATCTGTTGATCGATGTGTAGTCAAGGTGTGGGCCCACCACTTCGAAAACATTTATTATGAAGCGGAAGGCAGACACCGTCCGGTCCCTCTGATTTCGAGCTGCTCATCGACTTTAGGGCTACAGTTATCTCCGGTGTAGAGTCGCTGGATGGACCAGAAAGCTATCGCTGACTATTCGAGGTAAACGCAGACTAATGTATGGGCGTGAAGTAACATTTAGCTCTTGCGCTATCTGCTGACCTACTTGAGAAAAATAATTGTTGAAAGTGTCTGCACTCTCGCTGTTGAGGACTGCGCTGTGTTTGTCGGGTTTCGTACGAATTGCATATGTCTGCAGTTAAAGCCACATTTCCTTGTGGTTATGTGAAGAACTAGCTTGGAAAAATTCAGCTTTCGCCTTTCGGAGATTATTTGCGAAACTTCGTTTCTCTGCTTTGTATCGGTCTTGTAGTAGACTTGTTGTAGACTCTGGTGACTTGTTGAGGTCCCACATTTTCCTATAGCTTCGTCTCTACTGGCCTTTAAGCGGAGAAGCTCTTCACTATCGGTCAGCCAAGGGCAGACTTTTTGGTTGAATGTGATGGTCTTCGTTGGACAATGTCGGTTTATGTGTTGGTTCCAGATGCTCATAAACGCAGGCGTATTTATCGTCTACAGAAGGTGGCGTCATAAACGGTGTCCCAGTCCGATAGAAGAAGATCTAAACAGACAGATGGTCGTAATTAGTGTGTTTTGTGATGCGCATTGTCACTTGGCGTTTCGCGTTTCGGTGGCCTCCGCCTGAGAAAAGGAGCGGCGATCATTATCAAGTCGTGGTCGCTGAAGCTGCATGGTATAACTTTTCCGTGATTGTTCAGGCCGGGAACGTTAGTGATAATGTGGTCAATTAACGTGCCGCTGGCTGGTCAAGTGGGCTGTTGAATAAGCTGTTCAAGCCCGAGGTCCTGAAGATGTGTGGTGTATTGTTGAACTCCTGGCTTGGCAGGGTCTTCTATATCCAAATTTACGTCACCGAGTAGGAATACAGGCTTGTTGAGACTGATGACTTCTTCTAAATGATCTCTGAGGTCGTCAAGCGCTGCCGGATGGGCATCAGGTGGGCGGTAGACTGCCCCCAGAACGACTGACCTGGCTCCCGAACCAGAAATGGTTATCCATAAGATTACCAGTCCACTGGCTGGTGCCGGTGTCATTTTGAGTCTAGTCACCGTCACGTCTTCTCTTACTATTACTAGTGAACACCCTCCTTACGGAATGGGGTTTGTTGCTTTCCGTAAGCGTTTTCCCTGTTTAAACGGAGATTTATTATGCCGGGGATATAATAATATGTCGGCGCAGCGCCCGCAGACCACGTTTCTGATAAACAGAGACACTGAAATGTCACTGGTTTGAAAGGAGAGCACGAACGGCGTCAAGTTTATCTGATGACATCATAGAATTGTATATTAATGTGTCCAATCCGTAGGCCTGTCTCGTACGCGTCGGTTGGCAGATGTCGGGTTCGAGTCGCGTGTTCGTGCACCAATGTTATTATTTCGGCCGGTCTATAGGTTCGTTGGTTACGACGCGGGTTGGGATGTGATAACAGTTTCGAGCATCCTACCATAGTTATCATATTTTATATTTATTTTGCAAATTTGGTTATATAATAATAATTTTTACAATGAAGATTTTAACAAATTTGAATTATATTGTTGCAAAATTCAAGAACATTATATAACTAAAATAACTACATATAAAGACTAACAACTTTTCTATTGGTAATCGGCGTCTCTTCAGCTCAATTCGGCATTCTCATTGAAAAGCGACCAGCATGGCATACTGTTTGGCCTATGCATAACATGCATCTCACATCGGCGTAAACACAGCTCCCGCGGTCAAAGGGCATTAAAATTGACAGTGCACCGTGCACTGTCAATTTGTAATGCCCTTTGCCGCGGGAGTGTGTTACGCCGATGTGAGATTCGTATATGTCAAACAGTATGTGATGCTGTCGTTTTAAATGAGAAATGCCGAATTGAGCTGAACAGATGCCGCCTCGCATTAAGAAAAGGTGCAGGCAAGATATGCAGAAAAAAAAAAAACATTTTGCCGCCCAGTCAGACTGATCGGCATGGTGCAAAAGTCTGACATACAGTCCGTTAAAGGACCGGTGTACTTTTAATAAGGCAAAGGTGAATAAGCCGAAAATTGTTTTGTTACCTGAAAAAGTGGCACCTATTGAACCAATAGTTTGCCAACAGTGGCTTGTGGAAGATAATTTATATCAAATCACATGTATTGCTATATAATTAAAAGTTCGATTTTTGCGCTACAAAAAACAAACAAACATAAAGGTGTCTCATTAGTCAGCCCAAGTGCAACCCCAATCAAAGTGAAGTTCCTACGCCCCTGATACCAATTCATAGTATCAAATGAACATTACCTCCCGACAAAAGAGGAACTTGACTGCTCAGTGAAGAAAACAATCTTGCATCAGCCAAACAGTTTTTAAGATGCCGAAGGCTATGCACAATGCCAAATTTAGTATGGCCATTGACCCACTCCCACTGAGATCCTGTAGCTCAGTAAGAGAGCGCTGGACTTCTGACCTATCCCGATAGTGGCAGCCCGGGCTCAAGTCGCTTCGGCGCTCGCTATTTGCTCCTGACTGGGATGGCCTGCGGCCGGGGGCAGCGGTCGCACTCAAGGCAGGGACGTCAGTGAGTGGGGCGGACCGTGTCCAGGTATGTCGGGCACGTACAACTTTCGTCTCTAAATTCTGCCGGCCAACTGGAATTGCGCGATCGGGTTGTGAGGTCAGGACCAGCGCAACAAGCTCTGCCTAGCACGAGTCCTGACCTCGGAAAGTCATACATACAAAAACATTCGTACTAAATTTGTATAAAAAAATACAGAATCACGTCGTCGTCCAGCCTGTTTTGCAGTTCAGACAGCCTGTGCCCTGTGATGGAGCTTATTGAAGTGGTTTGCTTAATGACCAAGTGCCGAATTGGCTGCCGAATAACTATCGATCTTCGGCTAAAAGGAAACGAAAAAGACGTACATATCTACCTCCAAAACAAAGGAATAGAACAATGGGAACTAACTCGACGAACGTGTAGAAACATATCCCATTGATAGACCGATGTGTTACCTGTACTGAGCAGTGATTTCACTTGTCATGCAACGATAGCCATATATGCGGCGCCACTGTAATCATGGAAAGCTGCCAAACTAGCTCCAAAATTGATAAAATTTTGCATTTTTCACCTTGTAACTTATCTTTTGGTCTATAAAATATATTTGAAAAAACATCGGAAATGCCGTTGATCTCATTCAGAGTTAAAATATCATGCTAAAATACTGTGTGGAGGCCAGTACCTGGCTCCAAAGTTGGGG
>VOPJ01012298.1:0-50976 GCA_014673585.1 Semibalanus balanoides | reverse complement strand
GTACATCTTATAATAATAACTGTATACATATGTACCGAACTGTAACACACAACTGGTAACAGTGTAAAGGGCTTGAAAGCAGCAGAACAATTTGTCTACGGATAATGTGGATCTTGAGGAGCCTGGGGAAGACCGAAGATGGTCCTGGGCAAGGCGATTTATCCTGGCCTGGTTCCTGCTATTAGCTCTTCAGTCCAGCAACTTGAGCACCGGTGGAGCAGCTTCGGGGGGGGGGGGCTACTGCCGATGTCCGCGTCTTTGCGTTCGCGTCGCTTTTTCGGAACTCGGGAGACTAGCTATCACTATCCGTCTAAAAGTTAATATTAATGAAGAGAGTGGGCCCTGGGGCCAGCCTAGGAGAGCCTCTGCCAGACACTTAATGAGATTCATTTTCCCATTTCCAAATTTATATATGCAATTGCAAAACTCGTGTCATGCCGCGGAGCGGCGCGAAATTTTCCAGCTTTTCACTGTGAATAGCTGGATTTTGACTGCTTCAAATACAATTTTTACAATGAATTTTTCACGTTTTGGGGAGAGGCAAAATACATGTTGGCCCCCTTTCAAGGCTGTTGGGGGACATGGCCCGGTTGGATCCTCCTGGATCCGCTAGCTGGGTCGGGTAGTCAGAGAATCCCATTCTATCTATAATTAATTTATTTTGCTCAGGGGGGGGGCATGGCCCCCGTGCTCCCCTGGCTACGTCCCTGACCCTGGATCCGGCAGTGCCAACCTTTTTTATTGTGTTTAATCAAAGCACCTCTTGGCAAATTGTCCCGCGGACTTCAACGTAGAATATACATATATGTATCGCGCAACAAACACAGAATGGCGCTGCATGATGCAGTCGTGTCTAGATGTATAACGTAATATTTAAATCGTACCTTTATTTGTGTGATACGCATTGCCTACCATAACGGGGATTTATTACAAAAAAAGTTTTAAAAATACCTTCAAACGAAAACATAAAGCAGGCTTTTTCGGAGCTTTGAGGAGCAATGTCACTCACTTCGTAGACACGGGCAGGGTGCAGTGCAGTTTCCTCCCGACCTCCTAGGATATGCCTTTCGCAATTATACTGTCTCAGAACTCGAGGATATTATTTATCAAATGTATCAATGAAATCAATCAAAGTCCCATCTAAAAATTACGCCAAAGCCGTGACAATCTAGTGCCGATATTATAAGAAGTCAGCAGGTTTGTGGGAAAACAGTGAAGACTTCAGGTGAATTTTGTGTTGTGCGTCGAGAACCATTATAACTATTGTTCTTACGGTAAATGACGTAACCGACGTCCAGAACAAAGTGGAGTTCGCGCCGCCGAGGAGGTGCCCCTGGCGCTGCCGGGCGGCAGACACAGATGGCGCCACGTATCACAGGTCCGCTGCCGGTGGTCTGGAGCCGTCTGGTGGTGTCGAGGGAGGTCACTGCAACTAACCTGGAGAAGCCCTGACATGAATGATATATATGGATCGGAAACTCTCCGTCTGCGCATTTGATTTCGGCGGCAGCGCCGGCCACATGGTTTCCTGTATGTCGTTCTATAATAAGCCGCGGCAGTTTCCTGTATGTCGTTTGGTCGGCCACGGGCGGGGAGTTTCCAATCCACCTGTCATCCGTGGCCCAGACTCCAGGCTGATTGCTGTTGCCCTGGAATGGCGTTGGAGTGAGGTCCTGCCACCTATTCTCGGTGTCTAGACGATAGCAGTGCCACCTGGCGGTGGTCGCGTTCGATGTGGGGTGGCGGTGGTCCCTCCTACGACCTACATGTCTGTGATGGTTTACAAAATGTATTTTTGCGTCCCGAACTGTGGTGGGGGCGTGGCCAGGCACGTAGCCAAGGGGGGGGGGGCGGCGGAGGCGGCCGCCCTTCCCCCTGGAGGCCCGGCGGTGAGAGCCGACGAGACCGCGTGAAGCGCGGTATCATGGGTCAAAGATCACGCGAAGCGTGGTCTTAAAGAGTTAAGAGCACTTCAGAGGTTCTTTAGAGCCACTAGGGCCCTCTCTGAAAGACCCAAGGGTTCTTGGACGTTCACAAGAGCCCTGTGAATGTCAGAGGGCCCCCTGGACAAGTCGAAAGGGCCCCTGAGCGGATCAGAGAGCCCCCTGAACACATCGAATGGGCCCCTAGCCAGCACAGAGGGCACCTGGATAGCTCGTAAGGGCCCTGGGCAGGTCAGAGGGGCCCTGGGCAGGTCGAAAAAGCCCCTGAGCATGTCGGTAGGGCGAAAAAGCAGCCAGCGCAGTTCCTTACCAGGTCAAAAGGGCCCCTGAGCAGGCTGAAAGATCCTTAGCCAGACCAAAGGGCCCCTGAGAAGTTAAAAGGGTCCCTGTGCAGGTTAGAGGAGCCCTGATCAGACAGAAAGGGTCCCTGGGCGGGTCAGACGATCCCATGAACATGCCAAATGGGCCCCTCACCAGTACGGAAGAAGCAAAACCGTTCTACTGGTCCTTTCAACGCTCGGGAATTGGCCCCTCTCGAGGCGCCCCCGGGCAAAATCCTGACTACGTGCCTGATAGAGACTCTTTTGAGGCGCCTCCCCCGGACGAAATCCTGGCTACGTTCCTGGTTCATGAGGCTCTGAGGGCCCTGAGGGTTCTGGTCCAATCCAACTCATCAAAAGTTGATGTCCATGATTTTGCATTCGCATTCAAATACGCTTTCGGCGAACCCTCAGATATCGCTCAAAGTAATACCACAGGTTCTCTATGACGTCTAGAGTTAGACCTCATAGCTGTAATATTACCGCAGCACACTCAGCCGTTTAGCTGTTAGGGATGTTTTTTTTTACCACTGGCGACCCCTGCGATTTCGCTGATATTCACACCATGCAACCTCTATGGCACTATCATTACACCTAAAATATCTAACCAGTACACTCATTATTTTGACGCTAGATGTGAAAACATGAAAATAACTAAAATCGGTGACCCCTCCGATTTTGCTGAAATTTCACAGCATACAGCGTCTATGATACCCTCCACACACAGTACACACTCACAAAATCTAAGCGGCACACTCATTGGTTTGGCCACTATAAAGGTGAGAACATAAGAAATAAAGGAGTGAAACCGGCGACCTCTGCGATTTCGCTAAGTTCACACCTTACAACGTCTTAAATACAACTATCCCTCACCTAAAATATCTAAGCGACATACTCATTACTTCGGTCGCTAGAGGTTAAAACTTTTCCATAACCATAAACTCTTCTGTCAATGGCATGAGGATGATGATTAGGGCTTAAAGGCGCCGCAACAAAATAGTTATATGGCGCCCATAGCGACAGCACCGTAATGACCGCACCGCCGCCGCCAGGCGGCGGCCCGCTTCACCGCCAGGTGGCGACCCACTTCGCCGCCAGGTGGGGGCCCGCCTCACCGCCGGTGGGGGCGTGGGTTTTTAAATGTAATGTTGAGATAGTAAAAGCCATGTAAATTAGGTAAAGGGTTTGAGGTTTAGGTTAGCTTAGTTAGGTTATGGGTGTGGTTAGGTGTGGTTAGGTTGGTAGTGTGGTTAGGTGTGTGTTAGTGTGGTTAGGGTGTGGTTAGGTGTGGTTAGGCTGTGGTCTAGGTGTGGTTAGGTGTGGTAGGTTGGTTAGGTGTGGTTAGGTGTGGTTAGGTGTGGTTAAGGTTGGTAGGTTTAGGTTCAAGGTTTAGGTCAGGTTAGGTCAAGGTCAGGTCAGGTCAGGTCAGGTCAGGTCAGGTAGGTCAGTCAAGGTCAGTCAGGTTCAGGAGTTAGGTTAGATTAGGTTAAAAATGTCAGATGCTGTTGCTTTTCAATGGATTTTTCTTATCTCAACATTACATTTCAAAACACGCAGGTGGGGGCCCGCCTCGCCGCCAGGTAGCGTTCCGCCCCGCCGCCGCGCCGGTCGGCGGAACGAAGCCCCTTAGCGCCCCCGGTGACTGTCAGCCCAAGCTCGAGCCGCGCACAGCGGCACAGATGGCAGCACCTGCTGCGCCGCGCGCAGCCCAGCTCGTCCGCTCGTCTCCGACAGAGAGACGGAGCAGAGCCGCCAGCCTTAGCCACCATGCAGATTGCAGACCACAACAGGCGATGTTGCCGTGTGTCTCCGTCCCCAGCGGCTGCACGCGCAGCTCAATTCCGCCGCGCGACGACTGCAGCCACGTCTTGTTCACATGCAGTGGGCAAGTCTCGACGGCACACACCGCGCCAACCATCCTCTATTTAATCTAATCTTGACACCTTGGCAGCTCCACTTGCATCGCCAACGTATCACCTGCAACACAAAGATGCCGCCCCCGGATCTCCTACGAGGACGATCCAAAGTGCGGCGGTCAAGCCATATCCCCCTCATTGACCACACCGTTGTATAAATATAGCGTTTATTTGATACATACATTCATACACGATGAGCAAATGAACATTCTACCTAGATACCCATCACCTTCCCTCAGCGGGGCTTTTCAGGTTCCGAGCTTACATTTTTTTTTTTAATAATAAATTTAGTCCGAATGCTTTGTAGGGATGGCTTTCCGAGGTCAGAACCCTCACTAAGCAGAGCTTGTTGCGCTGGTCCTGACCTCACCACCTGATCGTGCAATTCCTGTTGGCCGCACAGAATTTTAGAGACGAAAGTTTTACGTGCCCGGACAATACCTGGACACGTTCCGCCCCGCTCGCTGAACTTCACCTGGCCTTTTGAGTGCGAACCGCTGCACCGGCGCAGGCCATCCCACGTCAGGAGCAAATAGCGAGCGCCGAAGCGACTGAACCCAGGCTGCCACTACTGAGATAGGTCAGAAGACCAGCGCTCTCCCACTGAGCTACAAGGGCCAATACTAACACACGTCTCTCACTTGCACGTCAACAATATACATATTATAAAAGTACGCGGGTACAGGATCGTTCATAGTCGTTCGTTTGACTATTCGACGGTTCTTTCCAAGATATGCTGCCTCAATTTGTTTTTGAATGTGTTGGTGTCTGGGTGTGGCGGCAGTAATGCTTGTGGCAGTTGGTTTCCATGCGCGTAGCGCTCTGTGCGGGACATTTTGTGTACCCGTTTCCAGGTGGACTGGTCTGATTTTTGTTGGCCTGAGGTGTACGTGTCGCTGGAGGCCCGTGTCGCGCGGGATGACACCTCGCCCCTCGGTGTGACGAGCCCTGCCCAACTGTCGCGATCCTTTCTGGTGCCCGTGCAACGATGTTGCTAATTTTCGTGCAATCACGGAAAAGTATCATCTCCTTGATTGTCATCCAACCAAGGGTCCTGGCGATTCAGAGATGTGGGTCTCTTTGCGCTTCCGGTCAGACAATTCTCACTCCGCAAGTTGAATAGCCTTGTCTATCGTCTTGCTGGACGTCGATGGTGGGAGCCCAGGCTGGCAGGCAGTAGGAGAATGTGTGAAAATACGGAGGGTTTGAAACCAGTAGTTTAAAGAGTAAGACTTTGAAGAACGTGCCGAGTTTACCTGATGATATGAGTGACGGAAAACACAATTTTGAAACAATTTTGCTGGTTGGGTGGGCTTCAGTTAAGGTTTTTATCTATAGTATCCTCCTAGCATCTGAGAGTGTCCGGCCGTCGAAAGTACGGTTATTTCGAACTTGACTTGGAAGAGAGGTTCCCGCTCGGATTTGTGGATGAGGTGCCGATGAATAATAATAATCCTGATTTGGAGTGATTAAATTTTCAACATTTGCTCTGAATCCATGAAGATACTACTCTGAGATTCGGATTTCGATGTCATTTTGCAGATCTTCTAACCCCTGGCGTAGGAGGTTGTTGTGTAAGAGCCTGGGTGTCACTGCAGTACACCACCATTTTGCATTTATTCTGATGATAATAACATTGGCAGGGTCGAGTTGGTATCAAAGAGGAAGATAGCATATGGTCAGGATGCTCCGTTGGACCACTCCAAAATAAATTTGCTTTAGAAGTAGTGTCCCCCTTTTTACTGTTTGTCTCGTTTTCGAAATACTGACAACCAGTGAGACGGTATCTGCCATAACACGGCGAGATTTGATAGGAGGGCTTTTCCTGTCACACAATCAATGCTTTGAGACATGATCAGCGAACACATGGAAAGAGAATGCTTCCTATTGTCCAGTTCCGGCAAGATGTTGTAACGATATCTATGCTGGCATCTTCAGTGGAGTGACAGGTCTGTAAGCGTATTCGCGAGTCTGAAAGTTATGTGGTTTTGATTGATATATTCCCGTAAGTTGTGTAAATAATTTTTTTTTCGGGCGAGCTGCCGATTGGGCTTAAAAACACTTATAAGACGATGGTGTGCTTGGTTTCCTTGTTTGATCCGCTTTTAGTGAATTGGAACAACGACGGCTTCTGTCCGAGTTGGGGGATACGCAATCCTGACACAGGGATCTGTTTGATGAGTGTGTAGTAGGTGCGGGCCCACCACTTTCGAAACTTTCCTCAACGAAGCGGAAGGCAGACACCGTCCTGGCCCCTCTGATTTCGAGGCTGCCATGCGACTTTAGTGGCTACAGTTATCTCCGGTAGAGTCCGCTGGGTGACCAAGAAAGCTATCAGCTGACTATTCGAGGTAGACACGACTAATGCATGGGGGTGAAGAAGCTTTAGCTCTGTGGCTATCCGCGACCCTACTTGAGAAAATAAATTGTTGAAAGTGTCTGCAGTCTCGGCTGTTTAGGACTGCGCTGTGTTTGTCCGGGTTTCGTACGAATTGCGATATGTTTACAGTTTAAGCACGTTCCTTGTTCTATGTGGAGAACTAGCTTGGAAAATTCGGCTTGGCGCCTTCGCGAGATTATTTGCGAAACTTCGTTTTCTTCTCTGGTTTGTAGCGGGCTGCTGACTCTGGTGACTTGTTGAGGTCCCACATTTTCCTAGCTTCGTCTCTTGTATTTATTAATTCGATTCCTAACCGCGTTAACTTCCAAACGGTACAGAGCCACCTCCCCCATCGCCACGCCCAGAAGAGAGCGCCAGAAGGCAGGAGGGATGGGTCCGTGTAAGGACTGGTCTATGGACCGGACCCACACCCACCAACTAGCAGTACCCCGCCAAGGAGATGAGGCCGGGGAGGCTGCAGATCATCCTTACTACACTTCCTATGAATGACACACTCCAGTCATCTAATATGCATGACAGTTCCACAACTAGAGCTGAAGTTGTTCCAGAATTGTTTTTTGTTTTCAGAAATCGCCACGTCAAAGTTGATTGGTCGCATGGCGTTAAAGGAAATAGTTCACCTTGGATTGTTTTTTCAAACACTATTTGATTATATTTTGAAATACAACTTCTTTTCATAATGTCAAAAATAGCCATCATCGCGCCGATTCAGGACAGAAGGACGTACATCATTGATTTTTTCAAAACTATATGCGTATTCTGCAACGTCAAACGAAAGAATCAAATGGCTCAGCCAATCAAATTTGAAAGTAGTCGCGTAAGATTACTGTATAGCCTCCCGATGGCCCACATTCTTGACATTCTTTGTTCGATGGCCCACATTCCTTATTGGTTCGATGGCCCACTGAATCAGTATATTGAAGACTCAGTATTACTCTAGCAGCCCTTTTCTCGATAAGAAATGGTCGTTTAAGATAACTTTACAAATTTGTGGACCAAACTAGATTACAGTAATTCAAATGTGGAAGCACTAATGCGTTATATAGGCTGATTAATTGAGTAGGCTCAAGGATGCTCCTGCTCCTAAACATACATCCTATCAGGCACGTAGCCAGGATTTTGCTCAGGGTCGAAAAAAATCACATTTTGCTCCTCAGTCATATGCTTTTCGCTGACCGGGTGGAGGGGTAGGGTCGGGATTTTACAGAATCTCATTCTATCTAGTGTGAAATCACATTTTGCTCCTCTACTGCTGACCGGGGAGGGTTTTCTGTAGGGTCGGGTTTTCAGAGAATCTCATTCTATCTAGTGTGAATTTATTTCGCTCAGGGGGGGGGGGGGGGTCATGGCCCCCGTGGCCCCCCTTGGCTACGTCCCTGCATCCTATACCAAGGGCAACCTTTTGACAGACATGATTTATGTATTCTCGTAAAGAATGAGCCTCATCCACCAGAACTTCCAGAAATTGAACACACATTTTCATTTTAAGGTGTATATTGTTGAGGAGAATGACAGGCGGATTCTCAATTATTTTACTGCACTGTGTACAATTGGTACGACGTTTTGGCCACGTTTAGGCTCAACTGGTTGCAAGCAAACCAATCCTCTACTTTCGATTGTTCATTATTTGCAGGTTTGCACAGTGGCGTATCCAAGGGGGGATCCTAGGGATCCATAGGATCCCCCCTGAGCCCTTCAAAGGGCCCTTTTCAAGGCTTGGCCGGCGCACTTTTCGGCACGCGCAGCTTGCCGAAAAGGCGCGACGAGAACGCGCGATGCGCAGTATTATGGGCTCTTCAAGAGTCGGAAGACCAACGTGAAGCGTGATCTTGTGAGTTTAAAGCACTTTAGAGGGCTTTTAGCGCCTCCAGGGCCCTCTCTAAAAGACTAGAGGGCCCCTTAGGCGTTCCAAAGAGCCTTGTGCATCTCAGAGGGGCCCCTGTCCAGACCGAAAGGACCCTTATCGTAAGAGTGGCCCCTGACACGTCGAATGCGTCCCCTGTCCAGTCAAAGAGGGGCCCCTGAGCAGGTCGGAGGGCCCTCTGAGCATGTCGGCAAGGCGACAAAGCAGCCAGCGCAGTCCCTTGCCAGGTATAAAGGCTCCTTAGCAAGCTGGAGCCCTTGACTAGACCCAAAATTGGCCGGATTCGTTCAGAGGGCCCCCTGAACACGTCGAATGGAACCCTTGGCAGCACATGAGGGGCCCCTGGGCAGGTCGGAGGTCCCTCTGAGCATGTCGGTAAGGTGACAAAGCAGCAAGTGCAGTCCCTTGCCAGATTAGAAGGGCTCCTTAGAAGGCTGGCGAGCCCCTGGACAGACCAGAGGGGCCCCAGGGGCGGGTCAGAGGGCCCCTTGAGCATGTCGACAGAGCGAAAAAACAGCCAGCGCAGTCCGACCAGAAGAGTCGCTGAGCAGATCGGAGGGGCTCCTGGGCAAGTCAGAGAGGCCCTTGGCTAGACCGAAGGGGTCCCTGGGCAGGTAGGAAGGGCCCTTGAACATGACGGATGAGCTCCTAGCCAAACTGGAGGGGCCCCTGGGTAGGTCGGAGGGCCCCGGGCATGTCAACAGGGCGACAAAGCAGCCTAGTGCTGTTCCTAGGAACAGGTCCAAAGGAACTTTGAACTGGCCGAATGGCCCCTCCCTTGACACATAAGAGAGACTTCTTGGAAGGTCAGTGTTCCCTTGTCAGAGCGGAAAGGCCCAAAGCAAGTAGAGATTAAATAGAAGGAGGATTTATTTCACAATACAAATATCAAAATCGAGCTTTCGGTTATATTGAAACACCCTTCGTCAAGCGATTAAATGAGGCATTTGTACACGGCGAAACTCAAATTAAATAGTGGTTTTGTGGACGTAAAACCTCTTTGTATTAAATATATCATGCCCATTTCCAATGTATGTACTTTTGTGGATCCTAGATGAGTTCTGAACAGGTCGAAGGGCGTTGAAAAGTTTGGAAGAACACCTATCAATGCTAAGGCCCCTGGCATTTTTTTAAATGATGATGCAAGCTGTTAAAGGAAATAAACGTCGAAATTTTCGCGCCGCTCCGCGGCGCAATTTACCTGCCAAAAATGTTTACTTCTATGCAAGCTAGCGTGACGACGAGTCATTTGGGTCTCTTTGCGATTAAATCGGATGGTAAACGAAAACAACATGAGGTTACACCGACTTAAAAACTTTGTATTCGTCTCCGTGACCTTGACCTTTGACAAACGGATGCAAATTTATTGACTGTGACGCAAGCTGGCGTTATGTCGGGTCATTTGAGCCATTTTTGGGAGCAAACTCGACGGTAAAAAAATGAAGGGCCCCTTTTAAAGCAATTTGGGCCTTTTTGAGAGCCATTTGGGCCCTTTTCTGGCCGCGGATCCCCCATGAGCGAAATCCTGGCTACGCCACTGGGTTTGCATAATTCAGTCAGATTGTGATGGGATAGAAAGAGGTTTGCATCATCTGCAAATGTAATTGTCTTGAATGATGCAGATATATTTTTGAGGTCATTGACATTAATCAGAAATAGAAGCAGACCCAAAACACTGCCTTGAGGTACCCCGCATGTAACTTTTTCCCATTAGAAATTACTTTATCCTTCCTTATAATTTATTTTACCTCTCTGACTCCTGTTCCTTAGGTAATTTTGTATGAGCCTAAGACCCAAGTGCATTTCCTGGGATACTATATTTGCTTAGTTTCTTGCATGGAATTTCATGATTCACCGAATCAAATACCTTTTTAATGTCTAAACATATTCCAAGAACATATCATTCCCTTTATACTTTTCCTCCCTAGCAAATTAAATTAAATTTTAAAAAGCATGTTCTGTTGAATTTTTGGTTTCAAAACAATCTACTTACAAATCATACTTTGAAGGGTGAGCCGCTCAATAAATCATGATGTTTAAGAAACTATTGAGACGCTGAACGATGCACTTTCCTATAATTTTCGAGAGAGGTGAAATTATCAAAATTGTCTATAATTCCTAGGGTCATCCCTATGGCCAGCTTGGTAGACCTATGCCCTATGCCGTTGCAAAATCCTGGCTGCGCCCCTGGGTGACGCTATAGTACCTATCGAGAAAATAGGTGGCGCTGTAGTAAGTTCGTTCACGAACTGTAGCAGGGAGGCAGTTATGGACCGATTGAAGCATTGTGGGACAGGGTTGCAAAATTACAAAGCAAAGCAAAACTAAGTGGTTACTGGTTAGACTTTCTCATGTAGGTATGGTTCAAGTGCATTTTATTTACACAGGCCAAATCATCAGAATATTTATCGAATCAATCAGAATGGAGATAAGCTGGCCAGAGGCCATAGGTTAGAGTCATTACTCATTATATGTTTGGTTACACCAGAAAGTCCCTGATCCCCTCCGATTTGGATGAAAATTGGTACACCTGTAGTGTTAAGTGAAAGAAACATACACACCCACTTTTATATCCAGGTGACCTCGAGGGTCATATTCAGAGGTAATCGAAGGTCACGATTTTTGCATACTTTATATCAACCAAACGCCTAACTTTAAATGCTAATGGACCTAGCGAATTGTAATTAATATCGAAGTGCTCTACAGACCACAGGGTTGGATTGGACTATTCGGAAATAGGGTAAAAACCCACGTGACCTCAATATGACCTTTGACTTGACGAGGTCAACATAATACGACTGTACGACCCCTTCTACACCAAATCGCCAGTGCGACCCCTTCTACACCAAATCGCCCACGCGTGCCGCGTCGGCGACCAACTGATAGCGTCCTAGTTCCCATCTGGTTCCCACTCGCGTGTCGCCAGCTAAAAGTTAATGTGTATTAACCCACGCTGTGCCGAGGAGGGGGAGGGGGGGGGGGCGTTTAGACGCCTCCTCTAAGTTTTTTTTTCGAGAATAGCACGGCGGCGTGCAGCTCCGCATTTCTTGGCTCAGGTGTTCGGGCATCAGTTGCCATACTCAGATCTGGTCACCAGGCCACGTCACGTGCATCCTATTAAGCCCCCAAAAACTTTTTGCGGTCGTAAAACAGACACAGCTTTATACCGATTGGTTTCCAACTTTAAGGATTTTATCAGATCATAGGTACAATATACAATTTATTCATATCAGATGTTTTATATCGGTGACCTAAGGTTGGGTCAATTTTGTGAACTCCACGTTATAAGTCAATGGGGAAATATTCAAATGCTTCCTTTTCCGAGGAAATGCATGATATCAGTCCAATTCCTCCTGGATGACGCTATTATCATAGGTTATTCTTGATGATCCAGGTGCAATTTTTGATTAGTAGCTCCTCCAGGGTCAGCTGAGGTCATCCGAGGTCATTAACACCTTTGTTGTCAATAATTGTCGACATAATGAAGATATAGAAATGACACCGGCACCAATGTGTTTGTCACGTCGACAAACGCCTTCCAACACGCAACATGACCTACTTGGGTCACCGCTTGACCTTGACCTGAGGTGACATTTTTGTCAGTTGACCTAACCTGGTCATCATGAATATAATTTGAAGCACCTTGACGAGACGAACACGATGGCGTTGCCAAAATTATTGTTAGATCTTTATTTGTTAAAACATATTTGTGGAAAGAAAAAAAATGACAGAAAATAATTTTTTGATCTTTGATGACCTCTGGAGCCTTATCTATTGACCTGAGCTAAAATTTGAAGACATCTTGGCTATTGTATTTTTCAAGGTTATTATTTTTTATTTTCGTTTGTTTCTAGCTAGTATGGCTCCCGATATATTTTGCGGTTTCTGGTTTGCAGTCCTAAAACTAGGAAAGCTGACCTTTTGTGACCTCCAATAACGACACAAGTTGCTTGAGTCTAAAAATGATAAAAAATAACAAAAAAGGGAAATTTTTATGAATATTTTATGATATTGAGACTCAAGTGACTTGTATTGTTATTTCTGAATTATATCAAGTCTCAAACAAGGGTTAAACTTATTGATGAAATTTTCTGTGACCTCTGGTGGTTTCGATATTTACCTGAGACAAAACATGACAGCAATAGTTTCAAATGGATTTAAGACGAGCTTTCGAACGATATTCGGTTTTCGTCCAAATCCCATGGGAGCCGAGTTCGAGGGGGGCGTCGAAGCGCCCCCCAGCACAGTGAATGCGGCACCGAGCACCGGCACGGCGTGGGCCAAGGCCAAAACAAAGTCAGACCAGTTGATCATCGATGTTCCGATTCAGGAGATATCGAAACTAGGGGAGGGGTTCAAACTCCAAAGTCAACAGGAATCATGTTCATCATTGGTATGGAATCCTGAATACATGTTGTCAAAATAACTTATGATAAATGCATTGGAAAATAGTTTTCATCTGTGGTCAGGTCCCATGCCTATTTAGGTTTATTGCTGCTCATGTTGTAAGGTGCCGAAATGACAAAACGTGCATGGAAGGGACAAATGACAGCGGGAGAAGTTGTGCACAGCTTCGCTCGCTACCAAATAACCAACGCATGAGTTGCCTCGATAAAAGGGGACTGTACCCCGCTATCTTCCCCAAACCTGGAGTCCTGACTTCCACGTACCCCTGGTGCCGCCCCTGCATATTTGTAGGTATGCAATGCCACCAAAATGATTGAGCCTTAACATTGGAAAAATTGGCGACACATGAAGGAAAATATCTACACGGAGTACATTTTTTCCAGCGAAAGGTTGCTGGGATATGGGGGACTGTACCCCACTATCTGAAGATAGGGGGCGTCCCCTGCGTCCCCCCGGTGGCGCCGCCCCTGATAATAACTCAAGTATTCATCGACTGAATGCAATGAAACTTTCAGTGCCGTATTTTATAACAATTTGACAAGTACTCTTGAAAATTGCAAACCTGTTCTGCACATGACCCGTGACCTATGACCCGTTTCTCAAGGTCACGTCAGACGAAACGGCGTCCCGTATCACCGATGCTTGTAACTTGTGCACTTTACAAGTGTTTGTTGTTCAGGAACATATGAACAGGTGTAAACAGGCGACATTTATTGCTTCCACTGAGACCATGACGCTCGGTTGACTATTTTAGAGGTCAATGTCATTGACCTCCAATGACCTGAGAAGACTTCTTTGGCCTCTGACAGTTTCTAAGGCATTTTGTGACGCTGATGTCAAATTTGGCATTCATTTGACATAATGATATGTTCTTCTTGGGTCATGTTCTTACACAGGTCAACCGAGGTCATTGACCTCAGATGACCTAAGATGAGATTCGTTCGGTAAGAGATCGGTGTTATATACTACTGCTATTTAAAATTTTCCCCAGCTAGTGGATTCCCGTCCTTTTCCCATCGACTTATTATCTTAACATAAAATAAGTGAAGTAACGGAGTAACGGACTTGATTAGATAAAATAACGGAAGTTACTTGCTCTGTTACCGGTTTTGGAAAGTAGCGAGATTGTTACACCGTTACTGAAATAGTAGTTCCGTTAGCAACGAAGTGACAGAGTAACGGAAGCTGTTCATCCACTGACCAAATTTTTGCTAAATTTTGAAATTGTAAGCGTACCAGGGACGGCTCAATACGCACTTTCTGATGCATGTTTTATTTTTTAGCGTGACTCGGCTTTCAAAGGGAAACAGTTCCCATTCTCTAACCGTTGTCAATGCGAGTCTATAACTTGCACACATTTTCCTTTTCTTTCTGTGGACTTGTAGATTGTTTTTAAATTGCGCATAGGCGCCTTCAGTGTTGTTTTTTGGGAAGCATTTTGAGTCAATGGTATTTCATCGAAATATGGAAGATACGAATTTAAAACTAGGGGAACCTTCTTCGCTGTTCTTTGCACATTTATTTTTCTAGCAACTTGATGATCTGGTTTATCAGTGTCACACGTACCAGATTTTGTTATGTTATTTTGGGTAGATCAAGTACGCTATTGGTTTTAATTCCCCAAAAGTTTTACAAGTTATTAGAGCATATTGTGGCAAAATACATCAATATGAGTAAATTGCGTTTAAATAACGTCCCAGCACAGCACAACCATATACAAAATGCATGTTTTACCCCATTTTTCCTTCCTGTATCCGCGTCCAGGACATTTTCTTAAATATAGGAATTTAGTTCAAGCTGCAAGGAATCGAATGCCGTTTTCTCAGAGAGAATCGGTTAAGCGGTTTTGAGATACGAGGGGGCGGGGTAAATAAGCCTCCCAGACAGATTCATATGCCTTTTATCCCTCCAGAAATAGGGTTAATGTCCAGACAAATATATGCCTGCGAGTAAGGTAACAAAATAATTGTTTGTATTCAAGTCGCCAGAATTGCTTTTAAAGATTGTGCCATTTCTCCATAGCTCCCAATAGCTCAATGATGACGTCATTGTCCAAAATTTAACACATTTAATTTTGATATAGTTGCGTGACGTCTCTGGAAACAAATATCACCATCGTTTTCAGGAGCACCTACTTCATATTTTGTACTACAACAGGAGTATATTTGGCAACTTTCAGAAAGCCGAAACATTTCCTTTAGGATAACTCCCCAATTGCGCCCATGAGATAAATCTGTCCACCCACACTACAGGAAAATGTGGAGTGTAAGGTACTTGTTAATGATGAAAAAATCATATATTTTTAAAACATACTTTTCGGACCGTAATTCGTCAGGGGTAGCAATGTCTGATTTGTCAGACGAAAAAGTTTGAAAAACAGTTATTCCTCAGCGAAATTACGCATAATTGGCAGCTCTAATAAGGCTTCTGGACATAAATTGTGCGATTTTATACTGTTTTTGTTAAATGGGGATTATATCGGGTTTTTCCCAGAATAATTGAAGTTTACAACATAGTAAACGACTTATAAAGGTGGTAGAAGGCCCACGGTTACCAATTTTTTCTGGAAAAATGCATCTTCTTTCGTAAGGACGTTTCAAAGTGCTCGGTGAGCCACCGCGTACTTTTTTGCAGTACTTGTAGGTATAGACGCCGTCTCTACTTAGGCCCGGGTATGCGCCCGCCCAAGGAATAAGATATTAAAAGTGGTGGGACAGTAATCCCGATAACGTACTCGTTATCAGATAACAAGTCTTTGAAAATGTCAAGAGTTAACGCTGTTAATAATTGGCTGAAATAATTGATTAAATGCGCAACGAGGTCACTCTCATTGTTTAAAACGTGTTTTAAGAACATACAATGCAAAAGAGTGCCTTTCCTTCAGGACGGAAACTCGTATAAATCCTTTAAGTGATAAGTTTGCTTTCTAGAATATTGCCTGTCTCGAACCATATGGGTGTATCGTCATGTAAGGAACCACTTTGGTTTCCAACAACTGGTATTTTTAAATGCCGCCCTTGATAAAAGCGCCCTGGGCGCATATTAGATAACCAATTTTAACATAGCATGTTGTTGTATTATGGTCAATATATTAGTACAAAATATTAACTTATTCTTTTGTGTCCCCGTGAGAGTTTCAACCGTTAAAGAACTCTGAGGCTTTAGTATACTCGCGTATTGCCTTTCAGCCTACGCATCCGCGGAACTCAAACCGCAATCCGCATGATTTTTTTTTCTCAGTCCCAGAGCGGTAAGTCTCAAATCGATCAGTCACAGGAGTTACAGCCCTAGGCCTAGCCGATCAGTCCCATTGTGATTATTCCAAACAGGATCAGTCACAAGGAGGCAAGGCAATCATTCTCAGCCCAGACAATCCGTTACAGGGCGACCAGTCCCCGAAGATCACTCTCAGGATGATCATTGATCAGTGCCAGGACGGCCAGTCAACCCTATTCCCTGCGGGCGGCCAGAATTACGTTAACCTGCGGGGAGGGGCAGATTCTGCCCCCCAGAGATCTCGACAGAATCGCTCGGCCGAATTTCGAAATGATTAACACATTCGATTCGTCGTGACGAAATCTTTCTTTTTGGCACCCCGAAATTGCTTTTTTGTTCTACAAAATGGGGGACAGGGGGCAAAAAATACGGATATTTGGGTGTTTTTTGAAAAGGTCATTGTGGCCATTGAAATTGACGATTTTCATGCAAAGAAACGTTTGAGCTTCCGATGTCATGCTCTTCAATTGTAAAGGACAAGTAACAAAAATGAACAGATCATACGGCGTACTCAGAATAACAAATGGGTGGATTTTTATACAAATATGTGCTTTTTCCTTATGTGTTGGGACGTTGACTCACATGTGGGCTTTGTTGCTGTAATTTGTTAAAGTAACAAATTGGTGCATATGCGGATTCAGGTAAACAACGTGGGGCAACCATGTGCACAGAACGCCTTTTATCATTCCCTGCATATTTGAAGTTCGGCCTAAATTGACGGAATATATCGCCTTCCCCAGTTTTTAATACCTGAGTTGCCTCTGCCCTCAAATATGTATAATCCAATTATGTATGATGTAAAAAGCATCGACTTAGTTTCTTACGCTTTTATTCCACTGCAAACTACGAAGGCAGTAAGCGCCGCACACCCGCATTCATAACGACCTCCCAAAAATATGACCCTGAAGCCGCCTCTGTCCAGCCGATTTTTTCAAATTTTCACAGAACACGTGTCATTCATATTTAGGAAAAGTCCGAAAGTTTCAAAGAGCGATCCGACGTGAACGGTTCAGAAGCGGGGGCGAAAAACTACCGGGAGGGGCAGAATTGCCCCCGCAGGGAATAGGGTCAAGGATTTGCAGTTTTACCCGCTCAGGTTCAGGCGGTCAGGCAAGAGACCCATAGCGATCAGACTGAAACGATCAGTCTCAGAGTGATCGGTTCTAAGGCGATCAGTCGCAGTAAATCCTTATTTCTGTATTCCATTGGAAAACATGCACTTAACACGGGCGAAATTGAATTCATTTGCGTCATACCGTGGGCGCAATAAATTTATCGAACGTGTTCAACAATTTCACCCTTTGCAACATTTGCGACAAATGCATATGTCAGTCATATAATACACACAATGTTGTGTAACGTTTTCTTAAAACATTGGGAAATGATCCGGGAATGTTATGGGAAACGGCACTAATCTTTATATTTTTAAGCAGCAACCCTTTTTCCTTAGGGTGGCGCAATATGGGCACATTCCAATTTACATTAATAATAATTGACACATTTAAGGCTAGCTATGCTATCTTGCAGCAATTGTTACCGATAAATCCCCTGAGTGTCAGTTTATTTTCATGAAGCTTCTATTTTTTTGTCTTGCTATTTTTGCTCTTTGACTCGTGATGGGTTGGTGTCTTGTTCATTTATCTGTCCTTCATGAAACAATATCCTGACATTTTCTGACATCATTTCCGCAGTCCGCACCCTCACAGGCGGCAGATCGTGTCCGGACGTTTAAGATTGCCGTGCCGATTCTCTGCCACTTCCTGCACGTTGCGGCGTGTCGGAGCGGCCCCACCCCGCCCGCTCGGCCGAGTTCAGTGACGCTCCGCGCCTGCGTTCCGCCGTGTCTGGTCGGGCCTGAGCCGAGAGTGGTCGTTTTACGGACAGAACAATCCGGGCGGTCCACGCCACGCGGCTTTACCTGCCGGGAGAGAGAGACACGTGAGCCCCGCGGCACGACCGGTGCAGGACCGGCGGGACCGGCCCGGCGGGCGTTGCTAAATCGACCCACTGCCAGCCCGCCGGCCAGCCGGTCGGACCGGCTAGGCGCGTCGGTAAACAGACTTGACTTCCAGTTCCACCGCTTGACTTCCAGTTCCACCGCTCTGGGGTCGAAGGGACGAGGGGAGGGGGGGATAGCGCAGATAGCGGAAACTGCGCATTGCGCGACTCTACAGGCGGGCTGATTGGCTGATGAGATATATGTGCGCAATCCTTTGTAGAGACTCTAGAAGAACGGTTTATCAAAGTATCCGTAATGTATACTTCTAGAATAGCGGTTTGGCGAGAACTGCCGTATGTGGTGCAAAATCGCTTGTCTTTTTTTACAATCTCTGGGTTTTGAAACAATATATGACGGCTCATAACAAGACGCTGACTGCATGTATGACCAATGCGGAATACGACATTCCTTCCATCGATGTGGCCAATGACTATTGACCAATGTGTCTATGACTAATGCCATGTACGACACGGTGACACCCGATGAGCTGACGTCAGCGACTGGTCATCGGGGGAGGGGGGGGGGGCTCTGCCGTCTCAGCCCGACCTGCTAACGGGACCTAGTGGTGACGTCACCGTAACAAGACTGGAACTCACGGCAAAGTGCAGTCGCACCGCATATGAGCCATTTTACTAAGGCAAATATCACCTCAACGTGGTTGCGACCTGCCACGGACGATAATAGCTACTAGCTACTGTGTTACAATGATGATCTCGAAGCACAACACTATTGATTCCTGTCCTTGCAGGAGCAAATGATATTAGATAGCAAGAGCTTCACCTACATCACAATGGCATGCTTCTGTCTCGAACAGCGGGTATTCTGATCAGCAGCGCTGGAGCGCGCCTCCCCTGAGCCGGGTCGCGTCCATGTCACGTCCGGAGGGTGCATTCTTTTTATGTGGCGCCCCCCCGCCCCCCTGACCGTAATCCTGAATCCGCGCCTGATCAGTCACATTAACTCACGTTAAGAGTACCTCCCAGGCGTTCACTAAGCCACCTTTATTACAGTGTCTAAGGACGAAATAGATAAATGTTGTAATGCTAAGACATAACGCAGAAGCTATAGATGTCATTTACCTTGCATCCGTATGTATTTTATCCTTTGTTCCACCATGTTGATACAATCACACTTTCTCATTCATCTAATCATACCGATTTCACACCTGGGTAACTATGCATGATGAAGCCTCCTGGAAAATTATCTGTTTTACAATGCCAATAAAAACAGCTTAAGTTTCGTTTCTCAATTGAGCTCTCAAAGCTGCAAGTGAGAAGTTTATGGTGTCATTGACAAGCATTTTAGCCGGTTTGAAAGCATAACGAAAACGGCATAAGTCGTTAGTAGATGAACAAACATGGGATAAAGGTATATAAATGTTAATTTCGGTTTCGCGAACAAAGGCTTGTATTCCTTTTATGTTGATTACCGTGTCACTGTGTCATATAAATATGAAAATAAAGTAGCAATGTGGCAAACCATACTTTCACCTCGGTTACAACATGTAGTCGGTAAGTACCTATATTTTTCGGTAAGACACTTCCTCATTACATTATTTATGACCTTATGCAAAACATTGAAAAAATCGTTTTGTTGCATCATTTCATTATTTGGGTTCAGGAAGTGTCTGAGTGGAGAAGCATATGCAATTTTTTTACGTAAGAGCGCAAAATGCGAGCAAGTCTTTACTTAATACGGGATTGTTTTCACATATAAGCGGCCAACCCGACCCATCCAGCCCGGTCCGACCCGACCCGATCCGACCCGACCCAAACCGTAACTCTTTTCAGGAAGCTTATATTCATTGCGATCCCCACATTTGTTTGACAAGCGGTTTTCGCTATCTATAGCACCCATCAAATCAATTTATGTATGACTTGAGTTTTCGTCCTCGAGGGGTGCATACTGCAACTGCACCGTAAGGAAGGAAACTAAAAAAGGAAAAAATCCTGGACGCCTGCCCAGTCCCGGCCAGCAGCGTTAGTTCCCTCACGCGCCGCTATGTTGCGCTAGTTTCGTCGCCAAACAGTAGCTGTCCTCAGCGTCATCCCCTCGCCCAATCAGTGGTCAGTAGACACGCAGTTCTGTTGGGGTGCGGACAGACGGGGCTCGGGCTCGCTCTTCCTTCACCGATTAAGGCATCTTACTGGCAATTAGGTACACATGAGAACAAGACTCGTCAGAGACCAATTTCACAAAGAAGTTAGTAATTCCAAACGTTTGCAATTACAAACGCAAAAATATGTCTAACCTCACAAAAAGCTATTTCACAAAACAAACATTCACCATCTGAATTGTTATTTGTAAAAACAGATTGTAAAATAATATTAGTACCTATCTTCAGCCAGTGGCGTATTTACAAATCCATCAAGGGGCAATCCTTCAAGAGGGCGCCGTCAGGAAAAGGTGCTGTTGAGCGGGGGGGGGGTGTAAGCTCCGATACATTTCCGAGATACACTGATACATTGATACATTTCCGCTCCCTCCCGGCTCCCACATACCTCCAAAGGCGCCCTCCGATGCACTTCCGAAGGTGTCCCTCTAGATACCTACGAAATCGCCCTCCTATACATATTTGAGAGCGTCCTCCCAAATAATTTCAAATAGTTCCCAAATAGCTCCCCCTCTATAAGACCAAAGGCGCCCCCGCCTCACATTTAGTGAAGGGCGTCTTTGGAGGTATGTATAGGGAAGGCGCCCTCAGACATCGAATATATGTATCTGAGGATGCTTTTGGACTATGTGGGAGGACGCCTTCAGAGATGTTGTATCGGTGGGCGCCTTTGGAGGTATGTGGGAGGTGCTTCAGAGGTGTATCGGAGGGGCGCCCTGTGAGTATTTGGGAGGCGCCTCTGAAATATTGAGGAGGGCCGCCTTTGGAGAGTATCTGGATTGGCGCCCTTAGAGGTGTTACCATGATAAATTCGTTCCGCATTCATCCCAGAAGATCCGCGGTTGCCTTCATGACTCGCGATCCGCCGTGCTTCCAGCAGAGCGTGTGTGCGTGCTAAAATAACGGGGTCGATTCAGACGGCTGGCTGCATAGCGGCAACTCAGTCACTGACTCGGCCCAGTCACAGCTGACTGGACGGCGCCGGTTCAGTCAGCCGGCACCACGGCATGGCTCCGCGAGCTGTTAGCAGGCTGGCCGGCACCGCTGTTACTGACGCTGCTGTTACTGAGCGCGGGCGGGCACTGCTGTTACTGAGTGGGTGGACACTGCTGTTGCTGGACTGACTGACACTGCGCAGCGCAACTCAGAAATAAGTGCGGCACTGTTACTGAACGAACATGAGCTGATGTTAGCATAGCTGCCTAGGCGTAGGCCACCGTTGCTTCACTGCCATCAGCCTCTACATAGGTAACCAGCGGGTCACCAGCCACCATTTTGGTTACCAGAGAAGCATCCTCGGTGTATATTTGCATTTAGCTCTACGGTTTAAGTTCGGCTCACAGCACAGTGGCGGCAGCCGGCAGGTGACTTCAACTACAGCGGCGCCTGTTCAGAGACTGCAGTACCATCTGAAGTGAACAAGACACTAACCGTTTAGCATTTCTGGGTGGAATTTCCTGGGTCTGAATTGTGGTAGGGTCATAACAGGTCGACATTTCATGAATATAATAACATGATTATTCCGTCTTATTTCCATCTGTTTATTTTCAGTCATCACTGTGGGTTTAACGCCCGATCCCTGATTTGTTGTTTAAACCAAGATCACCCCCATCCCCCCATTCATAACTGCAGCTTTCAGTCGACGTTGGGGCCGCCTCTGACCGTCTCCATCTGTCTCTAGCCGTCTCCTACAGTGTCAGATAGTCTCCTTCCCTATCCCATCACCGCTAGCTGTCTCTGCACATCCTGGTGGTCTTCTCTGGCCGTCTCTAGCCGTCTCTAGCCGTCTCTAGCCGTCTCTAGCCGTCTCTAGCCGTCTCTAGCTGTCTCTAGCTGTCTCTGACTGTCCCCGTCAGAATCTAACCTCATTAGTTCATATAAAGCCATCCTTGTCCGTCTCGAGCCGTCTCCAGCCGTCAGTGGCTGTCAGTGGCCGTCTGCGGCTGCTGTCGACAAACCGGAGATGTCCCGGCGTGTGCCGGCGGCTCCAGCGGCGTACCACAGCCGCATCTGTCAGCGGCCGTAACGTCTGACACGGTTCCTGTGCGCCGCCGGCCGCCGCAGCTCCCACGGCGCCGCATACCGAGCCGGCAGTGACGCGCGCGGCCCGCGTCAGGCCGCGCCGCGCCGCTGCCGCTGGTGGCTTCACGTCGTGCCGAGCTGGCCTGTGGCGCTCCACCGGCTGTGTAGCGCTCCAGTTCACCCGGCCGCCCCCGCCACCGCCCCCGCCCCGACGGCAGGTCAGCTGATACCGACCGCTTTATCGGTGTCACTAGGCGGGGCCGGGAAGAGGATTAATGCCGGGTTAAGGGTTGCAGCTGCAGGTGAACCTAATGATGTCATGATGCCGACGGAAAGCAAGGCACCTCGACAGAAATTAATTGACTATCACTTCGTGAAGCAATGATAAATCTGATTATTTGCCAATAATTGATTTAACGTCTAACCTAGCAGTGTTAACTGTTGTCATCAACCCGTTATTATGCAACTTTCAGTCAAATGTGAAATATGCACATTTTGATTTATTTATCTGCATTTTATGTGACACATGCAAGGTATCAATTTTATCGTGTCTCAATATTTTTATATTTTGTCATAATTTAAAAACATGTACTTTAACTTATATATGGTTACGAGCAGTATGATCCATCGCTATCTCTGGTTTAAATGTTGATTTGTAAACACATTTTAGGGCCAGAAGTGAAGTAAGTCACCAAGAAGCGTTCGGTCAACGAAACAAATCGCCAATGTACTAAATAGGTCGCCGTTCGGGGCCAAGTTAATCCGCCGAATGCGTCACGGTTTTATGAAGCGTTTATTTATTGGTTATGAGAAAACGGTTCAGATACATGTTTCATGCGTGCATTGTAATGTATTAAGTACCTGTTTGTTAAAATTGAATAGGAAAAAAATGTTTTATTAAAGTCGAGAGCACTATGTAGACATCGCCTTCCGGGGCCAAGCTTAACTGCAGATTTCAATGCACTTTTGTCAAATGTTTTTTTTTTATTTTTCATAGAAGTTTGGTACATATTTTCCAAATATAGAGTGCAGAAAACATTTAAGATATATGCCTTCATGATAACTATCAATCCTTAGGCATGCTAATTTTAGCTGGGACAGTGAATTCGTTGCCAAGTGCTTGTGAGTACCGACCGTTATAAGCGTGGATCGCTTATCAACTTTGATTTAAAATGACTTTTGGTTGGAATGTATATATGCAAAATGTGATCAATTTGGCATTTGCATTATATTAAAGTCTCGTCTATGGATTTCAAGTAATAACTCAACTTCTGTGTGGGAAAAGGTGATTATTTTCCTTTAATACATCCTTTTACCCGGAAGATCATGCGCACTTCTTCAAAACTAATTTGTCCGTATTAAACTAAATTAAGATTGTTCTACCAAGCACTCTTTCAACATAAAACAAGTTTATTTTAGTTTGCATACCAACATTTAGGCTATGAGGCCATTGGGTACACAGCAAATCACACATAGTTAACCTGCGCGGCGCTTGGGGGGGGATAAATTTTACCCCCTCCCGGATATTTTCAATAACTTGAAAACAATGACAGATAGCGACGTCAAGTTTTTAGTACGCTATGCTGCATCAAGTGCACGTCTTTTCACGAAATTTCACTGAAAATGATGCAATTTTTTGGGAAATAATGACGTTTGAGTCACGTCATGTCAAGCCATTTTTGTAGAAAAACGATAGATGTTTGCAAAATCGTAGTAAATCCAACTTAAATGTAAATGACACTAAAAATCATCAAAACAGAGACAATGACATTGTCTTCAAAATGGCTATATCTGATTCTCAAATTTGTGTTTTTTTTTATTCCTAAAAATCCAAAAACTGATTTTTGTATAATTTGTTCTACAAACTCGACTTTTTCACAATATTTAACAAATTAATACAAATGCAAAAATCAAGTATGGACGATACCCAAACCAAATGTAAAACCAATACCTTTGTTTTTGACTGAGCAATGGTTCACGAAGTATATGTAACTCATGACGTCATTTTTTATATATTTTTTCATTTATTTACCAGATACAGACTAATAAATCCTATTGCTGTATTTCTGAGATAAAATTGGTCTAGGTTCATGCCTTGTTTATTTATAATAATGCATTTCAAATTTTGACTTTATATGACCTGACCTTGACCTTTGATGGTGTCAGGTTGTGAAAATGGCTAATATCTACTATCGAATTATACGTGTAAAATAACCCCTCAAACATGTGTTGCATGACTTTAGTAGACCTGTTGCCAACAGTGTCTAGCTGCAGCGACTGGAGTGCAGTGGTGGTCTGACGGCATCGGATCCGCTAATTGCTCGTGACGCAGAGGTGGATGGCCATTGTCAGATCACTGGATCACATTGTCAGACCTTTTGTGACCTGATCTTGACCTTGACCTTTGCTTACCATTTCATTTTTTTTTTTTAATGCGGGAGATGCAGTATATCTTTGAGAGCACTTTGTGCGATAATAGTCTCAAGTCTCAACCTAAGGCTTTAAATGGTAAGTATGGCCCAAAAACTCAAATACCTCAATTGTGACCTTTGACCTGACATTGATCTGACATATGAATTTTTCGAGAATTTCGGGTATGCATTATATTTATCTTATTGAGAGCCTTCAATAGCCGGCCTGCGTGTCTCGCTGTGGTCATTGGTTCGGAAGATACGAAGGGGACTCCCCCCAGCACCGCGCGTTGGGCTGGAGACCCAGCGTCACGCGGGTTAACACATATATATGTGTCATACATTTGATTATTTTGTGTAGGTACCGAAGATAGCGAATGACCAAAATACACAAATACGCTCGCTCCTGTCGCGTTCTGGAGTCTTAACTATGCTGCCATTACGCGACTGAGCTAAAAACAGGCGTGTCGACGAAACATTCAGCTGGCGTTTAGACTGCGCCGCAGAATCTCTGTGCAGTGCTGGACACACAGCTCATACCGGCACAGCCCTCCGAGTTCCGAGTGGCTACCCGGTGCCCGCTGATTTATGAAGTCCATTTGACAAAGCGCCTGTTAGAATGTTACCATATTTTGTAATGCTTCTGCACAGCGCACACCTATCTGTAAATGATTCGCTTAAGAGATAACACGTGCAAATTAGCGTCGATGTTACACCATTGTTGTTGCGCGTTTGTCGGCTTCCGCCACGCCACGTGATGTATGTCAGCAGGCCGAATATGGCATACATTGCTGTTATTCTATCTGTATATCCGTAGACAGGCGTGATTCCGCTTATACACCTCATGCAACAGTTCCATAAGTTGGTCGCTCTGCTCCACGCGCGGGTGATATCAGATTCGTGTATTAGTGCCTCCACTAGCGTGTGGTTCTTAGGCGTCCACGTCAATTGCACAATGTAAAGGACGCATCTACAATAAAGGTACAATGCATTTACAGTAAAATCAGATTAAAAAGGGCAAAAGTCATTGTACAGTAAAATCAGATTAAAACGCAAAAACACAGCACAGTAACTAAAATACGCGGTCATCCATTACCTAGTGTTTCCCGGCACGTTGTTCCAGGCAGAAATGGCACGATACGTGAAGCTACGTCGCGCGAACTCGGCTCCCTAACTCTCTCGCAGCTGCAGCTGACATCTGCTACTGCTCGTGTTGGCGCACAGACACCTCGCACTGGTAGTAGCAGCTGCTCCGTCAGGGGCTATTGAGCCTCCAAGAAGGACTTATGCAAGCGGCGCATGGCAGCGATTATCCGCTCACGTAGCATCTTCATCGACAGTGCTTCCACTTTTCTCCTTTTACACCGGTGTTCACATAAGTCGCAGCTGCCAATGTCCGGAAATCAATCGAGCCACCGAAATATTAATAATCTTTTTGGATCGCGTGCCTTAACGAAGCTGACATTTTCCCAGACGGTTCAACCAGTATCGAAGATGAGGGAACACGAGGAGCTATTGAACAAGAAGTTGCCTAGTACATTTTGGAGCTTATGACGCATGTCTTCTTATCGAGTCCGATCAGAATAATATATGCAAACGCCGAACGACAATGCCTACGTGTTGAATCCCTGGACAAAGGGGAATCTACTGTGACGCCCCATGGAATTTTGACGCTGTCGGAGGTGTGAAATTTCGTCATCGCCAAAGGAGACTGAGAAGTTAGTGTTGCGGCTGACGTCGAGACTTAAATGACGTAGACATTCTCTGTCTACTTGGGGTTAAATTTTTAAGGCTGATTTTGATGTGAACCAGATCAAATACTGTGATAGTGGTATTATCGACTTACGTTTTAGCGTTTGGATCTCGGATGAGGATTCAGCGTTCAAAAGAACTGACAGTCATCAGCATACGAAACAAAGTTTTGTGTTCGGTAAGTGCTGTTGGCAGGGATGGTAAATATAATAAACTAAAAATTGTGTCCTTATAACGATCCGCTGAACTACTCCCGTGAGTCACGTCTAACGCATCGGATAGGCTCCAGTCTACTAGCCTGTGTTTCGACCCCTCAGTAGGCGGGCAACCACCGTGTCGATTCCGTACCAGCTCGAGCTTTGTCCAGAAGGACGCTCATGCCGCTCTTGTCAAAAGGCCTCGATGTGTCAGCTTGGTGACAAGTGCTCTCGGCCCCTGGTTCGAGTTATTGACAGTTGTATCGTGACAGCGTCTCTCTGGACAAACCCGTCCGGTTAACCCGTTTACTGTTTGCGGACAGAGAGTATGGTGATCAGGACAGGTTTATGGTATGAGTTGCGTGTCATACCAATGCGTTCTACTGAGTTTGGACACAACGGGGAGCACACTGATCGGGCTCGGTAGTTGTTAGGGTCTTCCTATCTCCCTTTTTATATTAACTGGAACGACATGTTGTCGACTTTCCATTCACAAGGTTAGATCACAGTGAATGTAAATACAATGTCTTAATCAGTTTTTAAGAGATTTGGGGCCGACAACAGGTAATGCCATTTCTCAACATTATCTATGGTGATTGCCATCGAGCCCACACTGCACGGCTCGAGCTCTTGCGTCTTGTAGCGCCAGGACTAGTTCAGGGAGTGTTGTAGCCGGGGCGTAGGCGAGGAAGCCCTCGCATGCCGACACACGGTCGGAAGGCGGGAGGGTGTTGACCTGAGTCCCGCTCTGCCCAGTGCCTCTCGCCACGCCCGTGGTCCTCGACCGATCGTCAATAGAATCTGTATCAACCTATCAGCCTCACTCTTGGGATTCTGCTCTTGGGCGGCACTTCGCAGCCCGTGGCTCTGCTTCTTAGACGTGACGATATAACGCCTGATGTGCATTCCACGTCAGTCACTTGGGATTCCTGTAAGGATCGTGCGATAATAGGCGGCGTTTAGCTGTGTTTAGCGCCATTCTTTACCGCATTTCGCCGAGCCCGGAACTCCCGCTTTCGGTATCATCGACGAGTCCGATCTCGCGTCCAGCGTGTCCTCGTCGCTGCTGCCATGCTCTGCTGGACAGCTTGTCCTCCAAGCCACGGGTATACGATTGCCGGACCTTGACGGACGCTCAGCGGCATATTGTTCTGTCTATGATGGTGGCGCCAGGTGTCCAGAATTAAGCCGCTCCACATTGTCGCTGATTTGATCGGCTTCGTAAGGCTCTGGGACCAGTCGGTCCGCAGTGATGCTCGAGCGGAGGGCATTCCTGGTCCACTCGGTCGCCGTGCTCCGGACCGTGATAGTGTCATGGTACAAACCGAGTGTTCTTGCCTGGGATGTCACGACTCTGGCGGTAACCAGGTCGTTGTGTCTGAGATGTTGCCGGTTCCTTTTTATGTGGAATGTTTACGTCGGACGACCGAGATCCGGCCGGTTCGGACCAGGTGGTCAAGCAGAGACGTGGTTCTCCCAGGGCGAGTCGCTTGGTGACCATTTGAGTCAACGCCAAGTCACTCAGGACTGGAGTAGGGTGTGACGCCAGATTTTATTGGCGTCGCAGGCGTCAAAATTGCGTTTCACCGAGCGGGATGTAACGGTCGGTCGGTCGCGAGCGAGGATGGCCGTCAGCTGCCGGTTGCAGGTCGTCGAAGCGCCGCTCCGCCGGGCAGGACGGCGGCCGGTACGTGGTGCGATGATGATGGCTGGAGCTGCCAGGTGACCTGCAGCCGAGAGCCTCCAGCGCCGACCGCGGGGCCGGCACCCTGAGCCGCTCCACGCTCAGCGTGCTGCGATGAAGCACGGCAACACCGCCGCCAGATCTCCCGGTCGGTCGGTCTCTCCGACAGATGGCGTATCCGGGAAACACAAGCATGCAGCTGTCGACCGACTTGGTCAGGAAGGTCTCGCTGAGACAGAGTACGTCCAGCCGCTCCCTCTGAATCAGGTGATTTACTTCGTCAAGGTGGCTGTCAGTGACGCACATTGAGGTGGCCCACCTTCAGTGTACGTAACGAAGACTCTTCGGCGCGTGCCGCGTGCCGCCAGCCGACCCGTCTGCCGCACCTGGCACCTGGATACCTGGCCTGCAGCGAACAGAGCAGTGCAGAACAGTGCAGCACTGGCCTGCACTGACGCACTGTCCCCGTCACCCATCCCCTCTCCTGCACCTCCCCTCCAGCCTCACCGGCCCGTTAGTGGTCAGCCGGTCACGTGACAGTCGCATCAGCTGCAGCGTCATGTCGCGTGATGTCAGGTGACGCAGCGGTCACTAATTGGAACACAAGGCCGGCGTAGCGGCGACGGACGGACGGATGGACGGATGGACGGATGGACGGATGGACGGACGGACGGACGGACGGATGGACGGAACGGACGGACACGGACGGACACGGACGGACGGACGTGGGCCGTGGCCCACTGCCGGCACTGGGCGGCAACAGCGGCGTGACCACATCTGGGCATAGTCCGGAGCTCCGGAGCTCTGGTGGCGAGCTGCGTCGCTGCCAGTGGGCCGCGCACTCTGCTGACGCAACTTGACCCGGGGGGACTGGACGCGGGAGACCTGTCTAGCTGCAGCGACTGGTGTGTGGTGGTGGTCTGACGGCAGCGGACGCTAATTACTCTGCCGCAGAGGTGTGTGGCCATTGTCAGATCACAGGTGTGTGGGCAATGTCAGATCTACATCAACTGGTCATCTGACATACATACATACGCACAAATGCACGCACGCACGCACACACGCGCACACACGCGCGCATACACACGCACACGCACACGCACACGCACACGCACACGCACACGCACACGCACACGCACACGCACACGCACACCGCCAACGCACACGCACACGCACACGCAACACGCACAACAAATATACATATTTCGTCTTTACATTGCAGGGCGCAGCCAGGAGGTTGCGACGGGGGGGCAAAGAGGATTTTCAAATGGGCACCCACACTGGCTGATGCCCCCCCCCCCACAAAAAAAAAAAAATGCGCAGAAAAAAACGTGAATTTGCCTTAGTTTTTTTCCACTCATTTTTTCTTCTCTGCATTGATTTCGGCGCCCTTTGTTAATTCAAATTTTTATTATTGAAGACTGTTTGTATTTTTTAATTGTACCACCGCATTGCCAAGACCAATGCCAAGAATCCATCTGAGATTATTTGGCAAAAAAACTAATTTATTGGAGACGCCGCGCATGTCAGCACGCGGCTCCGACCGTCTGACCGCTGTCAGTGCCACGGGGGCACGACTGGTTCTTATTTGAGACCACTTCCACTGCATGTGATACCTACTATTCACCCCATCGGCATTGGCTAAGCCAAGGTTTTAAAACTGGGGGAGGACTCTATATAAGCCATGCATAGTAGAAAGAGTAATTAAAATTATGAGGAAACTCGCCACGATCGTTGGACTTTATCAAGAAATGAAAATGGATGGGACAACAAATAATTATTCTTGGATGTAGGGGAGTTAGAGGGCATATTCACCTTATTATGCTGGATTGCCGGAAACCCATATAAGCCAGAACCAGGCGAGTGACGAAGATAATTTGTATTGCCATACCCGCGGTCAGGGATAAATGGGACACATGCTTGGGACAACATCATTCCTCATGAACGCAGGCCTCCTACAATTTAGCTTCGCTAACATTATTTTAACTTCTTATTCTGGTGTAGCCACTACAGGCTAATAAAAGCCTCCTTAATTGCCAAGCGGGCTCCCTCAACCGACAGAGAGCCGCTCAAGTCGGATGAGGCCCCTTCAGGCCGACTGGGGCCCCTAGGGTCCTTCGGACAAACAGCAGGGTCTCATCTCAGGCCAGGCCTGACAAAACCACCAAAGCCCATGAGGGCTGAGGTCGAGAGAGGCCTCCTGCGTGCCGACTGAGGGCCTACTCAGGCCGACAAGGAGCCCTCAGGCCGTCAGAGGGCCTAAGACGCCTTCATGTCGACTGAGGCCCCCAGGCGACCAAGACCACCTTAAAAACTGATCGAGCCCACTCAGGCTGGCCAGAGGACCATCGGGCTACTAGAGGAGCCCCACATGCAGACATAAGTCCCCTCAGGCCCTACAAGGAACCCCCTCAGGCCGACTGAGTCCCCTCAGGCCGACAGAGGGTCCGTGCGGTCGATCAAAAAGGGCCCCTTCAAGCTGGCGACAGACCCCTTTAGGCCACCAGAAGGCACCCATAGGCCGACAAGGCCTCTTCAGGTGACAAAGGGCCCAATTGGGTAGAAATGCCTTCAAGCTGGTCGAGAACCCTCAGGCCCACCAGAGAGCCCCTCATTCACACATAGGCCCCTCAGACCTACAGAGGGCCCCTTCATTGCCGACAGAGGGCCCCATAGACCGAAAGACAGCCCCAAACGGACAGAGATACCTCAGGCCAATCAAGGGCCTTCTCATGCGACCGAGAGCCTCTCATGCTTATAGAGGGCCCTCAGACCGAACAGAGGGCCCTCAAAACCAAACAGAGGCCTATTTAAGAACCCCATGTCAGATTGACAGGAGGGCCCCCTCAAACGAAAGAGGGCCCTCAGGACCGACAGAGAGCCCCGTTAGACCGACAGAGGGCCCCCTCATGCCGACCAAGGGGACCTAAGGGCCGGACTGAGGGCCCCTTTTGAACCGACATGAGGGCCCTCATGCAACCGGGGGCCCCCTCAGGTCAACGTGGTCCCGCAACCGATCGAGAGTCCCTTCGACGGGGCCTGAGAGTGCCCCTCATGCCGACCGAGGGCCCCCTCAGTCGACTGAGGGCCCCTTTCAAAGCCGACTGATGGGCCCCTTCAGTCCGGCAGAGGTCCCCTCAGGCCGACAGAGGGCCCCACGAGGTCCCCACGAGTCCACGATGAGCCCCTTTCCGACCCGAGATGGCCCCTTCAGATCTACGATGGGCCCCTCTGAGCCGCGAACGGGGGGCATTTGCCCCAAATCCCCCCCCCCTGGCTGCGCCCCTGTGTACATGTATTTCTTTTGGCCGTTTCTGCTGTTTTAGTTCAACTCTGAAGTGATCTGATGTGAGCGAGAGGAAGTTGCAGCTTCGTATGAGAACACTAAGTCTGAGTGCAACCATATGAGCTGATGCTTGTTTTGATGCTGTTGTGTTGTGTCTATTGATCATCAAGAATAACTACCTTAATGGGACAACTTTAAAAAGAAATTCATCTGAGTCAGATGATGTTTGAGGAATTAATAACTTGTCTCATTTAATGGAATGCCCTTGCCCACAAACAAAGTGCAGCTAATACTTGAAATTAACGAGTCCAAAACATATTGTAAGTTGATTGCATTTTGCATATATAAATTCCTACCGAGATATACCTATTTCAAGTTTAAATTTATAAGCGCTCCACGCTTGCAACGACTTGTAGATAGTCTCAAGTACTTGGTAACGAATGTCGGTCCCACCCAAATCTGGTATTGCTTTTTGACGAAATGATATGTCAAATATGAACGATACTCTGTCTAGCGGCACTCTGTCTTTTGTGATTATGTGCCCTACTTTTTTTATTCCGAATGTTTTGAATGGATGGCTTTCTGAGGTCAGGACCCCCGCTAAACAGAGCTGAGTTCCTAACTGGAGAACCGGCCCATCACTCACTCCGTCTGAAAATTGTATTATCGAAGTATATAAAGTTGTTATTTCTCTTTTGAATTGAGACGCTATCAATATAGTATCATCCATGTGTAGTGAGATACTGCAGAACAGCACAACCAAATGTAAATATTTATATTTAATTATAAGTGAATGATTTACAAACTTAATACTAACTTTGCTGCCCGATGATGTGTTCAAACTCAGGTTTAGTATTAACCAGTGAGACACCTTACGGCGAAGGACGAGTGAGTCCGAATAAACCCGCGTCACTTTTGTATCCACCCAACAGAGATTTATTTTGCGCGAAGCATACTTTTCAATAGTTTTCGCTATGTTTTGTTTTTCCGTCGCAAATTGATCAGAACTAAATCGATACTTTGAGCTAAATAGGTTTTGCAGCGTTGATTGAAACTTGAAATTTCAAGCTTCATGTTTGTAAGCAAAAATGGATTTTGGGTGGGTATTGGTTGGATTTGATTGCGCTTTACAGCTGCATAATTTGTATCGTTTAGCACCCTTTGGTTTTGACGCTACGGCGGTGCAATGAAGGAAATACTATAAAATCGGCAATATGTATATTACAGACGGGTTTTAGCAGCGAAATATTGCATTTAAACCTGAATTTTCGCATGCGTTTTAGAGACGGTACATTTGCTTACACATTGGTGTTTCTTTCATCGCTTTACGTCCGATATATGTCGAGAACTGATTTAAATCGTGACAACTCATAACAACCATGAAACTTGCGGCTTGTTATAGCAGCAACATTTAACGAGCAGCGCCGCTGACGACACACAGGCATACGCCGGCGGATCATTTCTCTCACACTTGCTGTTTGACCCTGTCTTTGCACTTTTGGGTTGCCTAGGGACTTAGGTCCAGGTCGTTGCAGCATGTTTTGTAAAATATTTCATGGACGACCAGGGATGCACGTGGGCACGTGCAGTGTGATTCAGAGTTTGACCTGCACATTGCGCAACATTGCCAGTGGTGTGGTCTGAAACGACGCAATGAATTTCAGCTTAATCGGTCCAGCCGTTTCTTAGCTATAACAGGATAACGTTTCTGACACCCTGACGCGTCACGTGTTACGCGCCATGCTGAGTCGCTGAACCCCTCACGTGAGACGAAAACATGCTGATAACATAATAGCCGTTTTCACGAGAGGAACTGTATTTACCGGGTCATTGGGGCGTTTGGGGCGATTGGGTGTTTGGTTGAAATGGAGGGGGGGCAGTGTTAGAGTTATGCCCACGTGACACGGTGTCAGGTCCAACATGTTTTTAATTCCAAAATGCCAAAATTGCAAAAAAATATAACTCCCCCATTTAAACCAAACGCCTCAATCGTCCTAAATGCCAAAATTTTCAAATTACCTGGTAAATAAAGTCCTTCGTGAAAACGGCTAATGCCATTGAATCACTTTTATCAGATGGAGAATGTTTGTTAATCGAATGCGGGACTCCGAAGATATAAGCTCTGAAAAGCGTTACGGTTGAGTCCGGTCGGGCCGGGTCGGCCGCTTATATGTGATAAAAATCCGGTATTCAGTGAGGACTCGCTGCGCGCTTCGCGCTCGCTCGTAATAATCGAAATAATTTTGAATAACAAATGCACACTCAAACGCACATTGGGAACGTCCTTAACACGTTTTGCCACATTTAAATGTCAGAATGTGTTCAGGACGTTCCCAATACGCGTTACCACGAGCATAGTCGTAGGAACGCAGGGGGTCGCGGGGGCCATGTCCTCCTCACTTTTTGTCCATTCCGTGTGATAAAAATCACCACCTTTACTTCGTTATAGCAATTCCAAAGCGCAACATATTTGCTAAGACGAAAATAGCTCAAATCTGCATAGAAATCCCGCGAATGGGGATTAAGCTCCGATCAAGACGAGATTGATGTTTCGCTGGACCCCTCACCTTTCGTCCCGTTCCTACGCTTCTGACCACGAGCAGGCAGAAGGATCTATTATTCCATCTAGTTTCTATAGAATATACACCGATTTTGTATTTGTTTTAGCACTGTTTTGTTAAAAATTGACATTGCAATAATGATAATAGATAATCGCATTTGCCTCATAATACAGAAAAATATTTAAAAAATGCAAAGTCAAATTAGGAGCTTTCAGCTTGCGCCTTCATCAGCCATAAATGTATTTTTTTTTTAATGTATTTTTTGGGGAAAAAATACGTTTATGGCTGATGAAGGCGCAAGCCGAAAGCTCCTAGTTTGACTTTGGTTTAACGAAAATCGGCATTATGAGGATATTATTACAATACATCGATTTTTGTTAAGAATGAAATGAGACAGAGACCATCACAAGCATACAATGNTCAGCAAACGAAAGTATCCAATGGTATACAGGCTTTGTTTTGAAACAGCTGCGCCAATTTGATAGCAAACATTCCAAGCAATATGGAAGCGGCCATCTTGAATATATAGTACTGTGCACAATCGAGACAAATGTTTTTGGAGTCGGAAAAAAATGAAAAATGTTTTGCCGAAACATTGCTTTAGGGCAAGTTTGAGCAAGACCATACATGATAATAAATTCCCAGCATTCATTTAAGCTACTTTTTAGAAATCCTCCCAAGGTGGCACTATCCCTTTAACAGCCCAACCAATACCATAAACAGAGATGCACAGATTGCACACTGTTCAAAAGCGTAGCATCATGATACAAAACCAGCTTGTTTTTTCGGTTTATTTTAAGCAGGCTTAGTGGATGCTAATCAGTGGCGGCGGAAGAGGGGGGCAGGAGGGGCGGTTGCACCCCCAAACTCAGCCGAGGATCGCTTTTGTGCTTGGTAGGGGCTGCTAGCCTGAGAGGGGGCGCTCTGGCCGCCTGACCTCTGGGTACCTGAGAGGGGACGCTCTGGCCGCCAAAGCGCCCTCTCTCAGGCGGCCAGAGCACCGCTTTTCAAATCAGCAGTCCCTGCCAAACACAAAGCGCCCCTTGGCTGAGTTTGGGGGGTAATTGCCCTCTTCCCCCCTCTTCCGCCGCACCCATTTATCCTGCTTAAAATAAGCCGAAAAACATGCTGTGTTTTACCATGGTGCTAAACTTTTTAACTGTGCTGTATCTCACGCACCAGATGACCAGACCGCGCACATTAGTCAACATCACGCGTTACGGGTGATGCTGCCCATGGTGATGTGATCGACATGAGCCTCGTGGCTGGCTAATGCGTGTTTGGCTCTCTGAGCGTGATTTACGCCATTTGTGAATGTCATCTAAAATGCATCGATATATTTGCACATGTTTGCAGCTCGCACTGTCCAACGGACAAAAACAAACTCCTGCTGTAGCTATTTGTATTTGGTTGTCAGATAGTCTGAGTAAACATGCAATGACCAAATGCATTGCTTGAAAAGTTGTATATCTAAAAACGAACTGATTTCTTCGCGCTCGTCTCCCGAGCCACGGTGATCTTCAGAATAGCTCGGACTTGGCTGGCCTCGTCGGCCGGCGGCCGGCGACTGACGGCCATCTCAGTTCCGGCCGGAGCTCGGCCGCCCGGAACTCCCTCCAGCTGTAGGCCGTCAGTGGACAATGGGCCGCCTCCTCTGGCCGGCGGCGGCTGCGGCGCTGACCTGGCAGGCCGGCCGCCGTCCGCCGCCGCCCACAGACGCCCTAATGAGCCCTCTTCACACCCGGCCTGCCGGCGGCGCCGCGCAGGAAGTGTAGCCGGAAGTCGGCCCGGCCCAGACGCTGATTGGTCGCCGATTCATCATGGCGGCCGCCTTCGCGCCACCCGCCGCCAGAGACCTGGAGATATGCCGCCGCGCCGCCCGCCGCCAGAGACCTAGGGCGTGATCGCCAACAGAGCGAATTCGCTCTCCGACGAATACAGCGAAATTGCTCTCCGACGAATTAGCTGTCTCTTGCGTTCGGCAACATCCACGGAACAACTAATTATCCGTCGGATTTGTCACTGCTGCGCCATTGCATAGCTTGTGTGGTTATTTCACACGGTATCAGAAATATAAATATCTAAAACACTTTTTTCATCATTATAATCACTATTAGAGAACAAGCAAGTCATATTATTACTTCCTAATGTTTGAAAAACACTGCCCAACCAGAATAGCCCGCCCCGCGACTGTTTTTGAAATGTATCGCTCCGCAGCGGCGAATTCGTGCCGAATTAGCGCATGTCGCTCAGTCGTCGTGTTGAAACGCATACTGCAAATACTCGTGTGATAAGGTCCGACTAATAATCGTCGTGATACCAGCTAATTCGTCGTGATACCGACTAATTCGCTCTGTTGGCGATCACGCCCCTAGAGATATGCCGCCGCGCCGCCCGCCGCCAGAGACCTGGAGATCTGCCGCCGCGCCGCCCGCCGCCAGAGACCCAGCGATCTCCCGACACGTCCGAACTCAGTATAGATCGCCGCCGGCGATTCTGCTATTGTGCGGTGTTCTCTGGTCTGTGTGTGGCGCGATCGCCGCGCCCCGCCCCGCTCCGCCCCGCGCGGACGACGCTCGAATCAATGGGAGACCGAGGCGTTCGACAGCTCGGCCAGTGATGTAGCGGAAGTGCTCTGGCCGGCGGCGGTATTAGTTTTGTGACAGGCCGCGCCGCCACCCGGAGGCGAGTCCAGATGCTTGGCGCGCGCTGAGAGCGAGATAAAACTTTTTGTTTATGAAGGGAAACACAAAGAAGATCAACTTTAAGATGGGTGGTGTGCGTTGCTGACTTTTGTTCAGAGTCTGGAAAGATCAGCAATATGCAATAACAGTGGATAAAACTGTCTTTATGAGTAGTTTTCATTTTAATTTACTCACTGCGCTTCCGATAAACATGGTATTTAAGCCATCAACATTTTCATATCGATCATCAAAGTAATCTTAATGTGCACGCTTTTTAAATGACTACAGTTTTATGTTATCCGTCACACATACCTACAAATAGGGATCAGTTTCTCTGGCACACGCAATGCTTAGCAAAAGGATCTGACGTCGTTCTTATAAAAAAAAATCGAGCCACGGAGTTTTTTAGAATGGCTTCAAGACTGGATATTTGCTATGTTAAGGCTCAATGTAGGATACCAACATTGTATTTGGCTTTGCTGCTACAAATCTGAGGCACTATTTCGACGCTAAACATCTCCTGCACCAAGTTATGAGCATATGAAATTTAAAAAAATCGAGCCAGCGGCTCAATTTTTTTTTATAAGAACGGCCTCTGGTCTCTAAAATCCATACCTTCAAAAGTTGTATTGTCTAAACCAACAACGGGCACTGCTGTAAGAAAGCAAGTTTATTAAATTAAGCTTATATTTCCATAAGAGATCAGAACAGAATATATTTTGCTTTGCATTCAATTTGCTCTTGGATCCTTTACATTCCGTTTCATCGCTACTCGTAACAATTTTATTTCATTTCATTTCAATAATCATCCCATGCCATTTCAACCATTACATTATATTCAATTACATTCAGTGGCAAAGACAACTTGTCATGTTTCATTCTTCTCATTAACCGGCATGAAGAAACGTGTTCCGTTCCATTTCATTTCCATTTTATATGAGGTTTCCGTTTGATTTTATTTTCATTCCACTCTGATCATTATTTATTATTATATGAAAACACCTACCTATTACTCTTCTGGGATCCTCAACAATTGACGGAATAATATATCATTGACGGAGTAATATATCTTTACTGGTGCAGACAAAGGTCTCGTTTTGCCTTCTTTGAACGATTACGCATTACTACATAGCAGCAGCATGCTATCAAATGGCATTGAAAAGTAGTCAAATTTACACAGGTGAGATAGAAGGATCTAGCAGATATAAAGGGCCAGCCTAGGTATGACAAATGCGTTCTCTACATTTTGCAGTTAGCACATTATATGTTTACCAAGCCAGATTAGTGCACATGTTTCTCGGCTTACCTAGCTAGTAGCCGTTTTCACGAAGGATTTATTTTTATCCGGTAGTACCTGGTATTAACCGGCAATATTTCGTGCGTTTTGGATAATTCAGTCTAGGAACACGCCTTTTCCCATATATTTTTGGTATCAATTAAAACTTTATGAACTCATATACAATTATCTGCTTTTACGATGCAAAATATCCAGTTAGTTTTCTTTGTATAATCAAATTAATGAATACATTTTACAGAGTACTACCGGGTACTACCGGCCCAGTAGTACTCGGTAGTACCCGGTAATATTGTTAAATGAATTCGATTATACAAAGAAAACTAACGGAACATTTCGCATTGTAAGAGCAGATAGTTGTCCATGAATTCATAAAGTGTCAATTAATACCAACAATATCTGAGAAAAGCCGTGTTCCTAGACTCAATTACCCAAAACGCATGAAATATTTCCGGGTACTACCGGGTACTACCGGTTACAAATAAATCCTTCGTGAAAACGGCTAGTAGTTGACGCCATAAACATTCAACATTGCATGCGTACAACGTACCTCTTAAAGCAGTGATTCTCAAACATGGGGTATTTATCCAACTTGGGTTATGAAGCCTTCAGATAGTGTTAGAGGCTTTGAGCATGCAGCTAAATGCAAAATTAGAACTGTCTCTTTTGATTATGGCGCGCAATGCACGCACAATGCACAGACGTTGGCCCAGTTTCCGTTTCACTGTCGTCTCTACATTATTGCAAATAGTATCCAATTCAGTCAATGTAATATATCTTTAAATCGTATCTCAATTGCTTGGTTCACATTAATGCGAAATTATTGCTTGACCCGTGAGTTACTGGGGCGTTTCTGTTCTGTCTGTAGTGAGAGTTTCTGTAACGCGACTTACTGAGGGGGGGGTATTCATAGCTCCCCTCTGATCTCCGGAACTACTGGACCGATCTTAACCATTCAAACGGGATTCAATAACCCTGCAAAGTTTGTTGAAGAAAACCTAATATTACTAACCTCAGGGTATCCTATGACGTCACAGGTCACGTCAAAGACAAAATGTTTGACCGTGTCATCAAACGTTGTGTCGCGCAAAAATGCAATATTAAACGCATAGGCAGTTTATAAATTGGTATCATTCGTGTACTTGAAACTTATAATTACTATTCTAAGCTGTTAATGACCTTGGATCAGGTCAAGGTCATCCGAGGTCACGAGGTCAAACTGCAGATTACGATTCTTAGGAGTGGTAGCACATGTTTATTGGTTTGTTCTTTGACTAGAACGCGAAAAATGAGCTTAGATCACTATTTGTTCGATATTAACAAAAGTCAACAGCAAAACAACGAAAATGCAATTTGTATGCATAATAAGTGCTGTCGAGTTGGTCGGTTGTTGTCTTTTAAAAGTCGTAAGCCAGTCATGTTTGCAGATATCGACTTCAAACTTACAACGCATATTTATTGGGCTTGTCTTAATCTTATGTATCTTGTTTTTTTGATAATTCTGATTTTGTTGGGCAATTGTGTAAAAACAAAATAAATGCTTTTGGACAAGCAAATGCACAGTTTTGCTCATCTGCTAACCACTAATTAGCGGAACTAATTTTTTGTTTAGCGGATTAACGTTTTCACTAACTTTGTAAACGGTTAGCGGACTAATTAGCTTCTGCTAAATTTAGTTCGGCTAACTTAAAGTCCGCTAATACAATTCATGCATGTTAGTTGCATGTTTTTCATGCATTTAAGGAAGAGAAGGGGTAGGTAAAGAAGACGGAATAACAGGAATGGAGCAATCTTCCGCCTGTGCTGAAATACATTGAATTAAATAAACAAATAAATAGTGTGTATATTTAATTACTTGTGTACACCTTGATCATCACCTGAACTTGGCTTGCTATACCTTTTGGGACAGCTCTATACGTCTAAGCTACGACCAGGGCTGGTAAAACAGTTCCGGTGGCCCCGACCAAATCTGGCCGAAACAAAGTTGCTCCGTGACCTGAGCATTGTAGCTGAAGCAGATCACACTTCCAGATATTCCCAGCAAACGATATTAAAACTCCTACGCATCAAATTGCGTTTTCACAACAAATATCACATTAAAGTAGTCCTCGCTCGCCATCACACTTGTCTTAACCCGCGCACTGCAGGGGGGTTGATTTCCGCCCCCCCCCCTCAGGTTTTTCAGGAGTAGCGCAAAAACGACGCCGCGCAGCGCCGCCAAATTGTGTACACCTGTTTGGGCATCAATTACACACACTTTGGAAAAGTTTTGACTTGAGGTCATCTCAGTCAAGGTCCACAAGTCCATGTTCAAGTGATAATCACGCTTAAAAAATGTTGCGTTCGTGCCAAACGCCCACAAGTCTTTTTTCGAAATTTTAAAAACTTGCAGGATTTCATTAAGAATATCAGTACCTACAAGTTCTTATATCTCGGATTTTGTGTATCGGCGACCAAAAGGTCAGGTCAATTTGCCTGAACCTCCCCATTATAAGGAATGGAAAATAAACAAATTGCTTCCCTTTTCAGAAAATATGCTATTGACATCAGGCTACTTCTTTCAGCATCATGCTATTTTAGATCATTTAAATGATCAATCAATCAAGGTGGGCATGTGGCTTAGTGATTCTACAGTCATCTGGGTCATCTGAGGTCATCAGCAATGATTTGCTTGAATAACTCTTGATATAAAAAGGATAGAGATGATTAGTTGACCAATGTGTTGTTCTCGTCTGGCCGCGTTCCCCATATGCAACATGGACCTAACCATGGGTCACCAAATGACCTTGACCTGAGGTCAAATTTTGAAGTTGACCCTTACCAGGTCACTGTAAATATTTTCAACAGCCCATCAATCAGAGAACAAACACGATTGGCGCAAATTGTTCCCTACTTTCTTAGGTGACATGCTCATTCACGAAAAACTTTTTTGCTTAAAAACAAGTATTTTTTTGACCTTCATACCTCTGGAGCCAAACCATTGATCTGAGCTCAATTTTGATGGCAATGATGCGATTGCAACAGATTTTCAATAGCTATCGATTGCCTCACTAACTTGTTTGCTCCTAGCTATTCATAGTTTCCCGAGATTAAATCGGGGGTTTCTGAAAAAAGAGTCCTAAAAGAGTCCAAAACCGGAAAATCTTGACCCTTTGGTGACCACTTTGTGACCTCAATTGTGACCTGAGCCAGAAAAAATTGAAACCAACTTTCGATAGAGCTTGCCTGGAGCTATCCAATGCCGTTTTTGCTTGTGCTTACGTTAGCGGAAGTTTTGAGAGATCTCACGGGGGCGGAAATCACCCCCCCTGCAGTTCGTGTTCGGCGCGAACCCCCTGCAGTGCGCGGGTTAAGAGGCCAAAATAGTTTGAATGGCCTTTTTGGCCCCGGAGCAAACTTGAAAGGATATTTTCTGGCGCCCGCTTTATGTATCATGATCACACTTTTCACCAGCCCTGGATTAAACATTAAAACTGCAACTAAGTCTGTTTTTGAGGGTTGAAGAGCAAAACAAAAAAAAGTTTATTCATATGATAAAAGTTAGTGGTTAGCGATTAATGTTAGCTTCCGCAATTTTTGTTTGCAGTTTAGTGGTTTAACGTTAGCGAAAGCGATTTTTTAGTAAGCGGATTAGCGGTTAGTGAAGCTAACTTTTCTGTTGGCGGTTCACATCACTGATTTTTGATTTCTAAAAAAAGATGTCAGAAATGTTTGAAAATCCGATGAACGGTTTGATCGCCTTTTCTACTATCTGTCATTTGCTACATTACAGTTGAATGTATCTAAAAACTGTACTTTTTACACCGTTTTCCGAAAACTTTTATTTTTTCAATAAAAACGCAGAACATGGTGTTCCTCTGACGTCATTTCCAGTTGACCTATCATAGATTCATATTTTTCCTTCACCCAACTTGTGTCAAATTGACGTGCAATAAGGTACTGAAAGTGTGGTGACAATACCGCTGTTGGTTTTGGAGATATTGCAAAACAACGGGAGGAGGACAATAAATAGCCCTCCCCAGTAACACGTGGGCGCACCGTGTTGCGGTCAATGTGTCGTTTTTTGCTGGCAACTACTGGACTAAGAACATTATACATGCATATTATACGTGTCTGCATATAATGTAGACAGTAGACACGTACATAATGTATGGTACATATGGTGTGGTACATAAAATGGTACATAATGTATGGTAGACACGTACATAATGTATTTTCACAATTATATATTATTTTCCAGACGCTGTGCATAATTTGTGTATTAACCCTTGCTGGGAGCCCGGGCCCGGTGACGTCCCCGGCACGGCTGCCGGCTGCTGCAAATCTCTAAGACTAATCAGTTGGGTGAGTGCTTACCATCTTTGTACCCGCGCAGCGGTCGATCGGTGTGACTAAAAACGAAGCGAAAGGCGCCTAGTGATAAGTGCGCGAGCACTTCTGCGCCAATTGCATGCAACTATCTTTATTCATTGTACATTCTCATCCAATACAATTCGTTGTGTGCGTGCGTGCGTGCGTGCGTGCGTGCGTGCGTGTATGGCTATCTGGCGGCCTGATCGTTGTGGGGTTATACCGACAGTCGTTCACGTGGAACTTCCTAGTCAATACAACGATATGGGGGATGGGAGGGCTTACGACTTGGATCACAGGCAGATGCAGAGAACTGACAGACATGTGGGCTGATTGATAAGTGTGCAATAATTATATTCCTGTCCATAGATGGCACTAGTAGTCAACGCCTGAAGCTATGCTGTACCGCAAAGCATGAGGATTGCAATCCGCGATGCGCAATGGAGGAGGGGTGGCGAGTCATTCTGATCAAGAGTGGACAGTGTCCACTCTTGTAAGGGTATGGTGTCCAATGGACACTATACCCGTAACGGTGATAATTATTATCTTACAGGGACGTAGCCAGGGGGCACGTATTCATTCCTTCATATATTCGTGTGCCCATCCACAGTAAAATGGCTTTTCAGGACAAGTGTCAAAGAAGAAAGAACATACAGACACATATCACATTGCAAAGCTTAAAAGTATACAGTAAAACTCATACACAAATAGTCGACATAATCCATCAATTAAAAGAAAACCATCACCAAAGTCACTTCCGGTGTCAATTTCGGCTTGACTGCGCCAGCCACTCTCTCGCCCTTTTGCGACATACTGTCGCGCAGCGAGCCCCCCTCACTTCTACAGGGGCGCGATTCTACTGAGCGGGGGCGCGGAAAAGGAATGATTTTCGCGCATGCTCGCTTTTTACCCTGGGAAGCTGTAAGAGGCCAGCCAGAGAGGCCCTGGTCTCCTTACTGGATACATCTGTGCCGTGCACTATTCCCACGGTTAGGCCGTTGGGAGCCTGGGGGTGATTTAATAAATAATGCACCTGCGAAACATCACGCTCGGCGATGAGATGGTCAAGTGATGGCCACTTCAGGTCCGCGATCAGATACAGATCGTGTATTAGGAGCCTCCACTAGCGTGGGTTCTTTGGCGTCCACGTCAATTGTACAAGTAAAGGGCGCTCTACAAGTAAAGGTTACAATGCATGACAGTAAAAATCAGATTAAAAAGCAAAAGCATTGTACAAGCTAAAAAGGACGCTCTGATACAATGCATGACAGTAAAATCAGATTAAAACGCAAAAACACAGCACAGTAACTCAAATACGCGGACATCCATTACCTAGTGTTCCCCGGCACGTTGTTCCAGGCATAAATGGCACGATACGTGAAGCTACGTCGCGCGAACTCGGTCCTAACTTTCGGCAGCTGCAGCTGACCACTCGCTATTGCTCGTGTTTGGCGCACAGACACCTCGCTATGGTAGAGCAGCTGCTCCGTCAGGGCATGAGCCTCACAAGAAGTACTTAGCAAGCGGCGCATGGCAACGATATCTCGCTCACGTAGCATCTCATCGACAGTGCTCCAACCTAACTCTTTCAGGCACGGTGCACATGGTCGCGTTCTGCCAAGTCCGGAAACCAATACGAGCACCGAATTAATAACTTTTGGACGCGTTGCTTTAACGAAGCTTGAACAATTTCCCCAGACGTCAAACGTATCTCGAATATGAGGAAACACGAGAGCCTGAAACAAGAAGTGTTCAGTACATTTTGGGGAGCTTTATGACGCAGTCTAGCGAGCCGATCAGAAAATATTGCAACGCCGAACGGACCATTGCCTACGTGTGAATCCAAGGACAAGTGGGAACTACTGTTGACGGCCAGGATTTTGACGCTGTCGGAAGGCTGAAATTTCGTCATCGCCAAAGGAGGACTTTGAGAAGTCAGTTTCGCGGTCTGACGTCGAGACTTAATGACGAGTCATTCTCGTCTACTGGGGTTCAATTTCTTACGGCGATTTTGAGTGAACCCAGATCGGAAACTTGAATGAAAGTGTATTTTCGACTTTAAACATTATTTAGCGTTTGGATCTCGGATGGGGATCAGCGTCAAAGAACTGACACAGTCATCAGCATACGAAACAAGTTTTGCAGTTGTTGGTAAGTTGTCTGTTGGCAGGTCAGAGGTTAAAGATAATAAACAAAATTGGTCCTAAGAATCGATCCCTGAACCCCGTGGTCACGTTTCTAACGCATCGGTGAGCACCAGTCACCAGTTTAGGCTGTTCGACCCCTCAGCCAGGCGCGAACCACGGGTGCTGGGTAAGATTCCGTACCAGCCGACTGTCCAGAAGACGGCCATGCTCGACCGCTGTCAAAGGCCTTCGATTGTGTCAGCGGTTGACAAAGTGACGTCACAAGGCCCCTGTCGATGTTTATTGACAGTGTATGACAGCGTCGAAGCAGGGCCGCCCTCCGTGGACAAACCGGCCGAACCCGTACTGACATCAACGGCGAAACATGGGCAGACCTTCTTACACCCTTCACCACGTTGCGCCACAGTGGTTAATTACTATTTTGTAAACGATGGCGCTGGGTGGTGTTGCATCCAGCCCATACCGTAGAACAATAGGAGAGATCCGGGAAAATAAAGCATTCCACAATCATTTTTTTTCACTGCCTCCGTAATTTGGTGAGTCATTTTTGAGAGACCACCAAGTGTGGCGTAACAACGCCTGACCACGCCTGACACGTGTTTTTCAAACGTGATTCCTCCGTCTACTACCATCCCCAGCACCTTCACCGTTGGAGACGGTCTGATAGTGACGTCACCAAAATCGACAGAACGCTCAGACGAGAGCCGTCTCCTGCTCAGTGTGATTGTGACTTGATCAGTGTGAGATCCGTTTTGTTTGGATTTAGCTTTAAACAGTTTTCATCAAACCAACTGTGCGCAGCAGGCTACGGTGCGTTCGACACTAGCTTGGAGCTCCGGTAAAGCTTTGGGCTTACTCTGCGTGCAAGAACGCACATCATCGGAACCCCGTACATAACAATTTTGGAATCTCCATGTAAGATACTACATTCATTATGAACAGTAAAAATAAAAACTGGACCTAAAAATTGATCCCTGAATGTACCCCATGCGTAATTGGAAGTGTGGCCTCCACTACCACCCCTCACAGACTGTCTGCGACCCGCTCAGCCAGTTCTCGAACCAGTGGGAATTCAATTCCCGTACCAACCGAGCTTTCCAGGCCAATCCTTACCAAGATGCCGTTGAATAGTGCAAGTACGGCTGCCGTGAATGGAGTCTCGAATGCCGCACTTATTGAAACCACGGCCCGTTTGTTCACTTTACTCGATTGTCGAAATAGCCATGTCCGGTAGAGAGCGCTAGGCTGATTTATAGGATTATCCCCGGTTCGATCCCGAGGGAGGGGTTTTTGGCAGGCCGGCGCATTAATATGCCGTATTTACCCATTCACGGCATTTTGGTAATACTGGACTCTTGGTAAGATTGGGCCCAGGAGCCGGAGATGCTGGACGCTGTCAAAGGCTTTGGATGTATTAGCCATGGTAAGACAGCCAATGAGTTCGCAGTCCATACCATCCATGAGATAACCAACAGCATCCAGCATCGCCGACTCCGTGGAGCGGCCCGGTCGGAATCCGTGTTGTTCGTCACAAAGAATGTCATGCGACAACAGGTATGACATCAGCTGGAGGCACACGACACTCTCCACCAGCTTGGCAATGGTAGGCAAAATGAACAACCGGTCTATAATTATTGTGGATCCTCCGTGCTACCTACTTATATAGGGGGGACAACAGTCGCAATTTCCACACCGGCGGCAAGAGTCCACCGACCACGATTGACGAGTTCCCACTACATGAGTAAGTGACGTCCCCACCTCAAAAAGTCAAGCGCAGCACCGCCCAAGGTAACTCCAATCATCTCCGCACGCCCTGGACTTGACATTATCTGTAAGCGCCTCAGACAGTTCGGGCAGGCCGTCGCCGCCGCACCCTGAACGCGTCACTCACCACGCGGGTCGGGCGTGGGGGCAAACGGTCCACCCCACTCTGAGCCGCCTCCAAGGCGGCCGCCACCCGCGGCGGCCCCACCGTAGCGAAGTGCGCATTCAGTTTGTCCGCCCACTGGCTGCCACGCTGGCAGCCAGTGGGCCAGTGCACAGTGGGCGGATTTGCCGTTTTAGCGCGACACGGCTCGAAAGCTGACTTTGACAGCATGTAAGACAATGAAAATGGGTATGTAGGGTCTTTTTGGTGCGCTGAATTGAAATATGTTATCTCAAGCGAGATCAGAAAATAAAATAGAGATGCAATAATCCAAATGCAATGGTCACAACTAAAATCAAGCGTAAGCGTTTGACAGGAGAGCAAACAACCCAATCACCACCGAGTAGCCTGTCCCGATCTAATGCAAGACTCAAGAGTATATTTTCACTTCTGTGACTAATAAAGTAACAGCGAAGTGATCAATTTACATATTTGTCAACTCTCAGAGCAGCAAAACTCACATTATTTTGCGTCTATTTCCGCAGTACCTATACATTTAATGATTTAAGCCATATTCCCTGTGGGGCAGATTCAGCCTTCCCCCAGCCATTTTTCGCTTGCCGATTCTTAACCGTTAGACCTAGCGTCTTGAAAATTCGTGACTGTTCCTAGAAAAGAATTACGCATATTTTTTTTTAATCGACCGAGCAGAGACGCTGCCAGCCTCATGTTTTTGGGAGGTTGTTACGAATGCGGTTGTGCGGCGCATACTTCCTCCGTAGTTTGCGATGCAATAAATGCGTCAGAAACGATGTCACTGGAATATACATAAAATATACTTGGAATGTATATATTTTGTGGCAAAAAGCGCAACCAGGACATTAAAATGGAGGTGATAACCCTCCGTCCAAATTAGGTTCAACTTCAAATAAGTAAATGATAAAAAGCGTACGGCCACATGGTGCTGCCTTCCCCCACGATGTTTAAAAGTTGGGATCAACCTAGGCCGCAATATATTACAATTGAACAAATTACAGCAAATATTGCCCACATGTGAGGTTTATATAGTTCCAAACAATTATGAGCAGCACACATTTTTATCAGAAAATCCCCCATTTTACAATCCCTTGTGTTACGACTATGAATTGTTGGGGTACCTGTCCTTTGATATATTGAAGACCAGTACATTTAAAGCTCAAAAACCGCTTTTGTGCCATGAAAAATTGGTCGAACCACCACGGCTGCAAATAACCTTTAAATAAACCGTTTTCGTTTTGCCCCCCAGCCCCCATTTTTCAACAAAATATATTTCCGTGATTCAAGAAGAAAATATTATTTGTCATGACAAATTGAATTCAGCTGAACGGTTCTCGAGATATCTGCGTGGGTGGGGGGGGAATCTGCTCCACCCACGCAGGTTAACGTAAATTCTGGTGCCCGGCAGGGAATAAGGTCAAACTGTATTATTCCAACGGTAACGGTGTCTTTTTCTGGAGAAACATAGCTAACTCAATACAAAGGCCGGCCTAAACTTCATGTTCGGAGTGGAGCCGTGGTCGTGATGCAACTGTTCGCAGCAGCGCTTCGGGCAAAATGACTTGAACTGTTCTTCCCACTAGATTCTGGCTAGATAATGATTGCTGCATCTTTTGTCGTAAATGGCTTAGAAACACGATGTAAAAAAAATGTAATACAAAGCGAGCCATTGCGTTCACGGCCTAATGCCCTGATTTAGCCTGCGCTGCTTGCTGTCTGCAGGACTGAACGCGCGATTGGGAACTTATGGTTTAGGTTGCGAGAGGACGGGGAAAGCCTCCCCATTCCCTCTCAACGGGTGTAGGGGAGGGGCGAGGAGATGAGATAGGGAGTTTGAGGAATATCTATGCCATGAGAAAGAGGAAACAAGGAATGGGAATGGGAAAGTCTCACCCAAAAATTGGATAAACGATTCTGGCTTATCACAATATCACATAGTGAGCGTGAGCAGTGAGCACAACATGAGCATGTACTCAGGTAGTCTGCGAAATGCGGATACTTATCGACCTGCCACGCAAAAAGGAGCAAAAAGGAGCAAAAAAATCGCAGGTGGAACATTAAGAGGACAGTCTCATTGACATGTGGAATGATTTTTTTGTCGAGTACTCGGGGTACATTTTTTGAATTTTTCTTCAAAATATTTGTAAGATAGTTTTGTACTGACCATTTGTCTATAATACTTCGGTGTACATTTACAGCATAAGTGATTGTGTGAATGCCATTTATTTTGGGTTAATTGTGTTCCCGAGATTCAGGGCTATCTTTTCGTGTATAAATATGTACATTTCCTTCTTAAAATTGACACTTTCTCTTGCTCTAAACACACTGCCGAAACGTGCGGATGGCGGATCCGGTAGACGTGACCAGAAAGTCTAAGTTTAAGTTTGATTTTCGCCATGAAATACCACCTGCATCAAAAAACAAAGCCCAGTACAATGTGGTCTGAAGGATTGCGAACACAGTGGTAAAGGTTTGATAACATTTCACGATAATTCATTTTTTGACCCGTGTCGTGCTAGGATGGTCAATCCGCCCACTGTGCAGTGGGCGGACGTAGCCATGGCAAAACAAATACACTAGATACAATTAGATTTTCTGACAACCCGACCACCCAACCAGTCAACAACATATGGCTTTGGAGCGAAATTGGATTCTTCCACCGACGTTCCCCCCCCCATGTTTAAAAAATCCTGGCTACGTGCTTGCTATCGTACAGTATCAAACAACAATTACTACCAAATTCAACACATTATTCGCGTTTACGTAGCAAATAGTATATCCAGAACTAAAAGCAGTTGAGCTTTCCTCTCCCGTCAAATAATAATAATTATGGTGCTGGTGCGTGAATTACCCGTGCGTTACCGTGTATCGCCTCAGTAGGATCGGTTACTCCAGCCTACTGCCTTTGTTGTTGTTGCACCAACACAGATGTTCTCGATACAACCAACGGCAGCGATGTAACGCCATTTGCGCCGTCTAACAAAACAATTGGGTGGCCCATAAAGCGGGTATTAGTACCAGAATCAATACTGTTTACCCAGAGTCACGGCAGGTGCAAACCTCGATGTCTATCTCGCGGCCTGATTGTGGTGGGGTTAAACCGGGATTCGCTCATGTGGAACTTCCTGGTCAAAACAACGATATGGGGAAGGGGAGGGCTCGTGGCGTAGAGCACTGGCAGATGCAGAGGGCTGACAGATATGTCGACTGACAGATCAAGAGGACGGCTACCCGGTGTTTAGAACGTTATGCCTGCTGGGCGCTGACCAATGGAAGTCCTTTGGAAACCACATAATGACTTGACAAATAACTAACCATAGCCCCACCACACACTGTCTTGGGTACTCATCATCAATGGAAATGAGTCATGTGATATGACCGTGCGGCAAACACTCTCTTAACTAGGTCGGTAACACACGCATTATTCCAACACAAAAGTTGTCCCTGCGAGTTTTGTAAATCACAATGGTCAATATTATTATCCTCAAGCTACAAATTATGTTACATCTTTCTTTGTTTTAAACACAGTGTGCACTGTGCATAATGATAACTTCAAATGAGATATTTCGTTTCGCTAAGTTAACCCGATGACTAATGTTTACTCAAATGGTTTTAATCGCCTGATGTTATACCAGATATACCTATATAAAATATAATTATTTCATTTATAATATACTTCAATGACACCCGCATCGCAGCATGTTTACATATCGCTGCATGCATTGACCTGCACCTATCAAATAATTGATACAAAAAAGGAATTGACTGTACTGTGGATCCAACCACCATTGTTATTTTGATGCTGATGCTAGCTGACACGCAACTTTCAGAGTCAAAAATAAAAAACTATGTTTCCAAAAAATGTCGTCGATTATAGCCCTTCATGGGACACATTTTCAGCCCCCATCCAGTTCAAGCCCATTTAGCCAGACCCAAATGGTTCATATCTGCATTCATACTTGATGAGGCTCCCATTCCCACCCATGTCAGCATATTTAACCGTTTGAGGTGCTAAAAATGATAAGGTCTGTCCTACATCCATTCAAATCCATGAATTTCCAAAAAGGTTGCCCCATTTCCACCAATTCCCGTTCCACTCCCATTTCCATATGGGATTCCCATTTCATGAAGGGCTCTATCGTCGATGACACAGGTGCCTGAATAAGTGATAGATCAAGGATATACGCATCAATGATTTTGGATGTCTATAAATGAATGTTTGGGGGTGGTCACAGGCCTCCCCGAGCGGAGATATCGGTACCTGCCGGAAGGCATGCGATGTCACGCAGGTGACCTCGCCGGGTGAGGTGCTGTCAGACGCCACTTCGATCCGGTCACGGTGGGCACCGGTGGTGACTGCGCTCCCACCGCCACCCGGACTAACTCTAATGTTGCGTGGTGCAAATGTAATGTATGTTGCGTTTTAACCCGCGCGGCGTAGGGGGG
>VOPJ01012296.1:0-12692 GCA_014673585.1 Semibalanus balanoides | reverse complement strand
GAGACAGAGACAGAGACAGAGACAGAGACAGAGACAGAGACAGAGACAGAGACAGAGACAGAGATCCCAGGGTCACCATCTTACAATCTTTGAGCACTGGTGACTGGACCTCCGGCAAATCAAAGCAGACAGACAGGGTCGTATGCCAGAGTGCTGTGGAGTGCAGAGTCCATCGTTCCGTTCCCGCAGTCACTAGCTCCCCCCCTTCCCCCAGGCACTATTGATTGATTGAGTGGCTTGAGATGTCAGCTTGCTGTCTGCAGGCTGTTACGAGTGCCACACTTCTGTCATGATGCTCTCAACATGAGGTAATTAAGCTTACCTATTGTTGAGGTAGGATCTGCTAAATTCGTCGTAGCAGCACTACATGTGTTGCGTAGGCTGATCGCACTTTCTTTCAAGCTGGTATGTTATCTCAAAATGCTATGATGATGATAACTATCAATGTTCATGAATACAGAGGTGTATGTTACCAGGTGTCCAAGAAATAACAGATGGATTTTATTTTCTTCTAGTTGCTTTTTAAAAACATGTGCCCACTTATAAACAAACTTTTTTGCTTAACATATTTTGTATTAGCATGCAGCCATGCAGCCGTACCAGACAGACGCCAATGGGAAAAAGTCCAATTGCAGTTTGAGACAGACTGTACCTTTTGTCGGAACGCAGATAAAGTTATGCAAGCATTTCGAAAGCAAGAAAGCACTATCGAGGAGCAATACTTTTAGCATAGAGAGAAAGTTTATGATAACAGGCAACACCATCAAAATGAAGAAGCTAAGAAGCAGACGAAAGCGAAAAAATGAACTCCCATTGACGCGAAAAAGTCAAGGGAAGACCTTTTTCGAAGCCCGTGCAAGTCTGTTTGCCGTGTGGGCCAATAACTTGCTGTGGCACATTGGCGGATCTATGATTTAGTTTTTGGCGCCATGGGGGCATCACCCCGAAAAAGTTAATCAAAATTAAAAGCTTCTCGGTTTTCGCTCCCTTATGCATTGCTCGACGTTTTAAAATACACTTTTCTTAGTAAAAGTTGTGTAGATCTCCAACATCAGGAAATCTGTAAATTTGCGCCGATTTCAGGTGGTTTGGGTGGGGCCTAGGGGGGCATTTGTCCCTTATGCCACCCCCCCCCCTGGATCCACCAGTGCTGTGACAAGAAAGAGCTGCAAGCACGGATGTAAAATTGTTCCTCTACTCTGTAGGGAATTTGTTTACATATGTGCTTACAGCTCTTTGCGCTGTACTCTTGCCACAGCCAAGTTATTGGCTCATACGGCAAACAGACTTGCATAGGCTCCGAAAGAGGGCTTCCCTTGACTTTTTCGCGTCGATGTGGGTTAATTTTATTGCTTTCTTCTGCTTCTTACCTTGTTCGTTTTGATGGTCTTACCTGTTATCATAAACCTGTTTTCTGTGCTAAACATTTTGTTCTTCGATAGTGCTTTCTTGATTTCGAAATGCCTCCCAAACTTTATCTGCGTTCCGACAATAGGTACAATTGGTCTCAAACTGCAATTTGACTACTTTTGCATTGGCGTCTGTCTGGTGCGGTGCATGCTGCACTTAACGCCGCGCGGCGTAGGGGTCTCTCGCCGACACGCGCGGCGTAGGGGGGGGAGGGTAAATATTCTACCCCCCCTCTTATCTTCCGAACCAATTAACCGCAGCGAGACGCACAAGGCTTGGTGGCGATCGAAAGCTCTCAATGAAACGAATTCGAAATGCACCAACACGAAATTTTTCAAGTTAGGTTCAAAATTAGGATTCACGGTCAGGTTCACCATGAAAGTTCGAGTTAATTGATTAATGGTTCATACTTTTCAATTAAAATCCTTGATTAAGACTGTCAATGCCACATAAAGCACATCAAAGGATGTATACATCTATTGCATTAAGTAAAAGTGGGAAAATTGCATGGCAAAAACTGTAAGGTCAAAGGTCAGTCACAAAAAGGTCACGTCACGAAGAGGTCAAATAAAAGCCTTATGGACACAGTTTTAGGGTTCATTTTGCACGTAAAGAAATCGATAGAAACAGTCATTTTTAACCAACTTGACCCGTCAAAGGTCAAGATCAGGTCATAAAAGGTTTCAAACTGAAACTGACGAAGAAGGAATAAACAATCAGTGTTCTAGGTTATTTTGTCTGCATAAACACAAAAACTTACATTCATATATCTGTATCAGGTCAAAGAATCCAAAAAAACGTTATTTGACAAATTATGTCATTACCTAACTTATTGCTTGGAGAGCAAATTGCAGTCACTGAAAAAACGGAAGCTTATTACGTTGAAATCAGGTCTGGGTATTCATTACACTTGGTTCTCATATATATAATAATATATATATATTATATATATAATATTCCGGTTTTTTTAGATTAACCTTTGAAATTTTCAATTTTGGGGACCAAAAATTTCGTGAAAAAAATCAGTTTTTTGGATTTTGGGGGTCAAAAACCCAAAATTTTGGAAATCCGAAAATTGCCATCTTGTTAGATAATTAAAAATTCCTTTCTTATACAGTTTTGCGTTTGTGATTTGCTTTTTAAGCTATGTTTTCTACGATGCATCAAACATTATCGTTATTTCAAACCAAAATGGCATGGACAATGACGTCATCCAAAACGTCATTATCTCCCAACATTTTCTCAACTTTTTCCGATGAATTGTTGTTTTAGGTAGACGCTCAACATTAATGCGGATAAGTACTGAAACTTTGACCGTTATCTGTTTACCGTTTTTCAAGTTTATCGGAAATACGTGAGGGGGGGTAATATTTACCCCCCCCCCTACGCCGCGCGGGTTAATGAAAACTGTGTTAAGCAAAATAGCATTAGTTTATTTATCAGTGGGAGTATGTTACTTTTCAACACATTTTTTATTTTATTTTTATTACTAGAAGAAAAGAAAATCCGTCTGTTATTTCTGGGACACCCAATACTTGCAACCAAGCATGCCAGAAATAATTGCTCGTCAATAAATTTGCATTTGCGTAAGCAATGATTCGAAGAGATGGCACATAACTCGTTAATGAAGTATGAACTATATCATTTAAAATACCACAAGTAACACATGCTGCATCATTCACAATGTGGTAGTTTATTTGAAATAAACAACGGTTAGTAACAAGCCAAGACAGAGGGGAGAGGGTACCAAACGCGGCGGCCGGCGATCCCACCGGCGCGCTGTTGCTGCAGAGCAGCCAAGGCCGTGGGGTCCATTCATCTTCGGACCCGGAAGTCTGCCGGAATGATGGTGAGCCACTGTGAGCCAGGAGCCCCGCTGGTCCGACACACCGGATCACGGCATGACCCCCCCCCCCATTCCTTGGTGGGGGGGGGGGCGCTATACTCCGCAGCTGCCGAGACGCCGTGGCAGCTCACCACCACCGGCACACCGCCTGCAAGGTGCATGTCAATGACAGCAATGGCCGATGTTCCCCGGAACTGGATATTTCTCGCAATGCAATCGGCTGCCGACTGGCCGCCGCGATCCATTTGGCTAACAGGATTGGGGCTGGGCCGTGACAGCGGCAGCCGGGGGGTCCGGCGGCGGGGCTGCGGAGGGGGGGACGGCTTCCATCGGTCTCATGACGCAGGAGACGCCGCCGCCGGATCAGCAGTGGACGCTGCTGTGTGTCGGGGGTGACTGGAGCCTACGCAGGCCGCGTCCGGCACGGCCCGCCGCCGCCCACGACTGTTAGTCCACGTCAGAGAGCCACTCTGTGGGAGCTTCCGAGCTTCACAGCTCAGCCAGCCACAGACGCCCGCAGCCCGTGTGGGATCAGTGTACCAGCGATCTATCAGGGTTATGATCAGAGCTATGATCTGAGGGCTAATGCAGGCCTGGCGCCGTCCAGCCGGTCAGACTCAGGGTGCTGCCGGATTAGTCACGGCTTACAGCACAATCTCAGCAGGAGAATAGATATAGTTTGATAGGCTCACTGATATTCGGTGTTTGACGCCAGACTTGTGCACATATCCTCGAAACGGAAGCTAGATTAAACATGATCACTCTACAAAAGTCAATGATTGATATAAATGGGACCGCATTAGACTCCGTGATAAAATCATCGGTGATTCTTGAATCCAGGCACGTAGCCAGGATTTCTTCCGGGGGGCGGCGCCTCAAAAGAGCCCTTCCCGAGCGTTTAAAGCCCCCCTCACCCATGCAACAAAACTAAATATGAAAAACTCCATGGATTTTGGCCACTTTATTTTGTGATGCCCCCTTTTTTCGTCAACTTTTGATGAATTGGACTGGTCAAGGACCGTCAGGACCCTCAGAGAGGCCAATAAGCCAGGCACGTAGCCAGAATCTCGTCCGGGGGCGGTGCCTCAAAAGGGTCTCCACCAGGCTCGTATCCAGAATTTTGCTAAGGGGAGCCTCGAGAGGGCCCATCCCCGACCGTTAAAATGGCCCATTGCCGAGCGTGGAAAAGGCCAAGAAGAACGGATGAAAAGGTCTGCTCCCTCCATAATGGGTGGCATATTTGGCATGTTCATGGGCCTATCTGACCCGCCCAGGGGCCCTTTCGGTCTGGTCAAGGGAACCTCTGACCTGCACAGGGGCCCTTTGAACTTCTCAGGGGTCCTCTAGTCTGGTTAGGGGCTTTCCAGCATGCTCAGGTGCCTTTTCGACCTGATGAGAAGCTGCGCTGAAGCAGTCAGCACACCTACCGACCTGCTCAGGGGCCCCTCCGACCTGTCCAGGGGTCCCATGGACCTGCCAAGGGGTCCAATGGACCTGCCAAGGGGCCCTTTATGCTGGCTAGAGGTCAATTTGACTTGTTCAGGGGGCCCCTTGACCCGCTCGGCGCTCAGGACCCCTTTCGGCTGGTCCAGGAACCCCTCTGACATGCACGGGGCTTTTTTAAACGTTTAACCCTATCACTGTCGGGGGGCCGAATCGCCCCCCCATTTAGTTTTTTCACGTAAAGTTCATTCATAACTCAACCCAGAATCTTCAAACTTGCTGACTTTTTTATAACATTTCATTGCGCATCGAATGGTGTACTTTTTTCCAAAATTAAATTATTAGGAGGGTGTCCAAGACAGTTTTTAGGGGGGCGTGTTCGGCCGTTTTGACATAAAATTGTGGATGGTTAAGCACCAGTGGAGGGTTGTGTGTTGAAGGGAAGTGTTAGCAAAAACACACATCGGTGGATAATTGTTTGTTCTTTCAGATGGCAATCTCGAAAATTAACAATTTTGAATTTTGAAATCCGACATTTTTGACAAACTTAATTTTTAACAAAATGATACAAGTTTGTTATTTGCATGAGGTTTAAAACGGAATATTTGTAAGAGAAAACATACCAATTAATATGCTTTAAAAAACTTCGGGGTGATATCTAAATATTTGATGACCTGATGTCAGGTCAAATGCTAACCTTCCAATATAAATATATGGTGAAAAATGAAAAAAACAAGGGTTTGTTTGTAACACATTGTATCAATTCAATTACTTCAGTATCTTGTTATCTCAGGCCCTTCTAGATAAGCAGTATGGATTTTTTAGTCAGTGGCCTTTTGAAAAGTCATTCAAGGTCACGAAATTTTGTATCAATAACTAGTGACAGAAACACTATAGAGACACGCAAATGGTCTCCAAACATTTGTCTCGTCAATACGCATCTTTTGATATGCAGTTTGACCAACTTATGTCACCTTGACCTTGACCTTGACTTTGATCCGTGGTCAAATTTTTGATTTGACAAAACTGGTATGATTCGAACCGCAATGACGAAAGAAACACACACGATGGTATCAACATACGTGCTCTATATGTTTTAGATGAAAAGTTATAAACCCGCGCCCCACTGGGCCTCTGCATTTCCTTCGCCCGACTGGGGGGGGGGTGTTTAAACACCTACCCCCTTCTAACTCGGCTCCTATGGCACGAAGACCAAAACAGAAGCAAAAATGTTCAAACCATATAGAAAAAATCATTCGAAACTATTCAGACTCTTTTCGCTGATCGTCAAAACTCAGGTCACCAGAGGTCATCGAAGGTCAAATTTCCAGTTATTAGGACATTGCTCGCAGATAAACCCCCAAATATCTCCGGAAACTGGTGCTATCTAGAAAACAAACGTTAAAATACAATGCGACTAGCCATTGAAATTTCAACAAGCAAGTTATTTCTTCTCAAAAATGAGCGTCAGAGTCAGATAGTTTAGGCTCTAGAGTACCATTAAAACAAAACGACTGACTTTTGCAAAACATACTTTTAGGATAACTTGTTTATACCTAAATAAGATAATTCGCCAATACTGGTTTACGCCATTCGTGTTTTTCTGTCAAGGCGCTTACAATATATTAAATTGTGATAAGTTAGGTCAACTTCAAAAAATGACCTTAGGGTCAAGGTTCAGAGTCGTGTAAGACCGTCAAAAGTATGTTGGCATATCGAGGAAGATGTAGGTGGGCTGGTGACCGAGAACAAGCTCGACCGTCCGTGAAAGAGGTGTACACGTTCTCTAAACGCATGTATGTTTGTAGAGTTGATATGTACAAAAAGAGTAGAAAGTTCGGTGACCTGGTGTACATGGAGCCTACGAGATGACCCGTCAGGGCGTAAGGCACCTGCTAGGAGACATAAAACCATCTGCGACTTGATCATTACACAGAGGAGGCGATACTATTTGAAAATATATGGATTTCACATTGCGCTTATGTTGTTAGAGACCATTAATCTACCAATTCTCGTCATAGGTCGCCTGTGTTAAATTCCAAAATTATTGGGGTTGTAGCTACAACCCCCTTTGCATTAAAGTTACACCCATGATCATACATAATATCCTATTATAACATTATCCAGAAGGAAATTGACTGATATCGTCGAAAAAGAAAACATTTTAATATTTCTCCATTGACATCGGTAGCAAAAATCCGAGATACAAATTTTGTAGATACTTATAACTTGATAAAATCCTTAAAGATTGATATCGATCCGCTTGAAACTGTGGTCATGGCACGACCACAAACTTTTTGGTAGGTGGGGTTACTTGACCTGACCTGGTGACCTGACCTAACCCGATACGGAACTTGAATTTTTGCAAAATGTGCGGAAAGGATCGATGATAAGTTATGCCAAATTTGGCGGGGCTACGCGCCGCCGTTTTTTTGTTATCTTGATAAAACAGGAGGGGGTGTTCAAACACTCCCCAGTGGGGCGAAGGCTTACGAACAAACTTTTGCCGAAAAAAGGGTTTTTAACATGTGTTGACCTCTACAGCCCAAACCATTGACCTGAGGTCATTTCTGATGACATAACGGCGAAAGAAAATTTAAACTGCTTTTTTAGTCCTTTTTCGGATTCCTCCAAGCTGCCAAAGTTTCTGAGATAATGGCAAGGTTTTCTGAAAATATAATGTTTTGACAAATATGAATTTTTAAGAATCTGGAAGGGGCCGAATAAGCCCCCCCCCCCCCTCGAAGAATTCGTATACTTTCCATCCCTCTATGAATAGGGTGAAGTGCCCTCTGGTCTTTCATAAAGGGCCCTGGTGGCCCTGCTGGGCCAATAAGTCCTCTAAACTATCTAAAGACCACGCTCCGCGTGGCCTTCCTACTATTAAAAGTCCATGATAGCGGCGCTTTGCGCAAGGTCTCGTCGGTTGATTAGCGCGCTGCGCCCCCACCCCCACAAAACGGGCTCCTCGAGTGACGGCCTCCTCAGCCGCCCTTGGCTACGTTGCCGCCTCTCTTCTCTCTATTAAATATATCTTCTCCTCGTCTCTCTCTCTACTCTCTCTCTCTCTCCCTCTCTCTCCTCTTTCTCTCTCTCTCTCTTTCTCTCTCTCTCCTCCTCTCTCCTCTCTCTCTCTCTTCTCTCTCTCTCTCTCCTCTCTCCTCCTCTCCTCTTCTCTCTTGCTCTCTCTCTCTCTCTCTCTCTCTCTCTCCTCTCTCTCTCTCTCTCTCTCTCTCCTTCTCTCTCTCTCTCTCTCTTCTCTCTCTCTCTCTCTCTCTCTCTCTCTTCCTCTCTCTCTCTCTCTCTCTCTCTCTCTCTCTCTCTCTCTCCTCTCTCAATACATATCATCTCCTTCTCTCTCTCTCTCTCTCTCTCTCTCTCAATAATACTCTCATCTCCTCTCTCTTCTCTCTCTCTCTCTCTCTCTCTCTCTCTCAGACATAGCGGTCGGCCAGGTGATCCCTCTTCTCTTCGTCAACGCTCTCTGCTCTCTCTCTCTCTCTCTCCTCTCTCTCTCTCGCCTCATCTCTGCTGCATCCAGATCTCTCATCTCTCTCTCTTCCTCTCTGCTCAACTCAAACTACATACCTCCTCTCTTCTCTCTCTCTCATCTTCTACATGCCTAAGGACTCTCTCTCTACGTCAAGCAATCATCTCTCTCGGCTTGGTCCGCTCATCGCCTCATCGTACCTCTCCTCTGCATCTACTCCTCATCTCTCTACTCTCTCTCATCTCTCTCTCTCATCTCACTCTCTCTCTCTCTCTCTCTCTCTCTCTCTCTCTTCGTCTCTCTCTCTCTCTCTCTCTCTCACTACTCTCTCTCTCTCAGTCTCTTCATCTCTCTCATCTCTCATCTACTCTCTCTTTCTTTCCTTGCATCTGCCTCAACAACGCCAATTCTCTTAGGATCTCCCTCCCCTCTCTCTCTATCGTCGGACTGGAGCGTCTCCAGAGTTCAGGTCAGGTCAATGTCGTTCCGGCGATGTGTCGCCTACCGACGGCTGAGCCCTGCAGAAGGTCGTTGTCATGCATGACGCTGCATACGGTATAAGGTCAGTGTGGAACTCGGCTGTAACGAGCTCCGGTACGGTCACCGAGTCGCCGATAGTGTCCGGGGCGGGAATAAAGCCGTCACGTCGGCCGAACGGAGAGCTTCTCACCGGTGCAGTGTCCACCCGCTTACCTGCCATCCAATCCAGAGCCTGCCTTTGGAGGCGGTGCTGCAGCAGCCACCAAAACGGCTGCAGCACCACACCAAAGGCAGGAACATCATTCGTTGATTAATGAATGCCAATTTCGCGTGCATTAGCGGAATCAATTGACAAGGAAATAACAATATACTTCAATGACTAAGTATAAGTGAATATTTAATATTCATAACATCATAAGGAAGTTGATTAAAATGATACACATAAAGTTTTTAAGAACTGAATACGCACTTCGAATTAGTTTCGCTGACTTGCCTTATTGCTATAAAATATGTTTAAAGGGACACTGTCCACTAAAGTTAAAATTTGATATTTAGAAGTAACAGGCACGAATATATGGATATAAGCAACGCATTAAGTCAACGTTAATTATCTCATGCAAATTCGCGCCCAGTCGCCCATATAGGCGCCGCTTCAAAGTTGCAGTTCTTTCATTCCACGTAACCACTGACGGAAGCGGTCGACGAGATCCGCGCACCAATACGGTAAACAAGAATAACATGAATTAGAAAGCCCTATTGTTCACATACTATGGAAACATAGTGCTATTTTCACTTAAGCTTTCAATATCGCAACAAATTCATAATGTCAGTAAACACTTTCATGTCTCCTAGTTTAGTCGCCTGACTTTAAAGCTTCAACATAATAAGTCATGAATGGGAAACATTTGTTTACGATAGCAGGATGAAGATTACTGGCTCCAGAGAAGTTTTTTTTTACTTGCTTTACGAAGGGATTCTTGAAGTTCCAGCATTAATGAAAGTTTTCCCGCACCGAGAGTTTTTCTTATTGATTGGTTGCTCCGATTCCGAGAGATACCAAATAAGGAAAAGAGTCTGATTCACGTTTCGATAAATATCAGGCAAACGGACTCAATGCGCAGAAGCCGGTACGATTCAAAGTTAACAGGAACCACAATGTATAAAAAGCGCATCGGCGGTGTCATCGCAATGCAATAGCGTTAGCTGACGGAATTGGTCAGTCTTGAAGTAGCTTCCTGATCTAGATTAACAAGTTACTTGAGCAAAACGCTTCCATTTCACGCAGTGGTGTGCCGTATATATAATCGTAACGAGGTTTTTAGCTCTCGAATATATGTAATGAAATCTCCATGATATGTTTTTGTATTTGCCTTTTTGGATAAGAGTTTAATGGCAATTAAAAATCACAAGTGGTCCTTAGGTCTTGTTTAAGCCTGTTATTGCGATATCATCCGGAAGAGGCAGTGTCCCTTTAAGAACCAATAAGACTTGATAGGTAAGACTTGATGTCGCACAAATGAAGCCATTTTTGGCAGCTGCCGGCCAAATTACAATTTACCGTTAAAAACTACGAGGAAAGTTGTATAAGAAAATTGTTGAGATGAAATCTTTACTAAAGAACATATCTGACATTGATGCCTTTACCTGACGTATGACATCCACATCCACATGACATCCAGTGTGTGTGGTAATGTTTTGCAAGATAATATAATATACTGTTCGATTTGATTCTGTTTATCCGATGCATGCCATCGAGTAGCCCTCCTTGCTTCGGACTATCCTGAAGCATTGGGTGCCCGCTTCCTCGCCCGGTGATTCCGTCATTTCGTCCTTTCGAGCTTTACGTGCCGGTTTCCAAGCCTGATGGACAAAGTTGACCACGCCGCACCAGGTCTTAATCAGCTGAAACTGTGTCCTGGTGGCTACGCTGCGCTCAGCTGCACGTCGCTCTTCAGCCGAAGTAGCGCACGTCTAGGCCATACCGGCGTCTGTCGGTCAGAATAACATCCCCCACAGTCAGGGGGCTAGGGGGGGGGGGTCAATCCGGCTGAGTGAAACTAAACCTGCTTTATGGGCCACAAAAACGTCCCGGGGGTCGGGACAAAACTCATGTTGTCTAGTCCGGTCGGCAGGACAGATTTGATGTTCTTTGCTCTGTTTTATGGATTCCGGTGTTTTGTCTCTAAATAAAGCTCTGTTTGGGAGAGAGCTCTCGCACATACATGTGGGCTGCATGCATTTTGCATCATTTTATTCTGATTATTATTTGGTTTTCCGAGGGCTCCGACAGCTAACGTTATTTGGTGCCAAAAATTTTGCAAGAATATAAAGGGAGTAGATGAAGCGTCTTTGACTGCAGATGGACCACCATGTGAGCTCAATTTGAGTTGTATTGGCGTCAGATGAGCCACTTCAAATAAGGATTCCTATTTGGTCAGGAGCGTGAGTTCTATGAGGCTGGATATTAAATCCCTATATTAAATCCCTACTGATAATGTTCAAATGTAAAAAAGTCCAAATATAGCGTCGTTGGACAACGACGACACAAAGCGTTGATGCATTTGTAACAGACATTTATGTATTATATATGGGAGCGAAATGGGATACACAATGGAGCTCTTCCATTCATCCATTGAGCTAGTTTATAGGGTCACCGGCCTGGTTAACAGCGTAAAGACTCTCTCCGGTGTGAGTCCGACAAAGGTAGAACTGCTTCAGCTGGCACATCATCTAGCCAGGCTTAGCATAGCTTGTTGCTGAACGGGATCAAGGAAGTGGCGCAACAAACCCGTTTGGTGCTGCTTCATGACATGGCAAGGCAGCCTGATGTGTGATTTAAACGATTTTTGTAATTGAGAACTTTATGAACAAAACTGAATAGATCAAAATCAAGCAGAATCAATTGAATAGAATCAATTAAATACAATTGTAGTGTAACACATGTGTACCAATGCAAATAGTTAGATTGTTGAAAATTGTTGCATTTGTCTTTGTTTCACATTGGTAAATATGTGTTCAAAAAACAATTTATATATCTGATTTCTCTGTTTTCTATATACTATTTGTTATGAATGCTGCATGATACCTTTATGAACATAAGACGGATAAATAAATCAAATGTGGTTTATAATCATGGAATAGTTCACAAACATGAAAGAGGTTGTCTCATGTGACGTCTTCTCTTAGTATCTTGTTTGTATGCTAGGTCAAAAGGCGTTAGTTGTTGTTTGGTTACAAAACTTGAAACGTTCCATGCTATTTGACTTGCTTTACTAATCCTGCAACTTGTTTTAATTAAACTAATGTGCATGCATACCTACTGGTTCAGATATGCGAGGTGAAAAGACATGGTCATTCTGAATGCTTTCTCTGCAAATGTACAAGTTGTGTAGTTTTACAGACACTTATATTTGTAGCTGACACATTAAGCTGAGCACCAGTTATATATGGCCACATGAAAGTACTTTGTAGAAGATAGCTGTTTTATGTTCAATGAAAATCTGGTTCCACTACAATCACACCCACATTTCTATTTATAATTATGGACACGAAACTAAATTATGGACATGAATGTTCCCAACCGACCCGTTCTTTGTGACTGTATAATTGTCTCGTCTCGTGAAATATTTACGGTGACATACGAACGAACAGTCCTGGTTGATATTAGCTTTGAACTTCTTCACGATATATGTGAAACGATGGAGCACATTTCCCCGTGCGGCCGGCCACATCGGAGACAGCACTTTTACCCATCACATGAGATCCATCAGTTGATTTGCTACCACAGCTTTGTTGACACACGCTCAGTGTCTCGGTCATATATCCGTTAAATAGGTATATAACTTCTTGAGGTGGGCCAATGCAAATAGGTTTCGCAAGAACCCGCAGGGCATTCGTGGCTGTCATTTGAGCCCCTCTAACTAATGACTCATGGAAATTCACACAATCCTGGGAATGTTTGTCGCACCCAGACTTAACCGCTGCTTGTGGAAAATTAGTCCGATCATTGAAATTATGCGTGGA
>VOPJ01012293.1:0-15180 GCA_014673585.1 Semibalanus balanoides | reverse complement strand
TAGAAGCACGTATGTCATCAAAACGTCATCGATTTGGAGGGATCGTGGCGCATACAAGACAGTACTTGCCTAATAAGTAATAACTTGTTGAATATGCGGTAAAATGCAACGCTTTTAGAACCACGGAGAGTAATTCGAAGTCAAATCACGTGCTTAATAATTTGTTTATTTGGCATAATCGCCGACGGGATAAACTATAAATGGGTGAAGTCACATGGATAAAACAAACGGCAAAGAATACAAATATTCTTTGCCGTTATTTGTGTTTATCCAAGAAGAAGTTTCCGTGGTTCATCTATGGACGTTGAAAGTTGTGTTAAATATTTCAACTTGCCTATACCATGTATTCATTTACGACAAATCATCAGTGTATTCTTTTGCATAATAAGTGCAGTGAAACGGAAGTTATTCCTTAAACCCATGCACATAAACAATCAAGCAATATGAAGACGGATTTCCGCCCATCTGTAAGACTAGGTACGTCTGTATAATTTCGCAAAGAATGTTGCTGAGAATAACGTTTTATAGACGATTTAAGCATCAAAACCACGATAAATCCTCACAAAGTTTATTCTTGCAATCCAGGGAATGAGGTACTGAAAACAATAGTTTTGTATTGTCCAGTCCAGCACTATGCAGTTTTTATCGAACACTTTTTCCCAAAGTCTTTACGTCATCTCTACGTCATATTTCATGGCGTATATCAGCCAAAATCAGCAATCACGATTGGAGTTACCGGGTAAACCCGGTCCCGATTTTAGGACTGAAATTAAATAAAATCAAGAAGGTTCTTTGAAAAGGAAAGCGTCAACAAGTCATTTTCGAGCATGCGCCCACAAAACTTGGCTATCTCAACTCAAAACCCCCAAGTGGCGGCGCCAGCTTCCTGACTGTTAGGCAACGGTCCCGGGCAATAGGGAAATAGGGAATCAACGCTATATCGCCATATAGGGAATCAACGCCACCTATTGAATATTTTGTTAACTTAGGTACACACGCTAATCGCTATAGGTGACACCATCAGGCAAGGACAGCTGGGCCACGGAGACTTCTCTCTGCGGCTTAGGCCATTAGGTAATGTGATGCCTTCTGTCATAAGTCTGGTCTAAAAATAACACTCTATGTCATGCAACCAATGTGAAGGGATTTCTTTTATTGTAAAGTGCACTCATTCTAGTAAAAGATGAACCAGGTATGATGGTCTATGGACCAAACAACAGCTTCGTGATCTTGATCTTTTTCATGACCATCTTGATCTTTTGATAGGGATTAGGACAATATTGCGCCCACTTACCTGGAAAGGGGACTTCCTATTTCAGTTCCGGTTTAGGACGACATTCTTTTACCACCTGTAGTTTCTGGCCGTATGAGAGACCCCGAAAGGATTACGGAGCAGAGGAGTTTCTTCAATCTTCCACAAAGTCACACTATTATCCATTGTTTGACAGATCACTGATTCAGTTATTCATAGTGTTAAACCGGCCAAAACAAACACAAAACGAGCAAGATCGCTATTCCCCATTGTTAAGCAGATCACTGACACTGATTCATGACTAAAAAAACACGAAACAAGCAATATTAAGGCGACGCTACCTTGCATCCCCTCGCACGCTTAAGACACGAGCTTCTGCTGCGTGGCAAATCGTGAGGCCATATCACTTGGCATACAATTACCATTTCTGCCAAAAATATTGGCGATATACTGGTCTAAGCCTTTACCAAGATACTTTGGCTATTAGGCATGCCTAAGTGCCCAAGTTTTTGCTGTATGGTAGCCTTTGCTTTTGTATGCGGAAAACCAGGCTTGAGCGCAACTAAATTAGAACTGTATCATAAGCATGTAATAATGCAAATTTGAATTCGCTGTTTTTGTCTGCATAGACTAGCATGGTCAATTGTTACCATTTGAATGAAAAATACATGTGTCAGGAAAAAGTTATGTGGAATTTTCCTATGATTTTGGACAACGAAACTATTACAAAACAGTGCAAGAAATGGGTCTGAATTTTGGTTAGGCACTGCCTTAAGTGCCTTAACCCGCCATTGGCTGGGAAGGGGGGGCGAAAAACGCCCCTCCTCAGGCATTTTCACAATAGCTCACAAACGAACAGCGCTATCAACGCCAAACTTCGGGTACCTTAGCCTACATCAATTTGGCGTCTTCATTGCATTTTTTTAAATCGTAGATTTTTTCGAGTTCATCGAATTTAGTGACGTCACTACACACCACTTTGGCGCAAATATCAGCTAAGCTCTAACAGGCTGTAAATGACCATGCCTTAAGCAATGCAATTCTAAACGTCAAAAGATAACAAATTGCAAAGGGATAGAAAATGTATATCTCGGATTTGTGAAACTTTTGGATTTTGAGACCCGAAAAAAATAACCTCATTGACGGTCATTTTTTGAAAGTATTTTTGGGGCTTTATCGACCCAGATACGTACCAAAATAAATTGGTACCCACTGTGTTGCTGAGAACACTGGATTAATATATAATGCTTTTTTTATTCTATTATTATATATTTCCAAATTTTGACCTCTTATGACGCTGACCTTGACCTATAAATCGGGTCAGATCTGCAAATGGCTGCTATAATCGAATTATTTGTGTAAGATAACCCATAAAACATGTGTCGCATGATCTCTTGCAAATGATGACCTGATTTGACCTGACCTTGACCTTGACCTTTGCTTACAATTTTGCTTATACGAGAGATGCACTATACATTTTAGAGCACTTTGTGTGATTTTCGTCTCAATTTACGGCTTTGGATGGGAAGTATGGCTTAAAAACTAAAATAACTACCATTTGACCTTTGACCTGACTGTGACCTGAACTATGACCTTATTTATAAAACTTTCGAGTACGCTTAAGAGTGATCTCGTTTGGGAGCTTTTGATTGCCGTCTTGCGCGTCTCGTTGCGATTATGGTTCGGGAGAATACGAGGGGGGTTTTCGCCCCTATACCCCCCAGCCAATGGCGTTCGGCTGAGACCCCAGCCAATGCCGGTTTAATGGACGCGCCGCCACTGAAAACCCCATGTTAAAGGTGAACTATTCCCTTTAAAGGGATCATAAGATCTTTTTCCACTTTATTGGAGGTGACAATGCAGTTTGGTACACGAGGCTAAGCTATATTGCATATTTTATTCATAAAGCTTGAAAATGTCTCTAAGTATACCAAAATCACGTTCAAACTTCGTAAGCGTTTGACGCAAAACAAAATGGTTAGAGCCGTAGAAATAAAACACGTAAACCCGTGCCTTTTATTCCGTATCTTCTGCAATGATTATGGGTCCCAAATAGCGGAAAAAGGCAAAATTTGGTTCATAACTAGTTCGTTACATTACTCAGTCCATGCAAATCAGATATAATGTCATTCTTAATGACTCGGGCATCACGTATCATTCCAATAATAGTTGACTTCAAACGCCCCGATCCGAAGGTTGAAGGGATGACCACCGGCCCTTCTAAGCCCTCCAAAATAACAGTTAAAGGTATGCAGACATAATTCCTTTGGCACCGTCATGGAAATTCAGTTGAAAGATGATGACTTAGAAAACCATTTGTATTATAGGCGATATGATTCTTGCTGATGACCGGTATGCATCGTCCTGCTTCAACTCTTGGTCTTGGTCTCTTGGTCTGTTTATAATTTAGTAGCCGCAGTATTGGTGAAAATGTTTCGACGATTGCAAGCGCACATGATCGGCAAATTGCCACCAACTTTGTTTACTCTGTGAGTTTACACCACGTGTTTACATTGTGCGTTACTTGTATTCAGAGCGCAATATATGCCTCGTTTTCTTCTTTTGCATTTGGACTATAATTGCTAGTGCTGATATAATTTGATTGTAATTAATAACAAAAGCTTATCAAATAGCTTTGTTAATATACAAAATTCGTGAAAAGTGGGATAATACGTTCGATAAATATTGTTGCATCGCTTCCATCCTCCAGAAAATTATTAGAAGACATTCGAAAAGGTCTCATGATCCCTTTAAGGCGTCTTACTGGTAGATTTACAGCTTACAGATACTGCCAGAATGGGCCTGGCCATCATGTGACATCACTTACATTACTCACATCATCGATGTAATGTTGATTTGTATGTAGTCCTTGTGATTGGATGCTTTATGAGTCCCGTACATCATAAACACGACACTGATGGTGTTCCGGTGACCCATGGTCCAATAATTGGCATCGGAGCTACTATGGGCGCCTTATAACCATAGCAGTTACAATGCCCTAAAACCCAAATCATCTTCATCGACGCACATGACGTCATATTTTTGACGTCATGCGTTACGTGCATGCCTTGTCGCACTAATGACATGCAGTCACAACGGTCATAGCGACCTCAACAATGCGACATCGGCAGGTGTCAGGGTCTCACAGATCACCACGCACAGCTCACTCACCACGTATGATCGACAGTGTCCTAGGATTGGAAATCTTTGGTGTAAAGCGACACCCTACAAGATATAATATTCCACTGCTTTTGCCCCATTTGAAGGGCTGTATTCCACTCTTTTTCACTTTTGATATGATTTTTTCACTCATTTATTTTAATATGTAAAAAGCCAGAAAATTGATCCAGTTTTGTAAATAGCAAAATGGGTAAATTCTTGAAAAAGGCTCCTTTTGAGGTATAATTTTCCGCTCTTTTTCCTGATTTTCAATCTGAATTTTCCACTGTGTACAGTGTACCCTGGATTTAAAGCAATCCTAGGACACTAATGATCGACGTTGGCATTTCCTGAGTGAGACGTTTGGAGGTGGCCTCTTTTCGGGGTTATACATTTCCGTAATGAATTTGCGCTTTTATGTAAGTTGCTCTCTTGGGCGATTTCGGTAGGACTTCGCGGTTCGGTCCAAAATGTCTTATACATACTAAATGGAAAAGTTACGTAGCGTAGTCGGCTGGAGTTAGCTACATCGCACATCGAGTTTTAGAACTGTCTTCCGATGACGCGATCCCAGGTTATTTACATTATCCATGTTGAGGGGGGGGGCATTTACCGCGGTTTTCGCCGCTCTCTGGTCTATTGCGACAATCTACGAGCGGCCGCTAACACCAACAGCCAGCAGAGTGCAGCTCTTTCCACCACATGTGTAGGAGGGCGATATTTGGCATTATGTTGCATTATGGCATTATGTTGCACATGTGTAGGAGGGCGATATTTGGCATTATTTTGGCATTATGTTTTCGTCCTCGTCGGTGCATGTGCTTTTGGACTGGTGCCCCTGACGCTGTCCGAGCTGTGGGCTGTGGTATTCGGTATGACAGGTTCAGGATGCCTGCGGGCGAAGGAACGGTGTCAGCATGCCTCATCGATTCGTGCATCTTTCGATGCGATTGGCATGGTGGTTCCTCCATTTGGTCAATTCCATCATTTCCTCTCCCTGATGTCCCCTCTTCCTGGAAACACTCTCTCGTCTTTCCTATCCATAAATCCGGAGATTCATCCAATCCATGCAACTACCGGCCGATCTCCGTAGTCCCTGTGATTGCCAAAATTGTAGAACGGGCTGTTCACCAAGACCAAGTTTACTTTTTAACCTGTCCGAATCATCTCTTGTCTCCCACTCAACACGGTTTTCGTCCCGTCATTCGACGGAAACTGCGCTCATATCCATTTCCGACCATACCTCTCTGCCCAAATGACCGAGGAGAGATGTCCCCTTCTTTGCTGCTGGATCTTGGACAAATGTTTCGATGTGATAGACCATTCCAAATTTGACTAAATTACAGCTGCATGGAATGATACGTTACTGGTTTTCGGCTTACCGTTTCGAGATCACTCCCAAAGTGTAGCTTCACTGACAATGTTGGGAAACATAAAAAAATCCGCACCGCTCCCCTAAACAGCATCGGTGTCTTCAAGGCTCTGCTCTGGGCCCACTACTTACTGCATCTTTGCCAACGACCTTTAGTCTGTTTGTCGAAGACGCGATTGTCGTTCAGCGATACTGCGTGATGACACACAAATTTGGTTAGTGTAAGAAATCGATTCAAAAACGTAATAGAAATAAGATGGAGCAAGTCCTGGCTTTCTGGTACTTGTGGTTTTTTTTTCCCACCGAGCTAGTGGCTTCAAAAGTCCAATGCTGGCAAGACTCAGCTGATGCTTTTGGAAAGCCCCTCAAAAATTTACGAAAATACCCATTTTACCGTAAAATTTCGTGATCACAATCTTTTACCCGTCTCGGAAGCCAAGAATCTCGGAATAATTTTTGACCCCACCCTCAGTTGGAACGCACATATATCTGCAGTCATTAGGCGCTGCTTTGGTATCCTAATCGGTCTATCACATCTGAGAATCCTGCCACCTCTCCTCCGTCTCTCCGTGTCAATGCCCTTAGCTCTCTCGCAGATCCGATATTGTATATCTGTGTAATGGTAATGGTAACACCCAGAAAGAACCTTTTCTCCGCGTCCAAAAATTAATCAACTATCAGCAAAAATTATTTTTCGGCCGTAAAAAATCTTGATCATGTTGTCGGATGCTGTTGAGGAGCTGGCTGGCTCAGTGCTTGGCGAACTGGTAACATGATAACCACACACTGTGTCTGGTCCATAAAGTACGCCGTCTGGGGGAGCCCGAGGCATTGGCCAGTGGCCTTACCACCATATCGGAGACTCGTGATCGCAGCACAAGACAGAACAACAGTCTGTACATACCGATGTCCCACACAGAGATGGGCCGACGATGTTTTTGCTGCCGTGCTCCCCGCGGGTATAACTCTCTACCAACGCAGCTATCGCAGCTTACAGTGCAATGCGGTTTGGCCGCCGTTACAAAGCCCACCGAGCTCTAACCGAGAGTAATCACTTGAGGTGATCACTCTCCGGTTAGATCTGTTGTGATAGTGACCCTAATTGTTTTAAACGCACGTGTTACTGTCTGTTCAGTGTGGTGTATGTATGTTGGTGTTTTGTGTGTGTAATTTTTTCTGTCTGCGTTTACGCGCTTAAGGACGAGTGAATAGTGTACGAGAAAGTGTATGAGCAAAAAGAGATTGTAATAGCCTCGAGTACATTGAGGATTATCTCTTAATTCAATACAATACAATACAATACAATATGTTGATGAGAGGAAATACAAGAGTTCAAGATTGGCGCCTATACCTGCTGTAAATTTGGCATTGTATCTTATTTATATTTGATGCAATATATCATGATTAGTGGTGTCAATCGGTTACCAAAATTTGGGTTACCGAAAACATTGTGTGATCGATTTGATAATCGGTTGGTCAGGCTTATACATTTTTGGACACTTTTCGGTCAGCTTAACCCGCGCCGGGCCGGTGCTCGGCGCCACCTTCCTCGGGCCCGGGGGGGGGGGGTGTTTCGACCCCCCTTCTAACTCGGCTCCTATGGGACCTAGACATAAACAAAAAATACCGTTTGAGAGCTCGTCAAAAGGGTTTTGGAAACTATTTCGTTGAAAATTGTATCAGGTCAATATTAGAGTCACCAGAGGTCATCAAAGCTCAAATTTTGTCAAATTTTCCAGATTTAGGACATAGCTCCAGATATCCCCAAATATCTCGGAAACTATGAATAAAATAAGAGTAACAAGCTTAAGAAGCATTAGATGCTATTAACTTTTTGCAATCGCCACCCAGGTCCTCAATTTGAGCTCAAGATCATAGTTTAGGCTCCAGAGGTAATCAATGTCAAAAATGCAGTTTGGGTAAATATATGTTTTCCTGAATAGCATTTTATCTAAAAATGACACATAAATCATTTTAACATACCGTGTTTTCCTTTCGTCAGACGCTTTTGAAACATATACATGATGACCTCGTAAGGTCAACTTCACAATTTGACCTCAGGTCAAGGTCATTTGCTGACCCAGATAGGTCATGTTGCATATGGGGCGACGCGGACAGACTATACCAATACAGTGGTTCATCCGCTCGTCTCTATCTTCATTATATCAGAAGTTATTAGCAAATCATTGCTGATGACCTCAGATGACCTTGTAGAGATCTTTTAGACAATCGCACCATAGGTCATCAGAATGAGCTAAAAAACATGATTCTGAATATTCAGCCTGATCCAATGTCATACTTTCAGAATAAGAAGCATCTGGTTATATTTTCCCATTCACTTATAATGGGGAGATCAGGAAATTGACCTGACTTAGGTTCACCGATTCAGAAATCCGAGATATACAAACTTTAGCATAGTCATGCTCTTATGAAACCTGTAAGTTACGAACCATCCCTAAAAACTGTGGCTTTGGTGGAACCGCAAATTTTCGGTGGTTGGGTCACTTGACCAGCCTGGTGACCTGACCTGACAAGTGACCTATTGTCAAAACTTTTTTGAAGCTGCTACAAAAGATTATCGAACAGGTACTGAAAATTTGGCGGCGCTACGCGCCGCCGTTTTTCCGATATCCAGGAAAAACCTGAGGGTTGTGTGTCTAAACACCCCCTCCCCCCCGGCCCGGCGCGGGTTAATATTAAACAATTCACTTTTTGCCACATGGTTACGCATTCTTATTTCTATCCAGCAAATTGATACACAATTTGCTCGAAATTCAATTAATTAATGTACAGGGTGTCCCAGAATTACCCGAACATTGCTATTTGACGTCTTACACGAATAAAAAGACAATTATAATTTTTTGTCTTTATTTACCAACATAGCCACCTAAACCAGCAATGCAGAGACTTATTCAGTTTGGCAAATCGACGGCTATATTCGCCAGCACTACCGGAGAAATGCTAGCCCTGCCCACTTTAGCTGTTGCACAAGTCCAATGATGCTTGTGACAGGCTTCTCTTGATTAATCTTTTGTTGAATAGATGCCCCGAAGATTTTCAATTTAATTTTAGTCCAGACTATTCTCAGGCCATGTGGCTTTCTCCCTAAATCCAGAAAATGTATTTCTGCGCCACTGTTGAGTTGCTTGGGTCGTTTGAGAGGGTCGTTTGAGAGGGCCTTGCATGAAGATGGCTCGATCCTGATCTTCCACCAACTTTATTTTCAAAACCGATCCATCTGTGGCCGTCCTTTTCACAGCATCAAGTCCTTCTTTTGCCATAATTTTCCGGTGGTATTATTGTCCATTTATGGTGGTTTTTTGAGGGAACCACGTGCAGCTCAGAAAGGCGAATAATGGCTCATCCTTCCACACTTGCCACTTTTTGTGGACCTTGGCCGTTTCAAACCGCGAGAACGTCGGCACGTCTGAACGCTCACACCACGGTCGTTTTGCCGAAATTACGGGGTGGAAAAAGTTAATGGACCACATCGGAGCCACATTGGATCACGACTACGCGATTCCAGTATTTTTCTTTCCCCAATTAGGTGTGGTCTGTTTGTGAACTTAAGGTGGGCGTGCGCCACATTCTGGTCAATTTCGGCCTTTTGCAGCTTAGAGACCCGCAATTATTAAGTTTCGCGGAGAGTAGTGATGCACCGATGACTTGGAGTGGACGTTTAGCACGTCCTGGTTTAGGCGGTGGACCAGCTGCGCGTGGATTGGATGCGCGCTTGTGAGCCGCCATCGCGATCTTCTCTTGGCGACCGGGATGCAGGCTTGGTTTTGGTTCGCGGACCGGGCTTGCTGACCGGTCGTCTCCACTTGACGCTTCAAACCACTGGTAAATTTGGGTGCGACTGATATCCAACTATTGCATGCACTGTTTTGAGGCTGTCCAGCAAAACTTATGCCAACAGCTCTGTAGCGGAACCCAGAGGTGTACTCATTGCCCAAAGTTACCGGTATAGCGGTTGGGCGCAAAACGAAAAACAACCACCCACCGCTGACCTTACCTAGCAACTGACCCGGGCTACGACCAGACCTTGGGAGGGTTTGGTGTTCAAGGTCGACTGTTGAGGAGTATCTAATAAAAATTTGACAACCGTAGTTTCGTCGGGTACAGTGCAGTAGAGATATTAACTTTAAATTAGATGTTCGGGTAATTCTGGGACACCCTGTAAATGTCTTTGGTCTCGCTTGCGGCATCCACTATTTTGCTTTGTAAATGTATTTAGTTCCTTTTTCACAATTATAATGTCTTTTGGAAACTGTACATGTGCGTTTTGTGAATTATGATGTTAAAGGGACTGTCCCACCTTTTCAAAAGTTCTCTAATGTACGCCGCATGTGGTGCTAAATATTAAGTAATTGCTGCCGAACACGATTATGACATTTGTTTCTCACTACAGTGCTTACTTTCATAAAAAATACGTTTTAATATTTGGGCTGATGACGTCATCATGAAGAGTTTTTTTGGGAAATAGAGAAAAAACCTTCACGCTGCTATATGTATGACTAGGTAGGCTTATGTACAGCCAAATGCTAAACAAGCTGACTTTCACAAAACATTGGTAAAGAGAGATGACGACATCGTTAAGAAACCTAATGCCTAATCCTATAGGGTTCTTATTAAACTCATTTTTTTGTGATTCGGACCTCGTGGTTGGGTTTTAACTTATACCATACAATAATTTCAATGCCAAGCACGGAAAATGGCTATCTCAACTCAAATATAATGTTAAGGTGGGACAGTCCCTTTAACAAAGCTATTTTTGCCAGTGTGTTATATAAATTTAAATAAGCATACTATTTGTAAATCGGTCAAATCTTGGACATTTTTATTTTTTGGCCTCAACCGAAATCGGTCATTATTTGGTCAACCAATTATTGGATTGGTTTTGGTCAACCAAAGCCTTCGGTATTGGATTGGTTTTGGTCAGGAAATTTTGGGAATAAGCATTACTGAACGATGCTGGTATGTAGATGTTTGTGATCGAGGCGATGTTTGAAATTAGCTGCAACGAGCGAAGCGAGTGCCAGTAATTTTGAAAACGCCGAGATCACAAATATCTACATACACGCATGAGGTTGGTAAGTCTTTACCATATGTCGCCAGTCGGTATTGCCAGTGCATAATCGGAAAATACCACACTCCACGCGCTAATGCTTTTTACATTGCTCGGCATATGGTAAAACGACATCACTAATCATGATTAAGTTTGTATTGCATTTTTTATATTGCATTTTTCAAGATGAATAGGGACTGCGAACGCTATGTCATGTCAATGCACTGGGCCTCGACATTGTCTTTTTGCGTGGCTGTGTCCACTCAACTACGAGTGAGGCAAAGCGTCAGCGTCAGGCGTCATCTTTAGGATGGGAACGTTCTACGGGAAGACATTACGCCATACATTACAGCTGACTTCACAACTAACAACCATTTCCAATTCTGACGTCAACTCCGCTGAATATGGCCTCCGTCGTCGTCGCCATCTGACGTCAAATGCTGTGCGCAATACACCTGTTTGTCATCACACCTTCAGTCATAGCACACACGTGTTTCATCATGCAATGCTATTATACACACATGACGTCACTTCTGTCTCGCCCGACACCTCTCTCTTGAGTCTTGTCTCGCCTCACGTCAATCTTGTCTCGTCTGACGCCATTATTGTTTGGCCAGACGCCATTATTGTCTCATCTGATGTCACTCTTGTCTCGTCTGACGTCATTATTGTCTCGTCTCGTCTGACGTCACTCTTGTGACCTTGTCTCGTCTGACGCCACTATTGTTTCGCCAGACGCCATTATTGTCTCATCTGATGTCACTCTTGTCTCATCTGATGCCACTCTTGTCTCGTCTGACGCCACTGTTGTGACCTTGTCTCGTCTGACGCCACTATTGTCTCGTCTGACGTCATTATTGTCTCGTCTGACGTCATTATTGTCTCGTCTGATGTCACTCTTGTCTCGTCTGAACGCCTTTTTGTCTCGTCTGACGCCATTTATGTCTCGTCTGACGTTCATTTAATTGTCTCGTCGTGACGTCATATTGTCTCGTCTGATGTCCTCTTGTCTCGTCTGAGCGTCATTTATTGTCTCGATCTCGTCTGACGTCACGTATGTGACCTTTGTTTCGTCTGACGCCATTATTGCTCGCTTTCCCCATCTGACGCCACTCATTGTCTCGTTCTGACGCCACTTGTCTCGTCTGAATTGTCATTCTTGTCTCGTCTGATGTCATTATTGTCTCGCTGGACGTCATTATTGTCTCGTCTGACGTCATTATTGTCTCGTCTGATGTCACTCTTGTCTCGTCTGACGTCATTATTGTCTCGTCTCGTCTGACGTCACTGTTGTGACCTTGTTTCGTCTGACGCCATTATTGTCTCGTCTGACGCCACTATTGTCTCGTCTGACGCCACTATTGTCTCGTCTGATGTCATTCTTGTCTCGTCTGATGTCATTCTTGTCTCGTCTCAGAATCACAACACGGATTTCGCAGACAACACTCGACTGAAACAGTACTGACCATCGTGACTGACATCTTTTTGAGAGCTATGGACAGGGGTGAAGTTGCACTGCTAGAAGGTACTATTAGATTTGTCGAAATGCTTTGATGTGGTAAATGACGATAAGCTCTAAAAAAGCTAGCCCTTCACGGGGTGGACCCCTACTGGTTCGAGGACTATCTCCGCAATCATAGGCAAAAGGTGTTTTCAAACTGTAAACGTCGTGGTCCATTAACATCACGGCCGCTAGAAAATCCCATCGGAGTGTACCAAGGCAGTTCCTTCGGGCCATCACTGTTCAGTGTTCATGATTCTTGCCAATGACGTAAGCCTCCATGTTGAACACAAAGTGCACAATGCACATTATTCAGTGAAAACTTGACCTTCCTGAAATCGTAGCCAAAATGGAACGAGCGGTCTCCACTATGTACCAATGGTTTGGACAGCATGCGATGAAACTTAATGCTGGCAAAACCCAGCTCCTGGTCCTCGGCACGCAACAGATGTTGAGACACATGCCGCCCGTTTCTATCCACGTTGGAGACAGCATCATTGAGGAGAGCAGCACGGCTCGCAACCTCTGAGTGACCTTTGACCGATCTCTCACCCTCTCTGCGCACATCACCGGCTTCAAAACTCGCTGCAATGGGCTGCTTGTGGCCCTGTCCCACATCAGACAGTCTCCCCAGCGAGCTCATTGACACAATAGTGCAGAGTCTGGTCATATCAACAGTACGCTACTGTATTTCTGTATACGGCAGCACAAACTTGACAAACATGAAACAAGTGCAGTCAATACTTAATTTCTGTGCGAGAGTCATATCAGGCCGCCGGAAGTTTGACCACAGCTCTGACGTGGTGAACCGAAATCCTGAGCTCCACGTCAAACAGTTAACATACTATCACAACGTAACTTGTCTTCATAAAATTATAACAACAGGATAACCACTACCAATTGCAGACTGCCTCAATTCAAATACTGATACGACCGATAAGAACACTCGTCAGTCCAACGACATCCGGACACAACGGACAAGCGCAGTCTTATGTATTCGTGCCCCGGCAGATTACAATCTCCTGCCACACCATGTGAGGACGCTGAACCGAGCATGTTTTGCGACCACGGTGAAGAGGAAGTGTCTGCCAGCTGGCGGGAAATGAGAGCGCATTTGGTCTATGTATTCGTGGTGTACGTGCGATGGTGAATGTGTGTTTCTTTGTCCCAACTTGTTTTAATGCATGACACAGTACAGTAATAGCCAATAGTGTATCTTACTACCGTAAGTGCATGGCACGTTGGATTGTGCTGGACAGTAAATACAAATACAAGTCTGATGGCATTCTTGTCTTGTCTGACGTCACTTGTCTCGTCTGACGTCACTCTTGTTTGTCCACAGGTGGGAGACTACTCGGTATCGCTGAAGGCGCCCGGACGCAACAAGCACTTCCGCGTGGAGGTGAAGGGCGCCCTCTACTGCATCGGCCAGCGCAAGTTCCACACGCTCGACCAGCTGGTAGACCACTATCAGCGCTGTCCGATCTACACCAACCCGCAGGGAGAGAAGCTCTATCTGATCCGACCACTGCCTAGGCAGTAGGCTGGATGGTGGCTAGCGGTACGCTGAGACCCTGATGTGGCCCAGTGGGACCTGACGGGATCTGTTGGGTCCCAGTGGGTCCCGGTGGGACTCGATGGGTTCCAGTGGGCCCAGTGGGGTGCCAATGAACCCCAAATGGGTGGGTGTCATGACTTATTTGGGCCACTCAGTGTCGGCCCCTTACCCGGCCGCGACCTTGTTGACTCGGTTTGTGTTTCGATCCGTTGGCCGGGCGGCATGGCCGTTGCGCGCCCCGGCTCCTGAGTTGATTGATTATGTGGTCGCGACGGGAGGTTTGTTTTGTGCAATAGTCATGCCGTGGTCGGTGCGCCTCCGGACGGACGGGTGTCTGATTTATATCGTCTCGGCGCGGGGCTGGTCACTTTGCCAGCTTTCTGCGCCGTAAGGAGCGTAGTGAAAGGTACGGCTCGGACCGGGGACTGCCGGTGCGCGAGCGGGAACGACCAATGCGCGAAGTGAGATGATGGATGATGGGGTGGACCGTAGGGGCGTAGACGCGAGGCAGGGAGCCGCGTGCAGTCGGTGGTCGTGGGAAGCGCGTGTGACGCGCTGCGCAGCTCTGTGCGCGGGACGGGTCGCGGTGTCGGTGTGGCCGCTATATTTCACTGTCTCTCTCTGCTCCGCTCGGCCAGCGCCCCGGCTTGCCGCCGCTAGGCGGCCGCTGCTGCTCGCCTGTACATAGCCGGGCCATATTCACCGTACCTCCGTCTAGTCCCCGCGATCGCGGCGCCGGTGGTGCCCTCTGTCCGGACGCTCAGTATTACCGGACAGGAGAGGGCGCCGCCGCCGCCGCGCCACCGCTGCTGCAGTGTCGCTTGCCGCCGCCAGGCGTCGCTGTGGCGCCGGCCGCGCCCCGCCACGGAGTCTTTCTTTCTTGCATGTCGGCAGCGATGTGTCGTGTAGACGTAGGCATTTTGAGGTTATCGTTTCTAAGGTGTTTTTGTATGAATTTTATAAGAGCCGGCGTCACTCTTGTCCGCGTGGCGTGTGTGAACCAGCCGTCGATACGTTGGGTTGCGTCGTCCCGTTCAGTGCGCGAGGCCCGACAGCGGCCTGCAGTCTTCGCTCCTGTACTCTCTGTTTAGCTGATTCAATCGAGTGTGCCGTAGCAGCTTGTAGAGGGCTAGGCGGTGCCGGCTGGGCCGCGCGTGGTGACCGCCCGCCGCTGCCCGTCTTTGAGTTCAGTCAGTCAATACACTACTGACAGTGTCGCCATCTGTGTTGTGGGGCGCACTCCGAGGGACGGAGGGACTGACCAGTCTCT
>VOPJ01012291.1:19562-35506 GCA_014673585.1 Semibalanus balanoides | reverse complement strand
GCAAAATTATTCTGAAGATGCGGTATCAGCAACATCATGTGATGTCAAGTCAACGCACGTCTTCAGAATATTTTTCTGCAAATATATTTTTATCACAATAAAAATAAATAGTTTTATCTAAAAAACAATCCTGCTTAGAGAAAAATATATTATAATATTCAAAACTAGTTTAAATACACCTAAACTTCAACAACCGATTTAAAACATCCAATAGTGTATGCGTCAACGTTAGATTTTCTAGGTCAATGGTGAAAATGTGCAGAATTCCAAGCTCTTTCTGATAGTGCTAGCATTATATCATTATAAGGGACTAAATATTATTTTTAATCATCCTCTTATGCTCACCAAAGCAGCGCAAAAACACAAAACTATAATTTATTTCATTTGTCATAATAATATATAAACGGTTTGCGATTTCTACACACCACTAGATAATATGGCAGCGATTGTGTGCCAAATTCAGCGCAGTTCAGACATTTCTGTATATGTAAACAACACTGTACAGGGAGTATCTGAAAACAATGTAAACAATCCGATACCAAAAAACCTTGGTTGGAAAAACTTCATCAATAGTTGGAGCTTAAAATCCCTTTGTAAAAGTCCAAAAAAAACTCAGTAACAAATGTTTCCTTCATCGTAACAAATATTTCCTTATGCCTATTATTGAGCTTGAATCAGGCATAATATGACATTAAATGTTTTCTGACATTACAAATTTGGGTAGAATGCTTAAAGGGACACTGCCTCTTCCAGAAGATATCGCACAAACATGCTTAAAACCAAGGCCTAAGGACCAACTTAGTGATTTTTAATTGCCATTAAACCACTCTTATCTCAAACAGCGCAATAACCAAAGAACGGAATCATTATTCTTTCATTACTTATAGAGAATTACAAACTCTCGTTACCTGATTTAATAACAGACCACTTAGACAGGAAGCGTTTGCTCACATGTAACTGTAAACTCTACAGAGATAACACGGATATCAGCTGAACCAACCGTCAAGCGTGACGCTGATTCGTCATTGGATGAGAACCGCACGATTCGCGTTATACATTGGTGGTTCCTGTTACTGAATCTTACCTCATCTGCCGATTTGGGGTCGTTCCAGATGGGAAACGTGAACAGGAGCTCTTTTCCGCATTTGGTATCTCCGGAATCGGAGTACCAATCATAAGAAAAACCTCGGTCGGTAAAAACTTCATCAATGTTGGGAAATCAAAATCCCTTTGTAAAAGATAAAAAACTTTCTGTGCAAGTCGGAACTTTTGATTCCCTCACCGTAACAAATATTTTCAAATCAGGCATAATAAGACATGAAATGTTTTCTGACATTACAAATTTGGGTAGAATGCTTAAGCAAAAAATAATCCACTAATTTCCATAGTGCTATATATGCACGAAGGCTTAAATTGTAATGTATTATTGGTACGTAGTGGTGGTCGAACTCGTTCAACAATGCGGAGGTTGTATTTCCTCATAATGGGCTGAGAAAACTGCACCTATTGACCGGCATATTGGGCGACTGGGCGCGAATTCAAAAGAAAAAAAAAACGGACTTCAAAATAAGAGATGTCTTTTATATCAAATCGGGCTTGTTACTTTTATACATGATCATAACATTTTACACTGAGTGGACAGTGAACAGGAATATAAGCAAAAAATGATAGATTCAAGACAAAATAAATGTATACCACTATGATTTACAATATGATTGCAAGCAAAGGCTGCCCAATTAAATTGATTTTGGCTACGTACTGGTGTGCGGACTTGTCGCGCTTGGCTGCGAAGAACTAACTGAACTTTGAACGACAAGTTTTGTCTAAGACAATACAGATGATATTCGGGCCACTGGGCGCGAATTTAAGCAAACGCTCTGTCATGGTGCTTATCAAATCCGGTTGTTCTTTAACATATCAAATTTTACTTTGAATGGACAGTGTCCCTTTAACATTTCAGCATCAGGCTGCAATTATTAATCAATCATCAGTAAACCAGCAAGCACATCAATTCTTATTATTTTTGCCTGGCAAAGCTGTCTAAGTGTTAAAGTGCTTCTTACATGGCGCCATGATGCCCTCGAATTTATATAATCCTGTCAAACAATGTACTGGTGTTAGAATATGGATGGACTCACAGTCCATTTATTACGATAGCATTACACTGTCACTGCTTATTCCTGCTGGTTCATTAGATTGTTGATATTCCATGACAGAAATAAAAGCTTACATTCAATGCTCTTCATGGTGGATGGCTCTAATGCCATGAATGTAAACTAAGTGGTTTGGGCAAAATGTATAATGAACATTCGTGGAATTACTCTAGTAGCAGTTTCAATCAACATTTCAACCAATTACAGCGATATGTATTGTGTGATCTGGCCAGATAGTTTGCAATAAAATGTTTATATTGAATTATATTTTCCTTTAACCCACCTAACTTGATACCACACCTATATAACTAGTAGGTCTCAATTCACAGCAGTTAGTTTAGTGAATTATATCTCTGAAGCCACTTTGTGATGTTCTCATAAAACTGCTGTCCCTTTTACACCATTCGTACTGCACTGCACTGCAGTGACTGATGACATCTAGATATGATGATATGAGATGTAATGAACATCTGTGACTGGCGGTTCCCCTCCTACTTTCAGCTGATTATTTGCACATGTGCATTGTCCACCCACATGTTCACTGTATGTTCCGCGTCGTAGGTGTGCACTGCAATGTGGTCTCAATTTCTCCTTTAGGCGCAGCAGTTTGGACCCACAGCAGTTTCAGCCGCAGGCCGGACCCACAGCAGTTTCAGCCGCAGGCCGGACCCACAGCAGTTTCAGCCGCAGGCCGGACCCACAGCAGTTTCAGCCGCAGCAGCTTTTCAGCCGGCCGGCAATAACAGCAGCGGCGGCGGCTGTGCACCACCGTCGTTCCCACCCAGGTCACAGGTCAGGTCAGCAACGTCATGGGCGGCGAGGAGCGCAACCGCAACCGCGACCGGGACAGGGACCGGGACAGGCGCCGCTCGCGCTCTCGGGACCGTGACCGCGACCGGCGCCGGCGCTCCCGCTCGCGCGACAAGCGCGACAGCAAACGCGACCGCTCGCCGCGTGGGGACGACCGCGGCAGCAGCGGCGTGACAACGAAGCTGACGCGCAAGAAGCCGAGTAAGTACTGGGACGTGCCGCCGCCGGGTTTCGAGCACATCTCGCCGGTGCAGTATAAGGCCATGCAGGCGGCCGGCCAGATCCCGACTAACACGGCGCCGGACCCGCTCAACAGCTCGGTGGTGGGCTCCTCGGTGACGCGTCAGGCGCGCCGCTTGTACGTCGGCAACATCCCGTTCGGCGTCACCGAGGAGGAGATGATGGAGTTCTTCAACCAGCAGATGCACCTGAGCGGCCTGGCGCAGGCGGCCGGCAGTCCGGTGCTCGCCTGTCAGATCAACCTCGACAAAAACTTCGCCTTCCTCGAGTTCCGCTCCATCGACGAGTGCACGCAGGCGGTGGCGTTCGACGGCATCAATCTGAAGGGCCAGAGCCTGAAGATCCGGCGGCCGCACGACTATCAGCCTATGCCGGGCCTCACCGACGGGTCGGCGTCCTCCGTGCCTGGCGTGGTCGGCGTCATCTCCACTGTCGTGCCCGACTCGCCCCACAAGATCTTCTGCGGCGGACTGCCGACCTACCTCACCGAGGACCAGGTCAAGGAGCTGCTCATGTCGTTCGGCCAGCTGCGGGCCTTCAACCTGGTCAAGGACTCGGGCACCGGGCTCAGCAAGGGCTTCGCGTTCTGCGAGTACGCCGATCTGTCGCTCACTGAAGTCGCCATCCAAGGCCTGAACGGCATGCAGCTCGGCGACAAGAAACTGATCGTGCAGCGCGCCAACGTCGGGTCGAAGAACTCGGGCATGATGGCGCCGGTACAGATCCAGGTGCCGGGTCTTCAGCAGCTGTCGGGCGGCGCCGGCCCGGCCACAGAGGTGCTCTGTCTCCTCAACATGGTCACTCCGGACGAGCTGCGCGACGACGAGGAGTACGAGGACATCGTCGAGGACATCAAGCTCGAGTGCAACAAGTACGGCGTCGTCAAGAGCATCGAAATCCCGCGGCCGATCGATGGCGTCGAGGTGCCCGGCCTCGGCAAGGTGTTCGTCGAGTTCAACTCTGTGCTGGATTGTCAGAAGGCGCAGCAGCAGCTGACCGGCCGCAAGTTCGCCAGCCGAGTCGTCGTCACGTCCTACGTCGATCCGGACCGCTACCACCGGCGCGACTTCTGAGCAGCGGAGGTGGAGGGTGAGAACTGGGCGGACCGGCCGGCCGCTGTCCGCCGCAGAGTGGGTCGGCCGGGGGCTGACATGACGGGGGAGATGGGTCGGCCGGGGGCTGACATGACGGGGGGAGATGGGCCGGCCTGCCGTGGCCCGGTGGCAGTGTCGTAAGCTGTGTAATATGTATGGGAGAGAGAGAGAGAGAGAGATAACGAGCCATCCATGCCGATACAATCGGAAGCAATTTTGGTCGCTTGGTTTTTAAACTATATATGATGCTGTTCGTGTGCGGTTGTGGATAATTGTTTACCTGTCTGCGTTTGTTAGACATTTTCTCAACAATGCTGAGCTTAACCGATAAATTTCCTTTACCAGAGATTGACGGTTCTGAATGGTCTCGTGTCCTTTTTTATTTTTGTTAAGCTTAACATTTGTATGTAGCCCATTTCAGAGGAACAACGCAGGAGAGCCCATGATGTTCTTGTTTTGCATCATCTCATTGGCTAAAACATACCAATAGAGGCGTAGCCATTTTTATGGTGACAGTTGTGAGAAAAGTCTAACGCCTTTGAACTGTGTGTTCAAAATATAGTTTAAGAATGCTCAGCACTTTGTTTCATATTTTTTCCAGAATCAGCGTGAATTCTTTTATATTATGAATTTTCGACCTGTTATGGCTATTTTTGTTGAACATTCTTGCAGATGGCATTTCGTGAACGTATGTACCCAACCAATATACGTCTGAACAGTCCGTAAAACACGTGTAAAAGCCAATGTTCGTTGTTCGAGTTGGATTGTGTTAGAACAGTATGTCGTACTTTTTTGCATTATTTGCTAAACTCTAAGTTGACAGTTTTTTGACATGGTATTTTTTCAACGACTACTTTCTGGGACAACTGCAAGTGGGTTTCTGCTGACCGACTACACACGGTGTAATCTTAGGCAAGTGGGGATGGTCGCTTTGCATTTCCGCCCCCCCGTGGAAGATTGCTTTCCAAAACACGCAAACATTAGCGAACAAGGGAGAAAACGGCATAGATAGCTCTAGGCAAGCTCCTATTCGAAAGGTATTTTCACAGTGTTTTTCTTGGATCCAGGTCACGAATTGGGTGCACATGGGTCACCTAAGGTCAGATTTTTCCGGTTTTAGGTACTCTTTATAGAGACCTCTTATTTATCAGAATATCCCCTTCATAATTTAGTCTTCCGGAATCTTATGATATTATGCAGGAGCTAGGCATATTAGAGAGACAATCGAGTATAGCCATAAATAGTACACATTAATTATGCTAATTCTCGTCAGTGATATGTCTCAAAAATTGTCTCAGATCAGAATGAAAGAGTTGTTAAGGCTCAGAGTGTCATGATATTTCACGGCAACAATCATAACTGTTATTTTAGCAAATATATCAGTGTCATATCCTTGTTGGAATATGCATGTTTCACCTAAGAAATCGTATTATGGTTACAGATTCTTGACGTCATCGTGTTTTTTTGGTCGTATTGTATGCAGAGCCATATATTGATAACAATATTATTGAGCGTGACCTGAGATAAAGCGTCTAACTTCCAATATATATTTTCTTGACAAGCGATACAATTGAGTTCTATTATTGGAGACCCAGGTATGTCATGTATTGCATTTTATGTGGAGCCAACCGCTCATGAGCGAGACTAGTACGAGCCACATTATGGTCGTCAACTAAATGGCGTTTTCTTATTTCCCTATCCTATAAATATCAAGCAGTTTTTAATTTAGCTAAATCATTCGGTCAGCTGACATATACAGAAGTGACCTCTCAGATGACCTTGTTATGATGATCACTCTGACCAATAAACATTTGGCGACATTCGTGGGTACCATTGATAAAGATATTTATCAAGAGTGAAAATATATTGTCATTATTTACTGACACAGACATTAAGCCCTGATCACATGTGCATATTTTCGTCTGAATAGGGAAACATTTGTTTAATTTTCCCATTCACTTAAATTTAAGTTGGATAGGTTCAGGATAAGTCTAGACCTAGACTCATGTTGGTTCACCGCGTAGAACAGAAATATATTCACGCAGAGATATACGTAAATTGTCGTATGGGTCTGCGGGGATCAATTTGACGCTTTTATGAAATAACATGAAAGATAGGTATTCTAATATAATAATTGCAAAAAAAATGACTGTCGGATAAGGGAGTGGGGCACCATAGTCGCAAACATTTTTCTGAGAGGGTGAATTAGGTCACTTGACCACTGCGACCTTGCGACCTCGCTAGCACTGGGAAGAATGACCGTGAGGGTCTTAACAACTTTTTACTCAATACCAAGTGGTGTGCGTGGCTTAAACAAATAGATTGGGCCAATATAGGTTGTACGAAATTTGGCGGCGACTAAGCGCGGCCGTTTTTTCCGCTACTACCTAATCAAAGCCTGAGGGGGGCGGTGGGGGCGAAAAGTTCATCATGCACACACCACCCTAGGCAGTGGCGCGCGGTTAAGACATTCAGGTGCAGAAAAAGACGACAATAAACTTGAGTTTATTTGGGTTAGAAAAGAACTGCGAAGAACATGAAAACGAGGTAGCGGCGTCATACAACTTTCCATTCTCTGTCTCTCATTGTTTCTGTCAGACATTCTCATTTGGACATTAAATCACGAATAAGGGTCTAATGACGATAGAACTGAACAAAGCAAACGTATTGCACTCGGCAATATATCCGGTAAATCAATTGTTGCACAGATGAAGAGAACAGCGCAATTTATTGTGAGTTCATAAGAGAAGCATTCTTATTACTCTTATATAGTGTATCTTACCCTCTCCTATCAAACCGTTATATATCTCAGTCTATATACGCTGCTATTACTTTTAACGTAACACATTTTGAGCTGATACTATTTTACTATACTTTACTGATTTAACTAATGTAGCAATGAATTAAAATCACTAGATTTCCTCCGAGTAAGTCTATGATGTCTTCTTCAGAACCTGCTTACTTGGCGAATGATGATACCGTGTCCGCTGGTATATGGATAAATATGCATTAGTTTATTTGTCATATCCTCAATCTCTAGTCTTCACTGTAGCGCACTTTAAGCTGTTTTGTTTTCTAGTCTTTACGTCATCAACCAATTTTCTGATTGTCTGTGAACTGGGAGACATGCCGCACGAAAAATTTACCCAGTTGACGATTTCACGTACATTTGTTTGTCCCAGCAAAAATGGATCATGATGATACTTTCCATTTGGCAATACCTTTCTTAAAGGGAATGTTTCACATTAACATAAGATTTGAGTTGAGATGGCCAAGTTGTTGGAAAATTACCAAATGTGAAAGTTAACGTAATATAGTGAGAGTAAACACCCACAGAGGGTCCTAATCGAAAGTCCCACAAATATTGTCGAAGTTTCGCGCTGTTGAACGATCTGCAAAAACATAAAAGAGCCCTGAATGTGTATTAGGGTTAGCGCTTAAAGCGATTCGTCAGTCCGCCTGATTTATTAATCAAAAATGTTGATCGTTGGATAATATAGACTTGTTTTTATCCATCTCTCGGTCCATTATTGACATTAGCCTATCGAACACGTCCACGGTCCCATGCATATTGCAGCGTGAGTTTTTTTATATTTCCAACAACTTCCTTCATATGACGTTCATCAGCTCAATTACATCAAAAAATAGCAATAGAAAATACTTTTTGAGGGCGTTTTATTGTCATTAGTAATTTTTTGGAGCACGCAGCCGGTTTTGTTTGAGAAACAAATGTTCAGAATTATCGGTATCTGGTAATCAGCAATTACTTTCATATTATCTTGCACCACAAGCGGCGTATACTTAGACGCTCAGTTGTATATGCTACTTATCGAGAGACGTGGAGAACATTTCGAACATATTAGAGACAGATAAGTTTTTGGTCTTGACGCTAAGTATAGAAGGTGATATATTTATTACAACTGTCTGTAAGAAGTATTTTGTTTCTAATGTCACAGCGGGCTTGTGTGGTTGCATAAATATAAGTTATTTAGCGTGCTCCGCCGAACAACGATTCTGACATTTTGTTTTTCGTCAACAATACAGTGCTAAATTTAATGAAAAACTAGTTTTTAAGTATTTGGGCTGGATGACGTCATATGAAGGATTTTTTGGAAATAGAAAAACCTTCAACGCTGCAAATATGTATGACTAGTGTATGGCTAATGGTATAGCCCACATGTAAACCAAAGTCTACTTTCATCAACATTTGATAAAAAGGGGATATTGACACGCTTTAAGAGGCTATCGCCTAATCCATAGGGCCTTATTTTTTGGCTAGATGTCAAAACAACTCAATTTCCTTTCGATTTAGACCTCTGTGCGTGATGTTTTAATCATTCTTACATATAACTTAATTTTCAATGTGAATCCAACAAGCAGGCCAACGCAATCAAATCACAATCTTGGTTAATGTGAAAAATCCCATTTTGTTGATAATTATTTCATTTGTCTAAAGTGGATTTTGGTTATGCAAGCAAATTCATTTTCATTCTCCTCGTTCTAAGGTCGAGAACGTGGAATATTGTGTTTTAATTTTCGTAAGTCTCGCAGCGTTTTCATCCATATTCGCGTTATAATTTAGATCACCCCCTGGTCGTATGTTTACTCTGAGAAAGTTCAAGCGATATAACATTGATAGTACTTGTGCTAGTTCATTGTGAATGTCATGTTGTGCTTTTTCTTTATTTCGCGCTTCTGTGCAACATTTCTTCTCCACGGTTTTTGTTTTTGTTTTTTCTTTTCTTCGAGCGAATAATGCATGAAGTGAAATACGTCGTAACACTGACTCATATTGTTGTACATATAAATTCAAAATATGGTACCTTCCTTTCCGTGACACTCTGCTTTTCACATATAAAGTTGATAAAGTGGTGAATTAGTCAAATCCGTGGTATGAAATATGAATAATTTGGGGTTAGTTGTGCGTCTGTAGCCTTTTTGCCGGAAAAAAGTTGCACCCCAAAAAAAACAACAAAAAACCGAGGGGCTGGATCCGCCAACTGTATTTAATTCACTGGTTGGAGCTGGAGACAAGATGATGGCATGATTGGGGCTTGGGAGCTGGAGAACCAGAAGAACACGCCAAGGATAATATCATATCAGAAACAGAGGAAGGGCGCCACTGGGACCATCAATACATGCACGTTTTTTGGGGCGGCGGCGGGAAGACTGCAGTGCGGACTTTGCTAGGGGGCTTGCCTTTCCTGGTATTGGTGAGTTCGGTGTCGCTCGTGTGACAGAACGAGATATGAAATCCTTAAGTAGTTGAAGGACGGCCTTAAAATAGTGTCAACCCCCAATATTTCATCTTCTAATTCATATATATAGGCGCTGTTAGGACGTTGAAGGTTGCAATCATTCATATTTCAGTCTTTCTTTCAAGTTGGGATTTCTCAGCTTACCGAATCGAAAGGGGAACAGACATAATAGTGGTTGGTCCATGGAACTCTTATAATTTTTATTTATATTAAATCTAAAGACAGGGGTAAGTTTATACTCAGTCCTTTCCTACGGCATTGATAATTCTCGGTTGCTCCGTATAAATTCTCATGGCGGCCCCCAATACCATCTATGGATAGGCGAAGACAGCGTCGCCCTCAACTTCGGTGGAGAATTTGTGGCTTAGCTGGGATTGGTAGCGTGCTACCATTAGGGATTATACGCGGGTCATATCCCATACAGGTTCTGCTATGCATTTGCGGCTACCTGCTTCCTCGAGACAGGGGGCTAAGGAAGGCAGCTGATCTACCTGGCGGCTGGATTGGCGCACCCGGCACGGCACCATCACAGGGCTGCTCGCACCACCAGGGAATTTGATACCCTAATGCACCGGGTAATATGGTCCCTCGGTGGGCACGCGGGGCGCGCGCCACCCCTTCACAAGCACTTCTGTCCAATCGCCTCGCAGCTGCGAGCGACGCGCTCTTTAGCTGTCACAGTGTATAGAATGCAAGCGCCCTCACAGACGGACCTCGATCGCATGATGGGGCGGGGGCGAACAGCCTGGTCGAAAGACTTGCACTGCACAAGAGGCTGGGTGAGAACCTCACTTCAAGGCTCCAGACGCATAGTGTCGAAGGCGTGACGCCACGCTGCCAAGCGTCATCACGCACCGATCTGGCAAGGTCGCGAGATCACCGCTCAGACAGCCTTCCTGAGCATGCGTTGGCTCAGGTCGCACGCCAACCTGCCGATGGTCCAGAGCTTGGCGGGTCCACGCGAGGAACCGCTGCAGAGTGCTCCACGCCACATGCCCACGCATGGTACAGGAGTCCTGCGCATCGGGGCCTCAGCCCACCATAGACCAGAGCCTCAGGGGACCGGTCGTCTGGCGGCTGGACCAGACAGCTTAGGCCCCACGGATCGAAGCTGGCCTGGGCGCAGCGTCAGAGACTAGCAAGGTCCCATAGGCACGCTGCGTAGCAGGATTCAGCTCGAAATGCCGCCAGTCAGACTCGCAGGCTGGCAGCGGTCACCACCTGCCAACGCGATGCAGCAGTCTGGAGCGGGACAGCCACGCTGCAGCCCATAGGGAACGCGGCTTGCAGGCTTCCAGCCAAACCCATGCGCTGCAAGGGGTGCAGCGGCCCTCGCCGGAATACAGCCAATAGCGCATGCAGTCGAGGCTGTGCACTCGGCAATCAGCTATCTGCTCCGGCAGCATAGCTCGATGGCCATTATAATCTGGTGTGTGGCCGGCCGCTCCTCCCCCCCACACGACTGCCTCGCCTGCCCGGCCGGGGTCGCGAGGTGGCGGGGCGCCTGAAATCCCATTGTACACCGCCCGGCGGGCCCCCCGAACCGAGCAACTCGGCTCACCTCATGGGGAACGGCCCGGGGCGAGGCTCGATAGCCGAAGGACTCCTGCACTGGATATGGTCGGCACGCACGCACGCCCTGTAATATTGACGTGCAGCTCGACTCACATAATCGGGACTCACACTTCTATGACCAGGCTGTACGAAACATTACCTTAGAACACGTACTGTCGGGTTCCTGGTCTGTGCCCACACGCGGGTCGCGGGTGAACAAGAGGTGCGTCGTGGCGGATCGCTCGAGAGCGCGCGCATGGCGCCTGTCGGAGCCGGTACGCCCTAGCTCGCTGGAATAGGACTCGGAGCCGTCCGTCTCTCTGCGCCGGAAGTGGTGCAGATCATCACTAAACGGTGCGGCACCTGCGTCAGTACGTGCTCCGAAGATGGGGAAAGGTGTGCCGCCTAGGTGGGTCCATAGGCCTATAAACCATAGCATGGTAACGCAGATGCCCCTCCGGCAAAACGGCTTCTCATATGGAGAGTTGAGAGGGTTACTCCTCGCAACCACTGCCAACAGTTCCTGACTCCCTAAATTGTGTTGCTTATGTTACGTATTTTAATATGTGGCCATGTATTAATCTGCAGTAGAGAGGGCACAGGCCTAGGCACGTCGGTTTTCTCGCGGCGTGACGTGGGGCTTCCGTCACTGTCACTTGCACTAGGCAGAGGAACTCAGAAGACCGGACACGGCTTACAATAGATGATACGTATATTCATTCACATGGGGTCCGAACTAGGCTTGTATATACTCTCGTGCTCTCGAACGCTCTTACATTGGCAAAGTTGATAAAGTACGTTAATGTTATTCAGACCGAGGTCAAACACTTGATTTTTATATATTTCATTTAAATTCGCAAGTGGCGAGATGTTTGAATCATAATGGTTATAAAGGATTTCCTTTATGAAATTCTACTGTAACCCCGTTTCGTTTTCTTCATTGCAGACGGCCTTGGTTTGCGCAATTGCTGCCGACGGTTTACTTCTTGCCACAGCACTTTGCATCTGTACTCGGCCAGCGCTTACAGCGCGCGGCGACAACCGAACGAAACGTTAGTTTCCTTATCGGTCACTAGGTGGCTACCGTGCGGTTCGTGGTCGCCACCTCCGGCAGTGTTGAACATGGCGGGTCTCGGTCAGCGTTCGTTTTCCACGACGTCATGTGATAGTTTGCGGAAGACCAGCTCGCTGACCGACAAAGGCGACGAAGTCAAGCCAGAGAAGCTGAGCATATTCAAGCGGTTCAAGCAGATGTACAAAGACTACTGGTATGTGATGCTCCCGGTGCATCTGGCGACTTCGGCGGTATGGTTCGGCACCTTCTACTATGCCTCGAAAAGGTGAGACAGACGACGCGTTTGTGTTGCGATGGTTAGCAAACATCATCAGACAATGAAGCTTATTTTGTGTCACTGATGCTTTAATAAGGTTGCATTCATCCCTCGAGTTGTAAGGGTCTGTTGCCCTCTAGAAACTCGTAATATCTTTGTATTTTTGGGGGTCTTTGATACTATTGCTCGAAGAGTCGGAATCCCTGCCTTTTTACATTTATTTCATTGTTTGCTTAAATACTTCAATTTTATTGTTATTCTTATGAAAGAAACGGACAGATTCACCATTATTTTTTACACATTTGTTCCGCCTATCTGTGAACAAAGTTGCACCGCTGTATGTCTCAGTTCACGTGAATTATACCGCTGCCACCTTCGCTATCATCTTCATTTCCGCAGTGTCTGCGTTGTGTTAATTTCCGTCTGTGTCTTGTCTCCAGCGGTATAGACGTGGCCGGCTGGCTCGAGTCGTGGGGCTTCAGCGAGACGATCGTTGACAAGCTGAGGAACTCTGCGGCCGGGCACCTCGCCGTGGCCTACGCGCTGTACAAGGTCGCCACGCCCGCCCGCTACACCGTCACACTCGGTACGTACGGCGCAAATAGGCGCCCACTCGCCGCCGCCATGTTGACACTGGTGGCTTTGGCTGCACCGTCACATATCGTATGCCCTGGGCCCCTGCACAGTGAACTCAGTGACAGTGGCATGCTGACTCAGGGTTTGTGCAGTGGCGTGAGGCCGCTCAGCAATCTTTCTTGGGATGTTTGCACGCTATCAGCCCGCTCCTCTAGGCTAATCGAGGCGGTTTAGATGTGTATGGCAGTGTTACGACGATTGTGTAAGGACTTTGCACCGATTCAGATAGTGCATTTGTCTGGTTAAAGATAAGATGCTGTTAAAGCATATCGTCGGTCTGGTGTCACTCGTCGTCAGAATGATTTCATTTATAATTCGACAAAAGGGCAAGCACAGTCTAAACAGACCATAAACTTGTAATATTTAATTATATATTTATATATTTATATGCTAAAAGTTTCAAATATGCTCAAATTTGCCAATTACGTAATTAAGTCAGCCACAAGGCTGGTTCAAGAGGGTTTGTGAGTTTTCCCATCGTCTAATCGGACTGCGGTGAGGATTCGATTATCAGGCACACAGTAAATGACGCACGTATGTTAACATATTTTGATTTCGCAAGAAACAAAAAATATATTACCTATTTCTCCGTGATTTATTACCTATTTCTTTTAAAGTGACTCGGATAGTCCAAGCCAGCAACTAATAGTTTATGTTTCTGCCGACAGGTGGCACCACGTACTCGATAAAGTTCCTGAGCGAGCGCGGCTATCTCAAGCCGGTGCCCTCGCGGCAAGCGATGAAGCACATGTACGAAGACCGCCGGGACGAGTTCCGCGAACAGAGCCGTGAGTGGCGCGAGAAGTACGTCCAGCGGCGGCGGGAATGGCGCGAAGAGTTCCAGGAGCGACGTAAAAACGGCTGGAGGAAGAAGTGAACAGACTGCCCGTGCTCAGCTATATAACCGCCTTGTATGACGTACGCGATGTGTGGCGCTACCGTCACTGCTAACTGCCAAGCGAAGAACCAAGACGATCTTTATTTTCGTTCCGACCTTGGCAGGAAATGACATAGATTACAGTTATGTTGATTTTGTAGATCGTTTGGTGCCAGTCCTGTGTCGGTGACACCAGTGTGTGTGTGAGACGCTCTGCTATTCGCCTCATTGTGATAGATGATCGGCGCGTGCCCGCTCCTCCGCGGCAGGCGTTTTGTTACGTCCTATGGACATGTTACGTGTGCGTGTGAGATGTGAAGGCGTTGCGGGACGTTGGCACCTATTCTCCTCGCCGTCCCCGGCCCGGTGCAGTGAGGCACCGCTCGTGTTGATGTTTACCGGAATCGTCCAATACAATGTCTGGCCTGTTCGGTCTCCAGTACGGAGCGAACTGCCGTCAGTCTGTACTTCACTGTGTTCTATGCCACCGCTGGACATATAAGGGACGAATATTGGTATGGTTGGTAGTGCGTCAGTCGGTGTCGAGAGTTTACCCCAACGGAAGTAAATTTGTCTGTTCAGTTAGACAGATTTGAGAAAATGTTATCGAGTGTCAAATATGCTTGCTATCAGGGTTCCTCCGGGGTCAAATAACTGGGTTGAGGTCTAACCGAAACGCCAGAATACTGTTGAAATAACCTTTATCCGATGATATTGAAGCTATTGGAACAGCCAGCCCGAGAAAGTTCGACTATCAAGACCTCCGTTTTCATTGCTGGAATACTCTTCAGGACTGATCCAATGTCTCGGCTGCCCAGAGTCCCAAAATTGCATTTTTACTTGGGTGTCAGAGTGGAAAAATTGAGCCCCTAAAGACCACGAGGTGGAAAATTCTGGCACAAAATGAAATAATATTGATTTGACTTGAATGCAAATAGCAGTAGTTTGAATTGGAGATATCATTTTTGTCAAAATCTAGGTATATCAGAGTCCCAATTATCATTCAAATAATTTGGGAGTGAAAAATTCGTCGCTCTTATGGGGAGTTGAAGTGGGTAAAATATTACATTTGGGTGTCCATTTCCCAACCCACATTGACACATTTTTGGGGACATGCGGATGCCTCGGTCTCCACTGCCGCGTCGGCAGGCCATCCTGGTCAGGGGACAAGGCGTGGCCATCTGGACAGGGTCGGCGGGTGGGCCGTTTGGTCAGGGACAGGGGTGGCCATCTGGACAGGGTCAGCGGTGGCCATCTGGACAGGGTCGGCGGTGGCCATCTGGTCAGGGACAGGGGTGGCCATCTGGACAGGGTCGGCGGTGGCCATCTGGTCAGGGACAGGGGTGGCCATCTGGACAGGGTCAGCGGTGGCCATCTGGGCAGGGTCGGCGGTGGCCATCTGGTCAGGGACAGGGGTGGCCATCTGGACAGGGTCAGCGGCGGCCATATGGGCAGGGTCGGCGGTGGCCGTTTGGTCAGGGACAGGGGTGGCCATCTGGGCAGGGACAGGGGTGGCCATCTGGGCAGGCACAGGGGTGGCCATCTGGGCATAGCAGTGACCATCTGGTCAGGGTCGGCTGTGGCCGTCTGGGTAGGGTCAGCGGTGACCATCTGGACAGGGTCAGCTGTGGCCGTCTGGGCAGGGTCAGCTGTGGCCGGTCCCGGGGTCGTGTCTGTCCGACAGATGGCGCCACTGTCTCCACTGGCAGCGCCAGGCCCCCGAGGCCCTCTGACGTCATACTGGCTAATTAAGACAGGTGCGCCATCAGGGCCCAATCTTACCAACCCTCCTTTTTGTGCAATCCCCCAACTCGCCCCACAAACAGCTGACTGCAATCCCACCAAATGCCCATATATGGTCTTGATGTGGTACTTGGGCATAGATAAGCATTGAACTAGTATTTAGATACTTGCCACTAGATGTCGCGTTACGTATAGCTGATTCATTCCAAATTTATTGAATTGTGTCTGCTTTAAGTGCTCTTCAGCTT
>VOPJ01012291.1:0-18560 GCA_014673585.1 Semibalanus balanoides | reverse complement strand
CACACACACACACACACACACACACACACACACACACACACACACACACGCATCCCGGTCTGCACTGCATTCCCGCTCCAATACTCACACATCAGTCTATTTCGATCGCGTCCTCTGTCAGAGGGCGGCACCGAAATAAACTGATGACGCTCTTCATTTTAGAGCCGCAATATTTAGAGCCATCCTGATAAACTTCCGCCCTTGTCGGAGGTTTCCGCAAATCCGTTTTAGAGGCTCTAAATAAGGACTCGCTGACGTTTGTGCTTTTCTTCATAAGTCTATGTTTCAACTTCAAACTTTTGCCTACCGCAGTTCAGAGAGACAGTGTGATTAAATTGCCCAGTCCAGTCGTTATCATCATCGTTTGGTTGCAACAAGTATCTGTGACGGTGGCGGCGGGTGACGGTCCTGTGACGGTGACGGTACTGTGAGTCACAGTACCCACCGTCACAGACTGTCTGTGACGGTGGGTAACGGTCCTGTGACGGTCCTGTGACGGTGGCAGCGGGTGACGGTGACGGCGGGTGACGGTCCTGTGACGGTGACGGTACTGTGACCAATGTTGGAATTTTGGTCATCTTCTGGTCTTCTAAGGGTCCACAAGATTTTGCTCTTTTTAAACATTTACTCTCTTTTGATGTACTACTGCTCACATTTTCATATTCAATTTTGCAGGTTAAGCACACTCATTTGATGTGTCAGTAAAACAACAGTGTCTGTTGTTACACATAAGCAAAAATCTTAAAAAGTCAGCTATTTTTTACCAGATACCTACTGGACAAAGAGCCATTAACACTCAACAGTGCAACCAGCTCTGCAATGCAAATGGATATTGACATCTTAAATCAGCTGTTTTTTTTTTAAACATTATGATTGGACATTTTTGTAAATGAAAATGGCCTGAAAATGTAATAAATTTGCGCTCAATCTGCCAGTCATTTTGCTCTCCGGGACTAGGTCCTGAAATGAAAATTCCAACTGTGACGGTGGGTAACGGTCCTGTGACGGTCCTGTGACAGTCCTGTGACGGTCCTGTGACGGTACTGTGACGGTGGCAGCGGGTGACGGTCCTGTGACGGTCCTGTGACGGTGACGGCGGGTGACGGTCCTGTGACGGTGCTGTGACGGTGGCGGCGGGTGACGGTCCTGTGACGGTGGCGGCGGGTGACGGTCCTGTGACGGTGGCAGCGGCTGACGGTCCTGTGACGGTGACGGTCCTGTGACGGTGTCGCCGGCAGAGTACGGGATGGCGTCGGATAGTGTCTCAGCTCAGACCCGGTCCCGTATCTCGGGTCTGGACTCGGCCAGTGAATGTGAGAGCCGGATCCGGCGCGAGCTCATCTCCGTCTCGGATCTCTGCGGCGGGGTGGACGAGATCCAGGACCTGCTCGACGAGATCACACTGTTCGGAGAGGTGAGGCGAGACAAGGAGACGCTCCCGGGAGACACGTCCCCAGCTCACTGGGTCCTACCAAGATGGGGGCTGGGGGGCACCGTGTGGCTATTACACAGTCGTGGCGGGAGCTATTAATGCATGTTCTGATTCTGTATGCTGCTTAAACAATAAAGCTCGCTCAGGTCAGGTTCCGTCTGGTTATGCCTTTCCAGTATTATAGTTGTAAAAGCTGTTGGATGAGATTGCCGTTGACATGCGCGATCTTGCCATGTTGCTACCATGCATGCAATGTGTGTGACCCGTCCGTCTCATTCACATATTGTGAGCAGGGCTGTAGAGTTGATTGATTTTCAGGTAACTTTGACTCCGATTCTGACCCTCGGGAGTCGACTCTGACTCTGACTCCGACTCCGAAATCGACTCCGACTTTTAATGAGCTGAAACTATTAACAATAGGCACAAGAGTGTAGCCACTCGCAGCCAAACAAAATGCCGTTTAAAGCTGGAGCTCATTTTGGACAATTGAGTAGTTAATTGAAATGGATATACATTATACATATACCTACAATTCAGAGTTTGATTTTTTGTTTCATGTCCCGGAGAGTAAAATTCATGGGTGGAGAATTAAATTGTATTGTTAGGAAAATAAATTGTTATTTTTATTTGTTTTTACTTGGAGTGCAGAAATTATTGTTTTTTCATAGATATGGAAACCTTGTGAGGAAAATTATTTTTTTATTTTAAATATAATGTCGGTAAGATCAGGTAAATAAAAATTTCCAGGAAGCAAAATGTAAAGTGAGTAAAATTCATTGGACCCTGAAAGTTCTGAAAATGGAAAAATTCACTAGTTGATAGACATTGTCTGGCCATAACTTTCGATTTTAAAATTCAGGAAATTCTCAATATAATTTGTCAAGTCACCTTGTGACTATCGGCGTGGCCAGGATTTTTAGGTTGGGGTGGGGCAGACGTTAACTGCCTGGTAGACGTCAACTTGGAAAGACGGTTGTTTGCTAGGAATAATTGGAGGGGTGAAAGGCAGAGTACGACAAAGTCCAGTCAGTCCACACTGGACCAATGGCTTCTGTTATACGACAAAATCCAGTCAGTCCACACTGGACCAATGGCTTGTGTTATATGGAGGGGTGAAAGGCAGAGTACGACAAAGTCCAGTCAGTCCACACTCCACACTGGACCAATGGCTTCTGTTATATGGAGGGGTGAAAGGCAGAGTACGACAAAGTCCACTCAGTCCACACTGGACCAATGGCTTGTGTTATACTATGCCTTTCACCCCTCCAATTGTAACTATATTTTGTCCTAAGAAATATATTTCACGTCGGGCCTAAATATTGACTTCATCAACCTGCTCTATTGTTTTAACCCTAGCATTTCCTCAGATATGTATCTATCTCAGTCGCCCGGCGGAGGTTGAAGGAGTGGGCAAGTTACCTCGCTGCCCCCTCCCCCTCGCCGTGTTGATGCTGCTTGTGACGATCCTACCATTCAGATGAACAGAAACCCCATTTGTGACCGAGCATATGAGATTATTTTTTGATAATGATAGTAACGACTGTAATGATTGTAATTTCAATGGATACTGTATTGTTTATTACTGCCACATCGCAGGCCAATATCGAGTTTGTGGTGTGTATCGGTTGATAAACCGTGTCGGTTTCATTTCACCTGCAACTCTGGTTCTCGAATCTCCCCCCCCATCAGATCAAAAAATTCATTTTCACCTTCAATGATTGGCAATCATTCGTAAAATTGGAGTCACCTCACTATTTTGAATCACTTCTTTGCAGACTATAGTTTTCTTTTGAATATTGCAAACTCAGCATCACCATTCCGTCAGTGAACTTCAAATTAAAATGCGTATGCAGTTAATTATATTGTCATTGAGCGTAAAACCCGCCATTGGCTGGGGGGGGCGAAAAACGCCCCCCTCAGGGATTTTCACAATAGCTCACAAAACCAGCGCTATCAACTGTGCGGCCAAACTTCAGGTACCTATTCTACATAATTTGGGCGTCTTCACACAATACATTTTTTTTTAAATCGTCGATTTTTTTCGAGTTATTCGATTTAAGTGACGTCACTAAACACCCTTTGGGCGCAAATATCCAGCTAAGCACTAACAGGCTGTAAATAGACGATTCCTTAACCCGCGCACTGCAGGGGGTTGATTTCCGTGTCCCCCCTCAAGTTTGTTCAGGATGACGCGGAAAATACGGCGGCGCGGCAGCGCCGCAAATTTTCCGTTCACAGCCCTGTTTGGGCATCAATTACCCACACTTTGGAAGAAAGTTTTTTGAAGATGAGGTCATCTCAGGTCAGGTCACAGAGTCCTGTAAGTGACCCACCTTCAAAAATGTTTTGCGTTGTGCAAAGCCATACAGTCTTTTTTGTTCGAAAGTTTTGTAATTGGCCAGATTTTCACTCAGCAATGGGGTCAGTACCTACAATTCGTTTGCCTCGGAATTTTTTCGTATCGGTCGACCAAAGGTCCAGGTCACGGTCCTGACTCCCCGCTCTCCCCATTATAAGTGAAATGGGAAATAAACAACATGCTCCGCTTATCAGAAAATATGCATTGGGAATCAGGCTAATTCTTTCAGGACATAGCTTATTATTAGCTATATCATTCTAAATGAATCAAGGTTGCCAAATTTTTGTTTGCCCCACCGCTCCAGGTCTGGGGAAAAGTTTCTAACAAAGGTCATCTGAGGTATCTGAAGGTCATCAGCATGAGTTTGCTAATATAACTCTTGATACGAAAAGAGATAGAGACGATTAGTTGAACACCAAAATGTGTTCGTTTCGTCGGGCGCGATAGCCCATATGCAACATGACCTAATGGGTCACAAATGACCTTGACCTGAGGTCAAATTTTGAAGTTGACCTTACCAGGTCACCGTGTATATGTTTTAAAGCGCATCAATGAGACAAACACGATGGTGTCAAAATTATTTCCCTACCCCTTAGGTGACATGCTATTCACGAAAAACAGTTTTGCTAAGAACAGAGTTTTTGACCTTTCTGACGCTTCTGGAGCCTAAACTATTGATTCTGAGATCAATTTTGAGGACTTAGGTTTCGATGTGCAAAAATTTCAATAGCTATCGATTGCCTCTTAATCGTTTGCTTCTATATTCACATATTTTCCGAGATAATCGGGGTTTGAGGAAAACGTCCTAAAAGAGTCTAACGGAAAATTCTGACATGTGTGACCAATGGTGATCAATTGGTACCTTGATCCAAGAAAACTGAAATACTTTCGATAGAGCTGCCTAGATTCTATTAAATCCCAGTTTTTCGCTTGTCTCTAACGTTGCGTAGTTGTTATCGAGGACATCACGGGGGGGGGCGGAAATAAGCCCCCCTGCAGTTCGTGTTCGGCGCCGAACAACCTGCACGGCGCGGTTAAGCAAAATGCAGATTCTTAAACGTTAAAAGACAACAAATTTTGCAAATTTCAAGGGGTAAGAAATGGCTATCTCGGATTTGTGAATTTTTTGGATTATGACTGGCCTAAAAAACAAAAACTCACTTAAGAAAATGCCCATCAAAATAATTTAAAAGAAACAACAAAAAACAAAACGGAAGATCACTGTAAAAGAACCACACTAGTACATTACCGCAAAGCCGAATTACCAAAGCCAAATATACGCTATTTTTGAATCACTGAATTGCTTCCGCAAGTATGATTTCATCATGAACGTCAACTTTTTTTCAAAGTGCGTTCTTGGGGGTTTTATAGACCAGCATCACACTGAAACATAATGTACCACACATGTGTTGCTTGAAGACAAAACTGGATATATAATGCATTTTTAATTTATTTTTTTAATATATTTCTAAAATTTGACTTTTATGGCCTGACCTTGACGCTTAATATCGGGGTAATTGAAAATGGCTGCTATATCGAGTTTCATTTGTGTAAAATAACCCATAAAACATTGTCGCATGGATCTCTTGCAAACTAGTTGACCTGCATTTGCCTTGACACTTTGCTTACAATTCACTTTCTGCTTATAGCGAGAGATCCAACTATACCATTTCTAGAGCACTTTGTCGATTTTCGTTCACAATTACGGCTTTGGCGGGACGTATGGCTCAAAAACGTAAAATAAACTACCGATTTGACCTTTGAACGCCTGACTGTGCCTGACATATGACTTATTTATCAAAAATTCGAGTTCCGCTTAAAGGAATATAGCACCTTTAACATTACGTTTTTTAACTGAGATAGCCAGATTGTCGGGTGTACTGAGAAACCTCTAAATCTGAATTGTCATGCAAAAAGACCTAGTTGCTTGATTTGAACGCAAAAAACGTCTGTCATATTTTGGTCATGATTTTCAACGTTCAAAATCCGTGACGTATCGCAATAACGTCATCAGTAGCTACATCCACTGTTACGTATGCGTGCCCCCACGAGTAACCCTACCACGGCGCGAGGAGCGCCGGTCGAGCCAGCCAGTCCGCGTCACGTACCGAGGTGCAAACTCCATCGTGCGGTGCCGACAGCAGCTGTCAGCCTCCTTGTGACGTCACAACTGGTTTTGGTGACGCAAGATTGTTGTGACGTCACATGCAATTATTTTTCTTTTTCAAATTACACGAAATTGCGACTTTTTCGCAAAAAATGAATGCCAGAACCGTGATCAGGGCACTCTTCTCCATCATTCTTCATACTTTTCCCAAGGTGCTATATCCTTTAAAGGAAATGTTTTACTTCTTCTAAAGTTGTGCAATGTACATTCACGCCGTTGGTGTTTAAAATAGAAAGGTAATTGGTGGGCTGGAACACGATTTCTGACATTTGTTTCTCACAAACAGTGTTCAATTTCATGAAAAACTAAGTTTTAGTATTTGGGCTGATGACGTCATGTAAAGGAATTTTTGGAAATAGAGAAAACCTTCACGCTGCAATATGTATGACTAGCGTATGGCTAATGTATAGACAAATATAAAACAAGTCTACTTTCATCAACATTTGATTAAAGAGAGATGACGACATCGGCTTTAACGAGGCTATTCACTAATACACTATGGGCCTTATTTTTGTGCAGATGTCAAAAGCCAAACTCAAATTTACTTTCGATTAGACCTCTGTGGGTGTTTTTAACTTCTACAACTACTTAATTTCAATTGCCAAATCATCAAAAATGAGCATCTCAACTCGATATAATGTTATCGGTGAAACATTTCCTTTAAGAAGTGGATCTCGTTGAGAGCTTTCGATTGCCGTCTTGCACGTCTCGCTGCGATTATTGGTTCGGGAGATAACGAGAGGGGGCGTTTTTCGCCCCCCCCCCCCAGCCAATGGCGTTCGGCTGAGACCCCAGCCAATTCCGGGTTAAGTGACGTTACCTTATAACTCATATAGACTTTTCAGGGTCAAGTCTCGGCTAATTCGTACGTTTCGACTTTGGGCGCGCTACTTGGACATGTAAAGGGTTGTTGGCACTGCGCTTTGACGGACGCCAAAACACTGACGGATCCGCCAATCTGCCAGTATTTTTTTCGGACCAGCGCGGCGGGTGCCGGAACCCTTGCGTGGTGTGAGCTGTGTGATACACGCGTAACAGTTGCGCTAAAACAGGATGAGAGCAGCCATCTTGAATTTAGTGCTGATCACAGATGGGACCAACGTTTTAGATGTCAGAAAAAAAATAGCAAACTGTTATGCCGATACATTGCCCTTTAGAGGCAGGTTTAGCAAGAGGATACATTATTATTTGTTGCCGCCTATTTATTTAAGTTGGCTTTTTTAGAAATCCCCGGAGGTGGATTATCCCCATAACAATAATTTGAAGTTTTGATTGCGTTTGTATTTTGTATTTGATTTTAGATGATTTTATATTTTAGATTTATATATTTATATTTATATTTTAGATGATGATGATTTTATATGATTTTTAGATTTAGATGATTTGCGTATGTATAGGATGTGTTTTACCAGCTCCCAGAAGCACGCTCGGATTAATACTTTCCGAGCAAGAATGCAAAGAGCAAAAGTTTCGAGCAAAAATGCGTGCTCCCAAATGTGAATATTGGTCAAACACTGGTAAAGCAATAAATAAGTGCTGTAGCTGATCAATGTGACGACGTTAATCTCGCCCGAGCAACATAAACCTCGCTTTATGCCGTTATTTTTTACAAATTGATATATCATGATCGTTGCTTAGATTCATTAGGTTGGCATTTTTGGATCTGCATGTTACGACACACCCTAGGCTCTATTTTGCCCACGATGGTACATGCCTTATGATTGAAAATCATTTCATGACAAGGGAATCGAAGTAAACATTCTAAGGCACATGTTTTTGTCATTCACAATGCACCTGAAAAACGCGTTGCTAAATAGCTGTCCATGAACGACGGCCGGAGTAGGAGTTAGCAAAGATTTGGCGTACTCCGACCGGAATCACGGACTCTGATCGACTTTGACTCCGACCGACTTCTGACTCCGACTTCCGACTCTACAGCCCTATTGTAAGTGTGGTAAAAACACCAGGGTCCCGCCGAAGATTTGCACTGGATCGGCAGGATTCAGAGTCCTGACGTGCTAACGCGTTACAAACCACGGGGCGCGGTACGGGACCGTGGATGAGAAATTCTGGACGCAAACTGAAGAAAGCCGTCGGTCGTCCAGCTCGCCTGGCTTCGGTCACAAAGTGCGGCAGCTGCCGCTGGTTTGTCCGTAAACTTGGTTGATTGCAGGTGCTTCTTGTCCTCTCACCTGTAACGAGTCTTATTCGATGACAACAGTGCGATATTGCTGTGACTCGGCGACGCTGTGGCGCGTGGTCATCAGAGGTGGCAGGGGCGGAACTTTATACTCTCGTGAGCCGAGGGCCCGCGAGCCCCCCGCCGCCCAATGATTTCAAATTTTAACATTAGGCCCTATGGGTTTGCATGGTTAAGAATGGGTTTAAATCTATCAAAATTAACATTGACCCCCCCCCCCCCCCCCCCCCGACCGATTTCATTAAGTCACCGACTGATGAGTGTGGGCCCATGTTGTGTGTTTTTTTGGCTGCCCTCAGACGCAGGATTCAGAGTCCTGAGTGCTAACAGTTTACGACCAACGGGGCCGCGGTACGGGTGCCGGAACCGTTAGTTAACCTCATAGTGAGTTGAGATGGATGTATGGAGATGCAGCGGGCCGGTAGTCGCTCTGACGCAGTGCTGTTGCTGCTGCTCAGACGGGGGAGTGTATGGAGATGCATGCGGACCAGTAGTCGTCTGACGGCAGTGGTGTTGCTCTGCTGCCTCAGACGGGGGAGTGTATGGAGATGCAGCGGGCCGGTAGTCGTCTGATGCAAGTGTGTTGCTGCTGGCCTCAGACGGGGGAGTGTATGGAGATGCAGCGGGCCGGTAGTCGTCTGACGCAGTGTGTTGCTGCTGCCTCAGACGGGGAGTGTATGGAGATGCAGCGGACCAGTAGTCGTCTGACGCAGTGTGTTGCTGCTGCCTCAGACGGGGGAGTGTATGGAGATGCAGCGGGCCGGTAGTCCCGTCTGACGCAGTGTGTTGCTGCTGCCTCAGACGGGGGAGTGTATGGAGATGCAGCGGACCGGTAGTCGTCTGACGCAGGACACCTGGGACTCACACCAGCTGCAGCAGCCGGTCGAGGCCGCCGTCGACCCGCGCACACTCGGTCTGGTCTGCTGCTGGCGGCCAGAGCTGCTCCTCTCACCGCTCGGACTCGGGGAGATGCTGCTCATAGTGAGTCCCCAGCTGATCAGTAGGTAACCGCGCTACTGTCGCCCGCTCGGACTCGGGAGATGCTGCTTGCATAGTGAAGTCCCCACTGATCAGTAGGTAACCGCGGCTAACTGTCGCCGCTCGGACTCGGGAAGATGCTGCTAATAGTGAGTCGCCAGCTGATCATAGGTAACCGCGCTACTGTCGTCCCGCTTCGGACTCGGAGATGCTGCTTCATAGTGAGTCCCCAGCTGATCAGTAAGGTACCGGCTAACTGTCGCCCGCTCGGACTCGGGAGATGCTGCTCATAGTGAGTCCCCAGCTGATCAGTAGGTAACCGCGCTACTGTCGCCGCTGCTTTGCAGCCCGATCGGTGTCGTCTCATGACTGCTGCAATCTGCCTGGACGATATACGAATTTATTTCATCTAAATCCGTGAGAAGCTGGAAGAACAAATTCACATTACCGTGTTAAGAAACGTTCCCTTTCGCTTTTTTCGTTTTTAGCCCGTTAGTCGTATGCCAGTGAACAGTGCAGTGAATGACATTGAATGATTGTCTCACTGGCTTATGGCTGGTCATTATGTATCAGTATCGGTAGCACGATGGAGTTCACAGTGTGGTGTTCATAGTGCTGCTGTGGGGTTTAAAGACAGACACGCTGTGTGTGTCCTGTCTGGTCAGTATCGGTACTCCGGTGTCTGCAGGCGCTGTGTGTGTCTGTCTGGTGAAGTATCGGTACTCCCGGTGTCTACGGCGCTTGTTGTGTCCTGTTCCTGGTCAGTATCGGAACTCCGGTGTCTGCAGGCGCTGTGTGTGTCTGTTCTGGTGAGTATCGGTACTACTTCCGGTGTCTACAGGCCTGTGTGTGTCTGTCCCTGGTCAGTATCGTACTTCCGGTGTCTACGACGCTGTGTGTGTCCTGTCTGGTCAGTATCGTATCCGGTGTCTCAGACGCTGTGTGTGTCCTGTTGGTGAGTATCGGTACTCTCCGTGTCTAACAGACGCTGTGTGTGTCCTGTCTGGTCAGTATCGGTAGCTTCCGGTGTCTACAGCGCTGTGTGTGTCCCTGTCTGGTCAGATATCGGTACTTCGTGTGTCCTACAGGCGCTGTGTGTGTCCTGTCTTGGTCAGTATCGGTACTCGGTGTCTACAGGCGCTGTGTGTGTCCTGTCTAGGGTCAGTATGGTATCTTCCTTTTACCGGTGTCTACGGCGCTGTGGTGTGTCCTGTCTGGTCGTAATCGGTACTCGGTGTCTACAAGCTTGTGTGTGTCCTGTCTGGTCAGTATCGGTATCCGGTGTCCCTAGACGCTGTGTGTGTCCTGTCTGGTCAGTGATCGGTACTCCGGTGGTCTACAGACGTGTTGTGGTGTACTGTCTGGTTCAGTATCGGTACTAGCCGGTGTCCTCCAGCACGCTGTGTGTGTCCTGTCTGGTTCGTATCAACGGTACTTCCGGTTGTCTACAGCGCTGTGTGTGTCCTGTCTGGTCAGTAATCGTAACTCCGGTGTCTACAGACGCTTGTGTGTCCCTGTCTGGTCAGTATCGGTACTCAAGTGTCTACAGACGGCTTGTGTGTGTCCTGTCTGGTCAGTATCGGTACTCGGTGTCTTACAAGACGCTGTGTGGTGTCCTGTCTTGGTCCAGTATCGGTACTTCCCGGTGTCTTACGGCCGCTTGGTGGTGTCCTGTCTGGTCGTATTGGTACTCCGGCTGTCTACAGGCGCTGTGTGTGTCCTGTCTGGTCAGTATCGGTACTCCGGTGTCTACAGACGCTGTGTGTGTCCTGTCTGGTGAGTATTGGTACTCCGGTGCTACAGGCGCTGTGTGTGTCCTGTCTGGTGAGTATCGATACTCCGGTGTTTACAGATGCTGTGTGTGTCCTGTCTGGTCAGTATCGGTACTCCGGTGTTTACAGGCGCTGTGTGTGTCCTGTCTGGTCAGTATCGGTGTCAGCGGTGACCCGATCCGCGGCTCTCCGCTGCTGCTGCCTCACGCCACACACACGCGACTGGCCGTCTTCAGCTGTGTGTTCTGCGCTCTGTGGACGGCGCTGATGCTGTTCGTACACGTCACGCGGCTGCAGTACGTCCTGCTGATCAACTGGCATCTGATGGTGAGAGGCTGCTGACTGCGGCATCGTCTGGAGCGGCCATTGTATCTGCCTAATAATAGCAGAACACGCACAGAGATGCTTTTTGCTTTTATTGGGATAAAGCTCAATGTTATTGCTCACTGGTCGTTAAAAATTATGTGTGCTTCAGAATGGTTGTCTGTTGAAGCTGTCATATTTAACTGTTTATGAATTACGATAGATGTGACTTTTCGACCACGGACTGATAACCCCGCTGTGTTTCTGCCAAGTCACAATGCATCGTTACTTCATACGCGTCTCGCTCACGTTCACACCCTGCAGCCATTAATTAGTTATTCAGTCGTGTTGCATTGTCAGAGGTGTGCTATTGGCTACCATCTCCCACCCCCACTCGATGATCAACATCGAGTCGGCTACAAACCCGCCGGTCATGCTCAAATGCTCGGCGACGCCATTTATATCTGTCAGCCGGGCAAGGCAAAATCTGGGCACTGACAGTAATGGTTAGAAGATGAATTCCCAGCGATTCGCCAAAATAGATCGCGCGCGCTGGCAACAGCAGCCGAACAGTACCGTCTCCCAATCGAAACGCTTGACGTCCATTTTTTCGACGAATACATCATTTGGAGCTACGAGACATGCACATAATACAGTGTACATCGGCAAGAACATGCTGTGTAACACCTGTCTCTATCTTGCATGATGTAACCGTAATTTTATTGTCTTTGGCGCGTCGCTTCATATAACGTTTTCCCTCTGATTATAATGGCGATCGTTTTATCGATATTGAAAAAAGTACAAATTCAAATAAATGCGAATTTTATCTTACCCAACCAATAGCTTCTAAACGTAATACAAATAGTTTTAGCATTCCAAAACAGTAGGCACACTTCCTTTAACGTGGCTCAGGGATGATAACCATCAGATGGCTGATAGTGACAGTCTGATATCAGTGATCACAGACGTATTCCTGGGGTTTGACGTGTGGTAATGTGCCCCCGTCACTGCTCTCTGCAGCGCGTGTCCCCTATGTGACTGACAGCGTCAGTGACCGCACGTCTGTTGGCGCAGCACACCTGGCTGTTCGGCCTTCTGTCGGCGGTTCACGGGGCAGCGGCGCTCCTGCTGTTCCATCAGGCGTACCAGTACAGCTACCAGTACCTGTACCTCTCGGCGTGGACGCGCAGCTGGACCACCACCGCTGCCGTGAGTACGGCGAGTACGGGGCAGAGTACGGATCATCTGCCGTACCGCGCAGACCGGTCACTGTCCGCCACTGGTATTTATCAGACTCTAACCCAGCTCTACCTGCAGGCCCACCCCAATACCCGCTCATGATCGCTGCACAGGCTGCATCTTTGCATCGTCGTTCATGATTTTTGCAGGCACGCCAACAGGCGGATGGCACGAAGCATATCGAAACGTTCGCAAACACTGGCGCATTTAGACAGCCAGTGCTGTGCCTGCAGGAGGAGGTATTAAACAGGTGGCTGTTAGTCACCAGCGGGTCCCTCCGCCCGTCCCGCGTGGCATTTCCTGTTAGTCACCAGCGGGTCCCTCCGCCCGTCCCGCGTGACATTTCCTCGGAGCTGCGGCCCGCCACTCGGCAGTGCGGCATGCCTTCCATACCGGGCGGCGGCGGTGGTCCGGCCGGCCCGGGAACGGTTATGTGCGACTACTGGCTCCGTTTACCCAGGCGCTAATTGGCCTGTCATCGCCGGCCCCGATCACCAGATCAGTTCAAGGGCACGCGTCTTATCTGATGGGGCGTCGGGTTATTGAAATTAACTCCCACTTTCCGCACTGCCAACAAAGGAAGGGTTAAGTCTGAGTGACTTTGGCAGTAGCCGCACATACGGCGGCTGCTAGCGCTGCCACCTCCGGCGCGGTCCTCCGGTCCTGCGATGTCCTGCGATGTCCTCCTCACGCCGCGCCGCTCGGCTAACAAAGGGTAGCCTCCGGACAATGGGCGGGCCCTTCGCGTGTACCTGCCGACATTTTTCACGGCGTTTTGCAGCGTCCTGGCAGTAGCTGCCCATACTGGGCCTAGCGATTATACGGTCCATTAGGCACGCAGTTTTCCCGAGGGTAACCTTAAATCTTACTCATTTACCGTGGCTCATTCAACTCTGCTGCCATTAATTTTCAGCGCCATTGTCGCTTCTGACTTCTACTCCTCCGTGGTATTTACACACTCTGCCTGCTTTTTAAACATGGGGGTCCTTGCTAGATTATTCGATCAACTGGTGCTTGTAAATCCATCTAAAAAATAAACAATTGCTGAATATAAGACGTCTTTTTACACTGTTTGATTTGAGCCGATCTGTGTGTGTTGTGATATGCAGGTGCTGTGCCTGCGGTCTGATTTGAGCCCACCTGTGCGTGACTCTGCGTGTGTGTTGTGATGAACAGGTGCTGTGCCTGCTGTCGGGCTGCTGCGCGCTGCTGGTGGCTCTCCTGCCACGCTGTCTGCCGTCATCTCAGTACAGTCTGATCAGCGACCAGTCCACCCGCACCACGCTGCTGTCCGCCACGGCCGCCGCCGCCGACTGGCACTACCAGCACCCGCAGCCGGAGCCGGCCGACGCCCTGCAGAACGACGCCGCCGCCGACTCGCAACACTACCTGGTCAACAACCCCTACATCCAGTGGCACGTGGAGAACGGCACCTTCTACTGCTGCGGGACTCGCTCGGCAGCATGCTGCGGCGGCAACAGTGAGGCTGGGCGGCGCGGCTGCAACGTGACGCAGCGGACCCAGGGGCCGGACGCCGCTGAACGGCGCGTCCCCGGCCCACCGACTTTGTCGGCGCTGATGGCAACGGACAGAGCCGCCGGCCGCCGGTCCGATGTACATGCTGCGCTACAAGCCAGAGGCGGTGGTGTTGGTGCGCCCTGTGCCGCGCCGCGGCCGATGACATGTGCGTCAGCCAGCGCGGGTGGCCTGTGGTCGCCTGTGCCGTCGCCGCGCCGGTCCCGATGACATGTGCCGGTCAGCCGGCGCGGTGGCTGTGGTGCGCCCTTGCCGGACAGACCGCCGCCGCGTCCGATGACATGTGCCGATCAGCCGTCGGCGGGTGTGTGGTGGCGCCTGTGCGACAGAGCCGCCGCGCCGGCCGATGACATGTGCCGTAGCCCGGCGGGTGGCTGTGGTTCCCATGTGCGCGCCGCCGGTCCGATACATGTGTCTCCGTCAGCAGCGGCCGGGTGGCTGTGTGCGCCCCACATAGGCATCCGGAGTCACCGTGTGTGGTTGGTCTGGAAGTGCGCCGCCGCCCTGCGAACTGACCATGGCCTGTGTCGCCGGCTTGCCGGGGCGGAGTCCTATACTGGGATACTGGCTCCTCCTGTCGCTGTACCGTCACAAGCCGGCCGCCGGGCCCTGCTCGCCGGCCATTGCTCTGCTCTGGCTGGCTGAACAGCACTGTGAGCTCTCAGTCTTGCAGCCATCTGGTCACCCGGGGACAGCCTGCCTACTAGAGTGCGCTCGCAGCGGCGGACGTGTTGCGTCAGCGGCGGGGGGTGACATTGAACTATCTCAAACGTGCTATCTTGCATGCTCTTCCTTGTACTATCTTCATGCTATACTCGTACTTTTCAGACTTATTTATTTTAATATTGCTGTCACCGTGTGCCCATTCATATCAAAACGCTGTATGCCGGTGATTGGCGCTCTCAGCTGTGTGCCGTAACCGCCATGTTGTTTGAGGTCACCTGCAGAGCGACAAGTCTCCTCCGCGCCACAGTACTCAGTGTGATCTGCAGTGAGTGGCTCCCTGACTGGCCGCTGACCGGCGCGATCGCCGTGTGACCGTGTCAGTGAGACTGCGAGGCATCTGTGGTCACCGTGTGGGTGTCTGTGATGCGAGCAGCCCCGCCGTCTATGGGCCGCCCTTGACGTGTGCCGGTGTCCAATGTCACCTGACCCGCGACGCTGCGTACGGTTGCGTGGCGACCACCTAAACGAATGTGTCGAGGTTCGCACTCGCTGTTATTGAGGCTTTCAGACTATAAGCACAATGTTGTCGCTGGCATTTTGCGCGCGATGCACCGCTAAATCGCAGTGGCTCCGTCGGTGGCGGCACTGGTTTTGATTTGGTGACTGAATCGATACAGGCACTCCGGATTTGTTAAGCATTTATCTTCCATCGCAAGACGTGACATTTGGTGTCTGTTTACTCGTTCACAAAACAGGTAAGTATTCTTTAGCTGTTATGTAAATATATAAAGGTTCATCCAAGGAAATCAAAATGGGAAATATCATGATACTGCAAAAAGACGTGATTATCCTCAACGTTTATAGATAGTCTTTCTCCATCTCGGATATGCACGCTCAGATTTATTATGTTCTCGTGGTTAATTGATGAGATGTGCACGGGTTGGCGCCGTTGTTGCTATACCAGAATTATATTTAACTTGGTAGTTATATTATAAATAACTATGCGTACCATTGCTCCTCAGGTCGGGTCGCAACTGCACGCTGATGTGGCATCATAATCGACTACGGATAGGGATATGAGCTGGCCAGGTATTTGCTTCTCATGGAGAATACCTATTGTCGTGTGACTCTAATAACCGTGCTCGTAGAGGCTCTTGTGCACAGACACTAGAGCATTTAACTGTCCGACAACATAGTTGAACAGCCATCTTAGATAACAACCCTGTACCGAGAAGGGGACAGTCCGGTCTAAAAGTCCATCTTACTGACAGAGGGGTGCGCGCAGCGAATTTAACAGCCTGGCTATGGTAACGCCTTCAGTGCGTCCGCGAAGTAATTAACTATAGCCGCACGCTGCTGACCTGCGGCAGTGCGTTTAGAACTGCTCGTGGACAGAAGATCGTCCCATGCGCAGTAAGGAGTCACTGCAGTGTTATGTGGGGATAGAGTGTAGAGGAGGAAGTTGCGTTCAACAATTCTGCATACTTCATATGTGCATTTTGCTCCAACAGGAAGGCGTGAGCGAGATGAGATACTACTGTAGCAGAGATCACGACTAACACACTGAGACAAAAAGTGCAACAAAACGAAGTATGCATGAGGTGAACAATTCTTTACCCTCGCCACACCTAACACAGAGAACAGACTGTACCACGCATGGGGACTAGCAGAGATCTTCTATCCTAGGACACTAGGCAAGTGTACACTCGCCGGGGATTTGAGAATTCTCAAGAGGCGAGCCCAGCCGGTGTATTACAGGCGACATACGTAATGAACTTAACGATCCCCTCTAGTAGGGTTAGGACTGTTTTCGGACAGGTTTTACAAATGCTGTTCAAAATATGCGCGGTATGGTGACGGCCAATGAGACCATTGAGACACCAGCCGTTTTCCGAGCAATACCTGGCGTCAGACCCGAAGTAGTGTCTTGTGCAACCACTCCATTGGCCCATGAGTCAATGGTACGCATAGTTATTATAATAATAATACAAGTGAAATAAAGGTAATAGCAACCGGCGACACGAGAACATCTCAGCAATTGAACACGAGACAAATACAATCTGAGTGCATACCGAAGTGAGAAGACTTCATAACGTGAGGATAATCACGTCTTTTGCAGTATCATGCATATTTCCACTTTTGATTCACTTGGATGAACCTTCATATTTCCATAAACAGCAAGAAGTACTTACTGTTTTGTGAAACGAGTAACGACCCCAAATGTCACGTCTTGCGATGGAAGATAAATGCTTAACAAATCCGTGAGTCCTGTTCCATCAGTCACCAAATCCAAAACCAGTGCCAGCCACCGACGGAGCCACTGCGCATTGTAGCGGTGGCAATACGCGCGCAAAATGCCAGCGACAACATTGTGCGTTATAGTGTGGAAGCCTACAATAACAGCGGAGTGGCGACCTCCGACACATTCGTTTGGTGGTCGCCACGCAACCCTACGCGGCGTCGCGGGTCAGAGTGACATTGGACACGGCACACGATCAGTGGCCGGCCCATAGACGGCGTCTGCTCGCATCACAGACACCCACACGGTGACCACAGATGCCTCGCAGTCCTCACTGACACGGGTCACACGGCGATCGCGCCGGTCAGCGGCCAGTCAGGGAGACACTCACTGCAGATCACACTGAGGCGATAGTGGCGCGGAGGGAGACTTGTCGCTCTGAGGTGTGGACCTCAAACACATGGCGGGTACCGACACACCAGCCTGAGAGCGCCAATCACCGGCATACAGCAGGTTTTATGAACTGGAGACACGTTGACAGCAATATTAAAAATAAATAAGTCTGAAAAGTACGAGTATAGCATGAGATAGTACAAGGAAGAGCATGCAGGATAGCACGTTGAGATAGTTCAATTGTCCACACCCCGCGCTGCCAACACGTCCGCCGCTGAGCGCACTCTGAGGTAGGCACGGCTGTCCCCCGGGTGGACCAGATGGCTGCCAAGACCTGAGAAGCTGCGACAGTGCTGTTCAGACTTCAGACAGACCAGGAGCAGAGCAGGGCCGGCAGAGCAGGGCCCGGCGGCCCGGCCTGGTGACGGTACAGCCGACAGAGGGAGCCAGTAGTGCCAGTATAGAGGGAGCCGCTCCGCCCCGGCAGCCGGCCGACACAAGGCCATGGTCAGTCGCAGGGCGGCGGCGCAGCTCTCCACCCAACCACACACTGGTGACTCCGAGATGCCTCTGTGGGGCGGCACACAGCCACTCCGCCCGCTGGGCTGACGGCACATTGTCATCGGACCGGCGGGCGGCGGGCACAGGGGCCACCACAGCCACCCGCCTCCGTGCTGCACTGGCACATTCATCGGGGACCGGCGGCGCGGGCTCTGTCCGGCACAGGGCGCTCACCACAGCCACCCCGCAGCCGGACTGACGGCACATGTTTCATCGGACCGGCCGGCGGCGGCTCTGTCCCGGCTACAGGGCGCACCACAGCCACCCGCCGCCGGGCTGACTCCTGGCACATGTCATCGGACCGGCGGCGGCGTTAGGCACAGGGTGCACCACAGCGACCCGCGCCCCTGGCTGAACGGCACATCGGTCATCACGGAAACCGGGCGCCGGCCATGGCACAGGGCGCACCACAGCCACCCGCGCCGCTGGCTGGGACGGCCACATGTCGATCGGACCGGCCGCGCGGCGGCTTCTGTCCGTTGCCTTCAGCGGTCGTCAGACGCGGCCGACACAGTCCCGGTGGCCGGGGGACGCGCCGTCAGCGGCCGTCCGGCGCCGGTTCCCGCTGCGTCACGTGCCAGCCGCGCCGCCCAGCCCATCACTGTGCCGCCGCAGCTGCTGCCGCAGCGAGTCCGGCAGCAGGTAGAAGGTGCCGTTCTCCACGTGCCACTGGATGTAGGGGTTGTTGACCAGGTAGTGTTGCGAGTCGGCGGCG
>VOPJ01012290.1:0-18336 GCA_014673585.1 Semibalanus balanoides | reverse complement strand
CCGTCTGGTGAGCAGGAGCGGTACTATGGTACTCACCGTACCCGTCTGGTGAGTAGGAGCGGTATTATGGTACCCACCGTACTCATCTGGTGAGTAGGAGCGGTACTATGGTACTCACCGTACCCGTCTGGTGAGTAGGAGCGGTACTATGGTACTCACTGTACCCGTCCTGGTGAGCGGAGCGTATTTATGGTATCAGCCGTACCCCGTCCTGGTGAGCAGGAGCGGTAATTATGGTACTCACTGAACCCGTCTGGTGAGTAGGAGCGGTATTAATGGTACTCACTGTGCCCGTCTGGGTGAGCAGGAGCGGTAGCTAATGTGTACTCACCGTTCCGCGTCTGGTGAGCAGGAGCGGTATTATGATCTTCACTGTACCGTCTGGTGAGCAGAGCGGTATTTATGGGTACTCACCGTATCCCGTCTGGTGAGCAGGAGCGGTACTATGGTACTCACTGTACCCAATTGGTGAGTAGGAGCGGTACTATGGTACTCACCGTACCCGTCTGGTGAGCAGGAGCGGTATTATGGTACTCATCGTACCCGACTGGTGAGCAGGAGCGGTATTATGGTACTCACTGTACCCAATTGGTGAGTAGGAGCGGTACTATGGTACTCACCGTACCAGTCTGGTGAGTAGGAGCGGTATTATGGTACTCACCGTACCCGTCTGGTGAGTAGGAGCGGTACTATGGTACTCACCGTACCGTCTGGTGAGTAGGAGGGCGGTACTATGGTACTTCCACCGTACCCGTCTGGTGAGTAAGGGAGCGGTACTATGGTACTCACCGTACCCGTCTCTGGTGAGTAGGAGCGGTACCAATGGTATCCACCGTACCCGTCTGGTGAGTAGGAGGCGGTACTATGGTACTCACTGTCGCCCGTCTGGTGAGCAGAGCGGTACCGTTGATGGTACTCACCGTACCCGTCTGGTGAGTAGGAGCGGTACTATGGTACTCACCGTACCCGTCTGGTGAGCAGGAGCGGTATTATGGTACTCACTGTGCCCATCTGGTGAGAAGGAGCGGTATTATGGTACTCACCGTACCCGTCTGGTGAGCAGGAGCGGTATTATGGTACTCACTGTACCCGTCTGGTGAGCAGGAGCGGTACTATGGTACTCACCGTACTCGTCGTCCTGTGAGGCGGCGAACGTCTCCTCGTCTGATGAGAAGGAGCGCGGCCGACTGCGTTTGCTGCTCGGAGCCGGCGTCACCACTGCGCGGCTCATGGTCAGCATGCTGACGATGGCGTCCCGGGTGGCGGGGGAGGCCTGGCCGGCCGGCAGCGCCGCCTCCGACGGGCCGTCACCGTCCGCCACGCTCGAGGCGCGCAGCAGCTCCTCGATGCCGTTGGCGGCGGGCGCTGGCGCCGGCTCAGGGTCCGGCTCTGGCTCCGGGTCGGGCCGACCGTCAACTGCCAGGGCGGACAGAGCGGCTGGGTTAGCGGGGCACAGGCAACCGACGGATGGTGCAATAGTCAGAGATAGCGCGCGGTTCGTACAGCGTGCGGGACGATGGCGCGCGAATTTACCGTCAATATTGGGAATATTGGATATTGTGATAGCTGCTACACATGTCAGTATTTATCCACAGTACGCAGTTGAGTTACTGATTTTTCGTGCTATTTGCTGTTATGCTATTTTCGTTACCATCTGGAGATGGTAACGAAAATAGCATGTCTCAAAGAAACAGCCGCCGCATATGCAGTGCGTTACTCACTGGAGAGCCGCAGTTTGAGCGGGTTGTCGAGAGACACGGAGCGGATCCTGCCGTAGCGGCGTGCCGCCGAGCCGGAGTCGTCAATGGTGAGCGGTGCCTCCTCATCATCATCTGTGCCGGCCGGCTGCACCCGCGGCCCCAGCCGGATCTTGAGGCCGGGCGCGGCTGGCCGGGGCACGGCGGCAGGGCCGGGGGCCGGACTCGACACCGGCAGCGGCGGCACGGTCAGTCGCCGGGCCGGCTCGGTGCGCCGCTCAGCAGTCGCCGACTGCGACAGCAGGGTCTCGAACTCGGACCGCTCCGAGATGTCGACAAAGTCAGCGTCCAGTGAGCGCTTCTTCACCTGTCGGCGCGACTGGCGCTCGGGCCGGACCGGCGCCGCCATCGGCGTCTGCGCGCTGTACTTCTCCGCGTGCCGCACCTCCTTGTTGAGCAGCTTGATCAGCTTGCTGGCGTTGATGAAGACAGGGACCGGCTCGACACCGCGCCGCGCCGACTGAACGGAGACACACAGAGAGACGAGCAGCGTTAACAACCGACCGGCAGCTCGCCGAACCCCACTGGCAAACTCAGCCGGCAGTCACCCAGCTGTCACAGAGCCGCCCAGCATGACACACACTACTGTACTCGTCACCTGATACATTATCAAACTAGCGTCTGTCTGACAGAAAGGTGACATTTCATTTCTGGGCACCTCAATATTTTATATTCGCATAGAGCAATTGTAAAATTGATATTGAATATTATATTTAACTCACCATTGTTTAATCATTTGAGCATCGCTACCCCGTTGGGCGGGCCGTGACCGCTGTAACGTACCGATGCGTCGTGGGCCCAGGAGCGCAGCTGTGTGGCGAGACTGCGGGCCGCCTGCACCAAGTAGGCCGGACAGCGCTGGTTGGCGTCGCCGTAGTCCCGCATCTCCTCCACCAGCCGGCGGCCGCCCAGCCAGTGGCACGTCTCGAACGACGGGAACCGGAACTTGAGCGGCGTGCGACACTTCTTCTCCATCTCGTACACCCTGCGGCCGTCACACCCAGTCATACAAGGGCACCCACGCTCGCACCCGGTCACATCTCCGGCCCGGGAGACAGCTGCTGCTGCTGCTGCTGACGATATATTCAGTGTTGGAGTGATGAGCGTCTCGGACTCTATCATTGTACTGTGTGGGTCGAGATCGAGTCTGTTCTCACCACCACCACCACCACCTGGGCACTGCGGTCTAGTTATGGGCCAGTCGATTGAAGGGTCAGCGATAGTGTTGATCGTAAACCGGACGCAGCTCCAGCACAGTGAGCGGTGTCCAGCCAGATAGTGTGAGCTCACGTGGCATCTAACGACACCCACCTGAGCTGAAGCGGCACGTTCAGGCTGCAGAGGAAGTTGCCGCCGAACACGAGCGAGTCTTGCGGTGTGTAGACGGCGTGTATCCAGCCGGAGGGGATGAGCAGCGTCTGGCCGGCCCGCACACACAGCCGACTGCAGGCGTCCACCTGGGACGTCACAAACACACGGACCGTCAGTCGGGATAACATCTCCCTACATCCCTCCGCTAAACCACGCTCCGCTGTCAGTCATTCAATGTCGGTCCATATATCACTAAAACCACCGTAAAATTAGCTGTACCGCATTATACAAAACATTGCCACTGGAAGTGGACAATTCTGCGCACGTGGCATGTGACGGACACGAAGCAAAACACGCCGACACCGGGGAGAAGGGAACAGCGGCAGCCGCCCCCGGACCCACCTGGTCTCCGAAGAACGTCGAGCTGCGAGAGTGTGAGTTGAGCCAGCGCTGGTACAGCGTCAGGTTCGACGCCGTCGGCCGGATCAGGTAGAAGATCTTCTCGCCCTGTCAAAGCGAATCAGTCCTTAGCAAACAGAGGCCCTCAGTCTCGCTGCAGGGAGACTGAGACTTCCCAATCAATGGTGCAGATTTCAGTCCACGCCACTGTAATATAGGTGAAATTCGGATAGAAACGTACCATTTTTAGAGCTGAACAGAGGTTCGAAGTATAATATTCGCAGTAACTACCATGCGTTGATGAAGCTATGTCAGGAGCCAACCGAGCCCCTGCGCCAACCGTGAGCTCGTGTGGCCAGTCAGTGCCGCGGAGCACAGTGTCGTACCTGCAGCACGTGGTACCAGACGGACGTGCCGCCGAAGTCCACGTGGAAGTCGGTGTACGAGTCGACGGCGCTGATCAGCGCGTACTTGGTGACAGTCGGCTTCTCAACACCCTCAGGAGGCGGCGTCGGCCACAGCGACGTCACCCAGCACAGCTTCCGCACGATGTACGGCGCCTCTATTATGGCAGACAGGCTGTCGGACAGGTCAGGGCAGGTCACACACCCAGCTCAGCTTCCGCACGATGTACGACGCCTTCACTATCTCAGACAGGCTGCAGGACATGTCAGGACAAATCACGATAGGCCACACAGCACAGTTTTTAACGACAAACGGCGCCTCCACTATCGCAGACGGGCTGCCGCACAGGTCAGGTCATGTCAGGATAGGACAGGTGTGCTCCGTCACACGCCATACCCACATGCACAGGTACTGAATCCAGCACACAAGGTACTTCAAGATGTAATCCAATGATAAGTAACATTATTTTGTTTTCGTCATGTGAGCTAGAGACGGGGCTTTCCACCTACACACCCACATCACGTCCAAGCTCCGTTCCCGCGCCTGACTGACCCTGTGCTGCTGAACTCGAGGCTGATACAGTTGAGAGTCTCGGAGCGCTGACCGCTGCTGTAGTACTCGGCCAGCTCGTGCATCGTCAGTCGAATGTCGCGCTGACGACCAACGTCAATCACATCCACCTCCCGCTCAGAGCCTGAAACACACGGCACGTTCAGCTACCGCTCAGAGCCTGAAACACACGGCACGTCCACCTTCCGCTCAGAGCCTGAAACACACGGCACGTCCACCTCCCGCTCAGAGCCTAAGCTCAGAGCTGGGTTTGGGCCCGACGTACCGACATAGTTTTCGATGTCGTGTACGGTGAAGGTGGCGGTGGGGGGCAGCTGCATGCCCAGTCCCTCGATCGAGTCGAGCAGGACAGGCCGCTCCCAGCCGTGTTGAGCCAGGTAGGGCAGCGTCAGCTGCTGTCCGCGCAGCCGTGCACCACCCACGTGGTCACTCCGGCACTGCCGCAACACACATGACAACAAACGGCCCCCGTCCAAAACGACAGGAACACATACCACACACACCACGTCATCGCGCACTGCGCGACACACAGACATTCACAAGACACGGGCGGTCACAAACGGACAGCCACACATAATCACACACCACGTCCATCGGCACTGCTGGCAACACATAGCACTACAGGACAGCGTCCAAAACGAGCAGGACACACACACACACCACACCGACTACCCACACCACGTCCATCGGCACTTTCGCCGGCACACACAGACACTCACTAGGACAGCAGGTGCAAAACACGGCGAGAGAGCACACACACACACCCACGGCGATCGGCACTGCCGCACACACATGACTCATTACAGGACAGCGCTCAACAACGGCCACACACACACACACACACAACCACCACACACTACACACCACACACACCACACACTCCACTCACACCTCACACTCACACTCCACACTCAACCAGCTCACCACTCACACTCCACACTCAACACTCACACTCACCACTCACACTCACACTCACACGCACACTCACACTCACACTTCACACTCACACTCCACACTCACGACTTCACACTCACACTTCACACTCACACTCACACTCCACTCACCACTCAACATCATCACTCACACTTCACACCCTCACCACTCAACACACACACACACAACACACACACACACACACACGACACAGCACAACGACACACAACACACACACACCACACACACCAACACACACACACACACAACACACACACACACCCACACACACCCCACACAGTCATCGGCACTGTCCGTCACACACAAATACAAACACGGCGTCAAAAACGGCAGACCACACACACACACACTCACGTCATCCGGCACTGCGGCACACACAGACATACAGGACAGCGTCAAAACGGCAGGGGACACACACACACCACGTCATCGGCACTGCGGCACACACAGACATACCAACACGGCGTCAAAAAACGGCAGACGCATACACACCACGTCATTCGGCACTGCCGGCACCACACAATCATACAACGGCGTCAAAACGGACAGACGCATACAACCACGTCATCGGCACTGCTGCACAACACAACATTACAACACGGCGTCAAAACCGACAGAAACCATAACACTACAACGCGGGATCAGCACTGCCGGACGCCATACAATTTCGTTAAGGGATACATAACTATCAACAATGTTGTCAACATGTACAAATGCCAGGGGCCACAGCACAGCACAGCACACACAGCACAGCACAGCACAGCACACACACCTACACCTTACACCTACACCTACACCTAACCTACACCTACACCTACACCTTACACCTACACCCTACACCTTACCACCTACAGCCTACACCTACACGCTACACCTACCACCATACACCTACACGCTACACCACACTACACCTACACCTTACACCTACAACACACACACACCACACACACCACACACACACACACACACACACACACACACACACACACACACACACACACACACACACACACACACACGTGCAATTTCTTAGCTAACATGACTAGGATACAAATTATTTTGGTATACAAACATCAGCGTTACATCTTAGGATGTAGCACTTGTCGATGAGAAGCTCCTCACTTTTCGAAATGTCGGGACCGGAGTTCTTTGATGAATATCGGTGTACCGGTTTGAACTGGTTTTGAGTCGGCGTTCACTTCGTATGGGTCCAACCGGTGCCAATTCGTTCTTTGCTTGTCTGCGGAAGGAGACAGAAGTCATTACGCTTCGGTATGCATGATCAGACACATCGTTTGCCGACCGTCCGTCTGCGGGAGAAGCTGTCGAACAACGTTCGCATCGCGTTCAACAGTACCTTTATGTTTGTTTATTGGGGGGTCCTCAGGTCATTTTACGCGCACCCAGTGCCTAAATGCTGTCGTTCGGCTCAGCCAAGTAACCGAGTACGTGTGCCGTAGTGATAAGTCGTTTTCCCAGCACACGTATCGTTATCATGACCCAGACCAAATGTCAAGACCCACCGAGGTGGCGATTAAGCACACGTATCGTTATCATGACCCAGACCAAATGTCAAGACCCACCTAGGTAGCGATTATCAACTCCTTCCTCACCAACACATTTTGCCAAACAACTATCATCAGAAGGAAATCGTCCGAAGAATAACAACTCGTGCAAAATCATTGAAGAGGCGAAAAATCAAAGAACACGTTCGTGGCAAATGTGGCGATCAGGTTCAATCTTGGTTCCATCATAAAACATCCAACGCAACTCACTTAAATCGTACGCGTACAACATGTATTTGAGTCAAATCCTTTTGCGTTCATTCTGATTATTTTAAGTTAAACACTTGCAGAAAAACGGCTAAGCCAAACAATCTTGGAAGTTCAGACACTCGATGATTTTAAATTCGACATTAATAAATAAAAATCAACAATCCATTGGAGCTAATTTCATCTGAAAACGTGCCACATAGTGAATCGTCAGTGAGACGCCCCTATCTGTTGGCATATATCTTTGGATGTCAATTTGCGTGTCATGGCTGACCAAGAGCTATCCGGCGTTCTCGGCCACCGGGAGCGAGCCATGGCCGGCTCCAGCCAGGCGCACATGCAGCACCGCTCCGACCCGAACATCAAATACGCCCACAAGTACCACGAGCTGGAGAAGGAGTACACACGCGAGCAGTGCAGCGCGCTGGAGGAGCTGTTCGCCGAGGCCGACCACGACGGCGAGGGATTCATCACTCTCGACAAGCTGAAAAAGTTCTGCGAGAATAAGATGGGCCGGCCCATCACACACCTCGACGCCAAGAAAATAATCGCGCTTGGCGACGACGACCAAGACAAGAAGCTGAACCTGGACGAATTTATGCGGCTGTGGATGAAGGTGGCGGCTGGCCAGGCGCCACCGGCCTCCGGCATGGAGACCGTCATGGACGACCAAGGCATCCGGCCGGACATCTCCAAGAACCCCAACTTCACCGACAACAGCAACAAGGCCGGCAGCATGAAAAACCGGTTCGAACAGATGGCCATTTCCGACGAGCAGAAGCAGGCTGCGGACGAGGACATCCGCAATGAGCACCATAAGCTGCGCCAGAAGCAGCGCGAGGAGGCCGCCGAGAAAAAGAAGCTTGAGGCGCGACGCCAGGCCATGAAGGACCGCGGCGCCCTCTTCGGGCAATAGTAGCAACCGACTGAGGAAGTAGCGATCTACAAGGTTCATTGAGAATCACAAGTTTCCTAAAAAGTGACCCACTAGCCATTTTAAGTTACTCCACTTTCACGCGGATTAGGAAAATATAACTGATTACAAAAAATTGAACCACCACACTGTGAATACATGCAAACTTTGCTGAGTTTATCTATAAGCCAGATAAAAAGAAACATGAATTCACAACTACTTTTACCACTATTTTTCTGCACCTGGATGGACGGCTGGTGAAGGTGAAAATTACTATGAACTTAAAATTAACTATACATGAAAGATCATGCTCTTGCAAAGACCATAACATTGAACACAACAGCCAAGCTCAGTAAAATATACATCCGTGTACCGATATTTCTGCATGGCCGAAGTAATAATACCTTTTGTAATGTTAGCTGTATCAACAAACAATGGCTAAAATGAACCACAAGAAGATATTATAGATCAGATGACATGTACACTGACCTCAGCTACCCAGTAAGCATAGTAAACACGCTCAGAGCGCTCATGTGGGCTACATGCATATTCTGCTGAGGTTTTGCTATCAATGGATAGCCACTGCACTGCCACGGTGAATACTCGATAACATACCGTCCAGGACTGTAACAACGGCTGGAGACAACCAACACCGACCCCAGCTTCAATATCACATGGGCCGCGTTCGTCTCAGTAAAAAGGACATCACACAGCAGACATAGCTTAACTCGGCATTGACTGGGGTTTCAGCTGAACACCATTGACTGGGGGGGGGGGGGGGGGGGGTACCCTGGTTGTCTTCCGAACACAAATTTTCGACGAAATTGCTTCATTTTTGCACACAATACATAAAATCGAAGTAGAAGGTACTCTAAGTTTCACATGGATAGCGCCATTCGTTTTTTGTTATCACAGACGTTTATCAGCGGGGAATTAAACGCCCCCTCTCCCCAGTCAATGCCGGGTTAACATACAAACTTTAACGCTTAAGCAATGCTCGTAGCACGGAGATGACATTGCATTCGGTGTATCATTATTAACCTTCACCCTGGTGGGGGGCATTTTGACCCATCCCCTTTCAGGTGTTCCGTGAATAGTGGGAAAACGGCGGCGCGCAGTAACGCCAAATTTGGCACAGCTGTTTGGGCGTCAATTACCCACATTGTGTGCTAGCTTTGACCTCAGATCATTTTAGGTCAGGTCACCAGGTCACAGGGTCAGAAAAAAAGTGGTTCCACGATCTAAGTTTGCAGAACGGATTTTTCGCCAGCGGCAAAGCAAATTTCATGCAGCAAAACAAAAATTGATGAAGAAGATAACACAAATTAACATACATTGTTATTTGTGCACGATGCCATCACCATAGGAGGGAAGACAACCTCGCTCCTATGGAGACGGCAGGATGTAAAATATAATGTATGTTATTTGTTGTCTATCTTCTGCCATTTATTTATGCTCGTCAGCCACTTGCACTCACAGAATAAAACAAAAACATTCTTTACAGTCAAGGTTTTCACGAAACAAAATTTCCAAGTTCAGAATAACAGAGAAACGGGCCACTTTTCTGACACTGCCAGGTCACGTCAAGTGACCTTACCTTCAAAAATGTTTGTGATCGTGCCAAAGCCACAGTGTTTGTCTGATATATTTGCAACTTACAGGATTTCAGAAGGTCAAACTACCTACAATTCGTTTATCTCGGATCTGTATATCGGCGACCTAAGGTTAGTTCAATTTCGTGACCCCCATTATAAGTCAATATAAAAAAATGCTTCCTAATCAAAGAATATGTATTAGAACACGTTAATTCTGTCAAAATCATGTTATTTTAGCTCATTATTGTTTGTTTGTTGGGGTTTAACCAAGGGTTTAACCCAATTACTCTCGGGGGGGGGGGGAAATCGGCCCTTGAGGTTTTTCGAGTACAGTTAATTCATAACTCAACCCAGAATCTTAAAACTTGCTGACTTTTCCCAACATTTCATTGGACATAGAATGGTGTACTTTTTTCCCAAATTAAATCATTAGGAGGGGGTCCAAGACAGTTTTTAGTGGGGCGTGTTCGCCGTTTTTGACACAAAATCTTTTGCATTGGTTAAGCACTCGTGAAGAGTTGTGTGTTGTAGGGAAAGTGTTAGCAAAAACAGACATCGGTAGATTTAATTATTGCTCTTTCAGATGGCAATCTTGAAATTTTCAAAATTTTGAATTTTGAAATCCGAAAAATTTTGAAAAACTTACTTTTTCACAAAAATGATAAAAGTTTTTTTATTTTCATGACATTTAACAAAGGAATATATGTAAAGAGGAAAACATGCCAATTAATATGTTTTGAAAGTTTCAGGGTGATATCTAAATATTTGATGACCTGATGTCTGATCAAATGCTAACCTTCTAATATAAATATATGGTGAAAAATGAAAAACAATGGTTTAAAACATTGTAGTATTAATCCAATTATTTCAGTATCATGTCATCTTAGGCCCTTCTTGATGAACAGGATTATTTTTTTAGTCAGTGACCTTTTTGAAAGCGTCATTCAAGGTCACCACTTTTGTATCAATAAATCGTTGACAGGAACACCATAATTTACTCGCAAATGCTCAAAAACGTTTGTCTCGGTCAATACGCATCTTTTGATTATGCAGTTGACCGACTTATGTCACCTTTGACCTTGGACCCGGGGTCAAAATTTCGATTTGACAAAATTAGATGATTCGAACCGCAATGGACGAGAGAAAACGATGGTATCAAAATACCGTGCTCTATAGTTTTAGATAAAAAGTTATTAACAAACTTTTGTTGAAAACATTTTTAACATTGTTTACCTTTACATCCCAAACCATTGAATCTTCGGAGGTCATTTTTTGATTGTCTTTAATGCGAAAGACAATGGAGTATATGCAGGTCACCAAAAATATTGAAAATTTTATGTGTCCGGGAAACAGTATGATTTTCTTGTTCATTGCTGATAACTTTTAAATGTTTATCAAAACGAGGCTACAACAATGCTTAAAACATTAATTTTTAAGTAGCGGCTGGCGGGAAAAACTGCCATCTGCCGTAAAACCTACTACCGCTAGGATATCGCTTCAGGTGGTTGTGACGTCACAGGCTAACCAACTTTTAAGGATCACTCGTCATGGATTTCAATAGAGAATGCTATTTCTATATAGATTCTTTAAAATTACAATCAAATGCTTCTTTTCTTGTTTTCATTTTTTTTTTGTCATTTGTGTCGCAAAATAATTTGTGCATTGTAAAAACGCTCATTTTATTTAGTAGCCTCAACAGTTTTTCGCTTTTCCTGATAGCTCCTTCACATTAATGGAGTCAAAAAGTGTGGAACAAAATGGAAAATATGCATCTGTTTTAACTTAACCACATGTTTATTTTATAGTCGAAAAACTATAAAGGCATTCACAATCGAGGGCTCAAAATAAATTATCTATCTCTTAAGCATAGCGAAGTCAGCTACTCATAGCCGGTTGACGCTCACCAACCTTCAAGTACGGTAAACACTCTTTTCTTGCTTCTTTCCGCCTTATTGCTAATAGAGGGAGTTAGTTATGAAAATATTATTATTTTAAGAACTAGCAATATTTCCTCTTTCGTTTGGTGTATTTTTCTCACAACGTGCAACGTGGAGTATATGCACTGCATATACTCCATTCAAACTGCTTTACAGTATTTTTTCGGATTCCTCCTAGCTGCCATAGTTTCCGAGATAATGGCAAAGTTTCCTGAAAATATGTTTTGACAAATATGACTTTTGATGAAGTCATTTGACCTTGAAGATAGAGACCAAAGGTCACCAAAATTTGACAAAATAGATTTAATTGTCGACCCTAACCACATACCAAGTTTCATATTTCTAGCTCTTATGGCAGCCGATATCCGAAGGGGGCCGAATAAGCCCCCCGACAGATGCGTATATTTTTCATCCCTCCAGGAATAGGGTTAGGGGCGCGCCGACGGTCAATTTGCGCCCATTTTAGCTAATCATTCATGAACCAGGTGCAATTGATGCTCAGTCACCTCTGCAAGGTCATCTAAGATCATCTGAGGTCACCATATTTTTTCTTCAATGACGCTTGATACAATAAATATAGAGATATGCAAATGACACCACGGCGAGTGTCACGTGGAGTCGCGTCGCCCCATATGTAAAATGACCTATCTGGGTTACCAAAGCACCTTGACCTGAGGTAAAATTTTGAAGTTGACCTAACCCGGTAAGAAATATGTTGACGAGACAAACACGATGGTATTCAAAAGTATTGTTCTATCTTCTTCAACCGATACAACGTTATTTAAGATATTTTTTTTAATCAAATGTCATTGCGACCTTTGGTGACCTCTGAGCCTAAACTACTGACGTGAGCTAAAATTGAAAGACACCAGAAGCAAATGCATTTTCATTTTTTTTTCTCGTTTGTTCCACGCTATCATAGTTCCCGAGATATTTGATGATGATGATGATTGGGGTTTTAGGGCGGACCGACAGCGAAGGCCGAGATATTTGAGGGTTTCTGAAGCGATGTCTTGTCTTATACTTGCAAAAGTTTACCATTGATGATCTCTGGTGACCTCGATATCGACTTGAGCCCAAAAATGTCCCATGTAGCTCCGAATGTCCTTGTCGAGAACTTTGGAACGAATATTCCGCGTTTTCTAGTCTTTTAATTTTCGAGTTTGGGGGGAGGGGGTAATTTGACCCCAATCAGTGCGAAATTGTCTCAGGAACACCAAGGCGCAGGTTAATTTGCATCACTCAACTAGGCACCACCAATAGTACCTAACTGGTGGTAGTAGGGGGGTGGGGGCACATGATCCAAACCATAACCAAATGTGCTCAGCGGAATCAACAACCTTGGCTTACTCCCGTCACGGCCTCAACCCGTTGCGTGTCGTTAATGGTCGGGATCGCTGCTGTCCCGTGCTTCAGCTGAGATGCAAGTTTGGTAGATATACTACGATTGTTCTGGACTCCAGAGTCCAGACCATACGCAATTTGTGTATCTAGGTATATTTAACGTGCCATTTTTTTATATAAAGAGGGACTGTGCACCAAGTGCATAATCTAGGTATGCATAAACAAGGCATATTCTGAACTCATAGGAGTTCAGAATATGCCTTGTTTATGTACAGAATCTCAGCTAAAATATGAGGCGGCAGCGAGACGCGATCGTTATCCGCAACAGAAACGCTGATGCTGGGATGGATCCCATTGATTCCACCGAGTCTGAGTCCATAACAATAATACAAGTTACAACTTACATATGCATTAAGAAGATGGGAAGAACAATAATAATATATTAGTGTAGAATGTAGTCATACTCACATATCGAGGGTCCGCACATGAGCTCACATCTTGGACAATGGTACTTGTCAATGTCAACACTCTGGTGTTCACGAAGGCCAACACACCTGCAAAATAACACCACAGATTGCAGAAAACGGTTTAAGGGCTGCCCATAATATACAACGGGGCCAATTATTTCTTACTTCCAAATACCAAGTATGCACCAGCCAGCTCACAGTACAACTCTTCAGAACCCTGGTGACGTCAGTCACACATTTCATTGATCACGCATGATATATTATCAATTTGTTCTAGACTGAGCTGGAAATAAGTTTTTGGCAAATATCATAAGCTGTATCATCATCAGATAATTACTGTGTATTAGCCACAATACAGGTGAATGGCCAACAACTGGGTGGAAGCTCCATAGGTGCCAGACTCCACTCCTGAGTCCTGTTGCTGACTACCAATACGTGAAGTACTCACATGCCATGGAGCCAGTCTTTGCAGATATCGCATTGTATCATAAACTTGGTGTTATCATATGGCTGGCCACAGGTGCAGAGAGACTCACTTGAAGCCATGTTTTCAATCTGAAAGCAAACATCATGAACCATCAAGAAAATGACAAGAATAGTCCAAGCACTAAGCTATGAAACTGGATGATATTTGGATAACATAAAATTATAAATACAGTATGTTTTTGTCAGAGCTCAGCACTCAGCAGGACTAAGCTCATCCACACTTCTATATCACCGCGATAAGTTGGGAGCCATAGGCAAACTGTTCCAGCCAGCCTTGTATTTTTGCCATTTTCAGGACCTTTTGGATCCAATTTTTTTTGCTCTCTTCATTTGTATTCCTACAATTGTGTCTCTTTTCACCTGATCTAACCGACATAGGAGTTAACCCTCGCACTGACGGGGGTCTGAGCCAACTTCGAACCGACGGAGGGGGAATAACCCCCCAGAGATCTTGAAAACTACGCAACGTAGCGAGAAGCGGAAAACGGCGTTAGGTAGGCCGTGACGAGTACTAGAGAAAACACGTATTTTACATGTCAATATTGAGGTCACCAGGGGTCAAAACAGGTCAAATTTTCTCATATTTTGAGTAAATTGAGCAATGCTTCACATAATCCGGGATAGCTAGGTAACTAACATAGCTAGCAACAGACAGAAAAAGCATTGCAATGCCCATGACACGCTCTTTCTATAAGACGTCCTCGGATTTGATATTGGATCAATGATTGAGGCTCCAGTGGTCAGCAAAGGTCAAAATGCCTAATTTCATGGAAAAAGTATTTGGGTAATAACTTTGTATTTATAAAAACTAGAGCAACACTTTTGTCATCATCGTGTTTCACTCGTCACGGCGCATAGAATCATATATCGATTGACTGGGACTGTGCGAACAGACAGACATATATACTTTCTTAAAATAGTAAGTTAGATTGAAGGCTTGGTTTTGGTATATGTTTATAAGACACATGTTTCAAGGATCGATACTACAGGACGCCAGTTTCGCTAAAAGACGACCATGAAAAACAGGTCAAAGGTCACGGGTCATAGGGGTTAGAAGTTCGAAATTTTCAGAGTATGTGCTCAATTGTTGCAAAGTTGGGTAAAATAAGTCTTGAACAAAACTATTGAATTTAAAGCATATCTTCTGAATTTAAGACTATTTTGCTCACCAAGAGCTTTCAAATAAGTACATGCAGAGGTATATACGATGACTTTGATTTTTGACCATTTGGATAGGGGTTGACAATTTTCGGAACCAGGGGGGGGGGCAAAACTCAACAGATTGCAATTAAATTTGGCATACTTGCTATTGGTATATAAAATAATGCTGTGTCAATTGGCAAGCTTGCACTGACTTAGAGCTATTTTTAGGGGGGCACCCCAATATATTGTATGTCTACTTCTTGGATAATAATACACTGGTTTGACAATTTGAGTCCTTAAAGTCAGAGTAAAACGACCCCCACTGGACGTCCCATTGCGTACCAAACTTGGATAGGGCTCATACTGGGATTTAGCCTGGTTTGTGGTGAGCAGTTTGATAATGGCTTCACAACGGTCAGGCCGGGCTGGTGAGGATGAATAGGTCAAAGCGGTTGGGTTTAGACAATTACAGTGTCCTAGGATCGCTTTAGATCCAGGGTGCAGAGTGGAAAATTCAGACTAAAAATTAGGAAAAAGAGTGGAAAATTATACCACAAAAAGAGCCTTTTTCAAGAAATTACACATCCCTGCTATTAAAAAAATTGATCAATTTTCAGTCTTTTTACATATTACAATAAATGAGTGAAAAATAATCTCAAAAGTAAAAAGAGTGGAAAATAACCCTTCAAATTGGCCAAAGGAGTGGAAAATTATTTCTTGTAGGGTGTTGTTATACACCAAAAATTCCCAATGCTAGGACACTGGACAATTATTGTCTCCCTTTGCATGTAAAAATGAGGGAATACCCAATTCTCACAAAGTATCCATGATTAGTTAATTGCTGCTCCCTATGTTTGTCAACCCAGCACCCCTGTGACTCAGTTTGCAGAGTATCTAGTTAAAATTTGCCTACCTCAGCAAGGTGGGTTCAAATCACTGCAATATTTGCTATCGACTCCTGACCAGCAACCATTGTAAACTCTTGCACACATCATTCAACACAAATGAAAACATTTGGCACCATACAGACTGTTACAGTGCACTCAACCAGATTAGGTAGAGGGTTCATTTTCTCCACCAATTATTCCTAACTACTGCCTCAATTAAAATTGGTTAAGCCTGTCTCCAGCAACCCAAGCCGGTTGAGCAAAACCTTCCCTGTTTGGTGAGCAGTAGAGGTTGAGAGGAAAGTTAGTGTTAGTTGACAACAGTGCTGGCACGCTGTTGCACATTAGTGGCACACTGTCCATGCTGTGTGTGTTTACATTGGATGATTGGAAATCTTCACCCTCTGTTCTGGCGACCACTATCAACTTGATTTTTAGCAGCAGTTGGCTACCAGGGATTCCTGTGAGCCAGCCAGGGCGTTAATATGTCTCAAGCAGAGGCGTAACTTTAAAAAAAAAAATGATTGGGGTTGCACTTAGTTGTTAAGAGCCCGTTTGCACCACATCTCTCAAGCAAATGGTAACAGTTTATGTATTTATAGTTTATTACAGTAAACATTGACTAATTCATCAATAAATCAATCCATAAATAACAATTTGCTTGTGACATAACACCATGGCTCACTTTAGGTCCCTGGCGGCTAACTGCTGCAAAAACTCTAGCTTTTAGTGTGAGCCTCTGTTCCTGAGGGAGGCGGAAGCGCTCCACTGTGGCTCAAATGGCAGGATGACAAACTTTTCAAGTTGAGGGTGCTGTAACAGCCCCAAAGTTGACCAATAAACACAAATTACACCATCAGCCAGTACAAGAACTAAGGAGTTTGAGGTAGTGCAAAAGCAACAGTCAAAAGCAACAACAGTCCTGCCAAAGAACCCTGATCTGAGGAATCCATCCAGTAAGGCCTTCAGAATGTCTAAATGCATTTTTTTTATCCTAACAATCTGATCATGATCAGCAATGATAAATATCTACCCTGACACTCTATCCTAATTCAACAAAACATTGCCAATTACATGAATAGGAAGGCGTTTGAGTTAGGGACTCCAACTTGTTCGTGAGTTCAAGTTATGGTCGCACGACGCACTAGATGCTTACCTCCTTTTGCTATGAATGCAATTTTGTTATTATCGAAAGTGAGTTAATTTATTATAATATTCGCTTGTTTTGAAACAGCCGGTACTATATTTATCCTCGTTTTCCACCCATTAGCGGATTGGCTCGCGCTTTGTCATGAGCGTCATCAAAAGATCAAGGTTCCAAGGCCATATATAAGGAGGTAGAGCCATCCGGCAATTCTACATGATCATGACGTCAGAGTATGACGTCATTTGTATCCATCAGCCAGTTGAAGTGAATACTCTCTAACTCGAAACGTAAACAAGTTACCACAAATACAAAAAAACAGTGCTGAAAAATACAACAAATCGAAATCAATTTTGGTCTCTGGTCACACTAGAGTTCACCAAAGCTGCAGTCCCATATCACGCGTCGCGTCGGTTGCAAACTCTCGAACCTTTCAATTTGACCTCAATAATGTGAAATTGGTATGAATCGACGCTTCCTGAATGGAATATCACGATGACATCAAAGTATTTGCTGTATCTGCATTTTTTAAAAAGTTATCTCATTGACCTCTATATATACCCGAGCTGGTATGGAGGCTTAAAATCTCGTATTTGGCTTTGTGACCTTGACCTTCGACCTGTATGTAAATTTTTATTTGTAAGCTTTGATGCTGGCGAGTCGTTTGAGTCACTGTAGGGTAAACGAAACAACTACAGGGTACCCCGTACGGTGACATTTAATTGACCTCTGTAGGTCAAACCACTTGTCCTAGATGAAATCGGATTAGATATTCGTGCATAAATCGTTGAGATCTACCTATTTACTAAGTTTTCGGAAAATCTGAATTCAACGCTGAAAACGAATACAAATACGACGCTAACTTGATGCACATGGGTAACCTTGGAGTACGCCTATCTAGAAAGTAAACAAACAATTGGCACGCCATTTGATATAAATACTTAGGGCGCGCCGGTTTCCGTATTTTCGTATTTATACAGATTACCATTGCTTAACTAATTCTCTGTCTTTCCCATCAGGGTGTTTGCGGAAGCATATCATCATCAACAAGTTTAGCAGAGCTTCAGTTTATACAGCCTTGACCTCAGTCTTTCTTGGTGTTAATAATGGACAGTACACATGTAATACAACGATTGGGGTTTATGGATGCCTCACATCTAGATAAATTACTTATTAATCAGCCAGGCCTGTTGTTTACCAAGTATGGTGAGTATTTGTGTTTTATCCAGGTACCTTGGTAGTTACTAGGTAC
>VOPJ01012289.1:0-24190 GCA_014673585.1 Semibalanus balanoides | reverse complement strand
TTCAGTAAAACGCGCTTCATATTCAGCCGGAGCGCGCCTCACATTCAGCGATGGGCGCCTTCGGCTCCCTTCGCTGAATGTGAGGCGCATTTCATGAACCGAAGGGCCTTCGGTGCCATGAGGGCGTCTTCGGTGCCATGAGGGGCGCCTTTGGCGCCCAAGGGATGGGAGGGGCATGGTGTGGTGACGTCCCTAAATACGCCCTTGAGCACAGTTGACTGAGATATTTCACCTTCTTTGATGGAACGTTTTGAAAGCAAGCAGGACTGCAGTTTATTTATGAAACAGGCCTGCTCCTCCTCCTGTGAACAGGGCGCTTCCAAGACAACATTATATTATACCTCGTTTAACATAATACACTGTGTCAAAAACGCACATATCCAGGCATTCTATAGATTGCCTAGGTATTCTATAGAAAGCCTGACCAATCAGGCATTCTATAGAATCCCTAGGGATTCTATAGAATGCCTGATTCTACACATTGCCTGTAACATATACACACTGGGAAAATTAGTTTGTTAACATCATAGTTCATAGCAGGCACATGTACAGTTTCCAAAAAGACATTATAATTGTAAAAAAGAAACTGAATACATTTGCAAAACAAAAAAGTGGATACCGCAACACTGAAAAAACGGTTTGAGACGCACGAGACACCGGGGGCTACTTCTACGTAAGTAAAGTTGAATGTTTGGAGCAGCAGTAAACGAGATCATGGCAGTTCCTTTTAGGCGTCTGCAGGTTCTCCGCAGGCTCTCAATATTGAGAAGTGAGACGTTCATCAGAGACGGTTGGGTGAGAATGCCCAAACGTTTCATATGATTAGTTCCACCTTTATCATATGAGTAGTTTGGGCCGTCTTAAGTTCGAAATAATCGGCCGCAACGGGAATCGAACCCGGTGCGAGGCGACTATGTTACCACTGAGCTACCGACCACTGATTGTATGGCAACCGTATTGACATATGATTGTAGAATAGACTCATAGGCGGATCCAGAAAGTGTGATTTTGACAGTTTGGGGGGGGGCAAATCCCAAAAATTATCACATAATTCTGAAAAAACTCATCGGATTTTCGCTTGCTTATGTATCAATGATGATTTAAAACAAAACTTTCTCTTCCGTAAAAGTTGCTAGTTTACGACAAAACTCAGGAAAATGTGTCCAAATTTGCGCCGATTTTGGGTGGTTGGGGGGCCATGGCCCCTTTGGCCCCCCCTGGATCCGCCCTTGAATAGACTTATCCATCCGCACATAAGAAGTGTGCGGTTATTCAATTGAAAAATGTAGATTATGTCGAGCAGCTCTTCTTCAAGTTAAGAGTATTAATAATTTTGAGATACGTGCGGCTTATCAATGTTGCATTACCAGCCTCTCCTCATCGAACGAAATGCCTATTTCTCAGCGTTTATTTTTAGGACCCACACAGTCTTCAAGGGGGGAGGATGAGGCGGTAACAGTGCTTCAAAAGAGTGGTTTGAGTTAAACTGCTAAAACCGTTTTATCAGTGAACCAAGACCAAAGACATTAACATTAATTAAAGACATTAACATTAACATTAATAAATCGATTTTCTAGCAAATTGTGTAGCAATTTGTTGGATAGAAATAAGAATGCGTTAATATGTGACAAAAAGGTGAATTGTTTAAGATTAGGCTGACCAAAAAGTGTCCAAAAATGTATCAGCCTGACCGACCAATTACCAAATCGGTCACACAATTTGTTCGGTAACCAAAATTTTGGTTACCGATTGACACCACTATTTACCACACACCAAACATGCTCACAGGGTTCATGTTCGCAACCTTTTTGTAACAGTAGTTTTAAGCTTGAAATTCAATACGATATTTGTATAGTATAAACATATTCGTGCGCAAATTTTCAGCCTAATCAACCGAGAAGTTGCCAAAAAATAAGCCTCTAAAAACATGGGAACCGTCGGGCTGGTCATAGTACATTTTCCCGGGTTGACGCGGGGTCCCCGCGTCAACACGCGGCCGCACGGAAACAAGTTAAAATCTTGTATCAGTCTAAGTGGCGATGTAAAACAGAAACAACATTACCTAGCAATGATACCATCCGACTGACAAACCACTGCTCCTAATATAAAACATTAGCCGTTTTCATGATGGCTTATTTTGCTCGAAATGTTTTAAAACATTTTAAAATGTTTTACAAATGTTTCAGTGGTAGCCGTCTTAACGATGGGCTAATTTGCGAGAAATGTTTTAACCCTCGCCGTATGGGACCGTAGGGCGAGGTTAAAACATTTTTTTCGCCAATTAGTCCATCGTGAAAGCGGCTACTACTGAAACATTTTAAAACATTTTAAAATGTTTTAAAACATTTCGTGCAAAATAACGCATCGTGAAAACGGTTATTATTTCGTTTTGAAAAAGTGGGACCCCATGTTAAGTGTGCGCTGTGTGCGCATTTTGGAGCAGATGTCGACAATCACGCACATCTCACAAAGCTCTCATTTCCAGAATATGCCTGCAACAGCTATCTAATTAACATGGCGTGGCATACCCTGGTCCACTATTCACTCAATGCAACTGAGGCGGTTTTGCTACGTCTCAGCATTTGATAGGTAAAACATGTTTACTAAATTGGTCATTTTTACTGCAGACGTTTTTTAAAGGAATAGTGCTTCGAAAAATCCATCTGAACTCTTTAAAAATACATTGAGCTTACAATCCGTAGCCACTAATATGTAGACAAATACCGGAGAATGTGAGCTAGGGCTCATTTTGGTTCGATGAGGAGTGATTTTCCATTTAGAGCGATTTTCTTGCAACGTTCATCAACAAATTGATGAACCGTGCGTATACCTATAGGGACTTTTACCCTACGCCGTGAACAACACGATGCTAGAGTAGTTATTAATTTAGATATTATTTTGGATCTATACCTACTTTAAAAAGGGAATTAAACCGATTCATTTGGATTGGATCAAAAGTCCAATCAAATCGCATAGTAGGATCTTAAATTCGCTTACCAAGATACCGTGCATATGCCAACAATATCTGTTCACTATAGGTATTTCTGTAATTTGATGTTTTTCTATCAACTACTTACCTGAAAAAATGATACTTTTCCTCTTCTGGAGTCATCTTTTTCTTATCCTCTTCTGTGAATGCTTCTTCCAGATGTTCTTTCACATGCCTGAAAAACAACCATGTATGACGAGTCCAAATTCACCCGCGCGTGGCTGAATAATCGTTCTACTGTGCAACTAAGTCGGCACCACGCATTGCACGCAAAACAATATTTCCCTCGATAGGTCCGAGCTTCAAATGATAAGCAAAAGGGCATTTTACATATAAGTGATATAACCCCACGATGAAGATTTTGGAAGAGTTCGCTTGTGCTCAGCGGGATGTTACTAGACTAGATCAACGTTTATTTCAAACGGCTTTTAATCCGCCAAGGAAACACCTTTAGCTAGCATCATTATTAATTATGCTTATTCCAGTATGTGTTATTCGCCATTTGTCACTTGATGTGCAGTACAATTATTCCACGCACAGATTGTGCAGTCAGGGGCGAATCCAGAGGGGGGCAACGGGGCTGGCAGCCCCCCTCAATGGAAATTGCCGCCCCTGCGCCGAAGGTGCAGGGGCACTAGTTTTGCGCCGGCGTAATCTGGGCGCCACAGGCGCCCCCAAACCCATGAAGGGCGTCCCCAGATCCATGGAGGAAGCCTTCAAACCCATGGAGGGCGCCCCAAACCCATGGAGGGCGCTTCAAACCTATAGAGGGCGCCCCCAAACCCATGGAGAGCGCACCCAAACCCATGTAGGGCGCACCCAACCCATGGTGGGCGCCCCCAAACCCATAGAGGGCGCCCCCAAACTCATAGAGGGCACCCCAAACCCATGGAGGGCGCCCCTGAACTCATGGAGAGCACCCCCCCCAAAACCATGGAGAGCGCCACCCCCAAAAAAAACATGGAGAGCGCCCCATTTCCTTGAAACTGCACCCCGATGCCCAAAAAGCATTCTGAACTGAAACTCATGAAGGGCGCCCTCAATCCAATGGAGGGCGTTCCCAATTCCGGGGAGGGAACCCCGATGTCCCAAAAGCACCCGATACTTCGGAAGGGCGCCCCGAAACTCGAAAGTGTTCACTTAAACACGAAAAGGTGCACCCCGAATATAAACAGGGCGCCCCCAAACTCCCAAGCCTTCAAAACCATAAAGGGTGCCCCTAAATCCGAGCATTGCAAAAATATTTAAGTATGTTACAATATTGAGTTATTTTTGCGCAACACTGCAATTTTTCCATTAACTTGCCGCACCTCATGACCAATGGTCATAGCCACTAATTAATCAAGGAGAGAAACTCCCACTTCCACAGGAACATTGGGAGGCATTTCATACAAGTAAGCCCCCCCCCGCGCGTTCTTCTAGTTGCTGCAAAAGCGATAGTTAACTCACGTCCCACGCCCTGCTGGTGGGAGAATCTGCCCCTCCCGGATTTTCTAAATAACTTAGACAATTAACACTATATACAATATAACAAAGTGAAACTTTCAGTACCTCATGCTGCATCAATTATACTTCATACCATACCTTTATGAGATCGATATAGACAAGGCGGTTCCAAGTGGCGAAAGTGGTCATGACCCCCTCCCCCCATTCTCCTGAAACTATTATTTGTCCCGTCGCCCCCTAACAAAAATACGGTCGGACAAACGGTCAGCCTCTGAAAATTTATCGTAAAAATTGCTTTTGCAGCAGTCAAAATCCAGCTATCCACAGTAAAAAACAAATACATTTTGGACTGCCTCGCGGCATGACACCAGGTTTCTCAATGTCTTATACAAATATAAAAAAATGCATTAAGTGTTGGTAGAGGCTGGCCCTGGCGGTAATTGCTGGCCCCAGGGACCAATATCTTACATTATACCGAGATGTGCAACCAGGAAAAGGGGTTACTTGAGGCTTGGCTCCACTCAAGGTCCTGGTTTCAATATTACAATTCATTTTCCACGACCTAAAATCAAAATTTTCACACCGCTTCGCGGCGTCACATCAGTGACCATCGTCATAACGAACCCATCGTCATCGTTTTCGGTTCCACGTAAAGCTGAATTGAATGCATAACATTTTACGTTTTTTATCCTTTGCAAGGCCCTTAGGCCCACCATATCCTCTACGCCGCCTATATTTCTGGTAAACCCGTAACAAATTTGCGGCTCTTTGCGGCGCTAAATAACATGTATGTACATATAATATAACATGAAAATAAACATTTTAAATGCTGAAGAGGTTTAAATACACGTAGAAATTGGGAGTACATCTTTTTCGTCATTTCATCCGATTACCGAATACCGACTCCCCATTCAAAAATGATCGGCGACGACCCTGGCTCTGTGTAACTGTAACAAGTTGAAGATAGGTTGATGACGCGTCCCTACCCCGGTCAACAACTTCCTCGCTGACGGCCTGCTATCCCTCCCCCGCCCAACAACTTTTTGGAAATATTCCACTGAATTTGTTCCCTTCCCCCAAAGGCCAAACCAACCAACTTCCCCCAAACCACCCCAAACCAACCCTCCCATGCACCTATGGATATAGTATACCTACGTTGGGAATAATGACGTATTGATGCCCATACCATTTTTTGTGTACAATGTATAAATGCTTGAAAAATCGTACAACATAGAGTTTTAATGCCAATGGCAAATTTAAAACGTCGAAGGAAAGAAAAATACATTTTCTTCAAAATGGCTATCTCAGGCACCTCAAAAACTGAACAAAATGTTTTTTTTTCGGGAAAAAATACACGGCGCCCCCTCAGGTGCCCAAAAAGGCGCCCCCTGGGCCTGCAGCCCCCTCAATGAAAATCCTGGATCCGCCAATGTGTGCAGTTAAAGGTCAGAGCTGAATGATGCAAAGCTGAGAAAGTGCACATGCGCATTACGCAATACGCATTGCGTTTACATTCATCAATGACCGGCATTTAGGCATACTGCCGCTCACTATAGTAATCAGCTCACCTATGTAGCTATATCTCCCAATACTATACCACTCCCAGGTTAACTGTTCCATGTTACGAATCTCAACGAAGCTGTGCCTTCCGGCTCCTAAGCATTGTTCCAGTAGTCGCCTCCCTATCCCCCTTTTCTTGCCCAGACTATCCTGAGCACATCCACGCCTGCTGACTGCTGTCCCTTCAAACACTTGGGAAGACCACAGCTAATTGTATCACGTGCAGGGGCGGATCCAGGTGGGGGATGGGCCATGCCCCTTACCTCCCCCTAACTGGAAGGAGACAAAAAACGCCCACTGACGAACTTTCGTAATAACTGATAAAAACGCTATCATGTATCAATTGTACGTCTTTTGTGTACAAATGGAACAAATTTTGTCGAGATGCAAAGTCGAGATACCTAAAAGTAATTATGTGAAGTCGCCACACACGAGTTCGACGGTTCGATGGAAAATCAGCTGAACTTTAGTAGATATTACAGGAATATATTTTTAGCACATGGCAAGGGCTATAAATGAATATCTCAGTTTTGTAAAATTAGTTTGCATCCAAAATTATTCAAAATGTTGTTTTTTGGAAAATGACCCCCCTAAAAGTTTTTATATAAAGTATCCAAAAAAACTCTAGCGGATCTGGGGGGCATCAGGGGCAAATGCCCCCCGGCAGGAATCTGGGAGGGGGGCATTCAACACAAGTATGCCCGCGCGTTCCCTGCTTGTCTACACCACTCACTCCTCATCGTCCGTTCCCTGCTGGTCTACACCACTCACTCCTCATCGTCGTTCCCTGCTGGTTACACCACTCACTCCTCATCGTCCGTTCCCTGCTGGTCTACACCACTCACTCCTCATCGTCCGTTCCCTGCTGGTCTGCACCACTCACTCCTCATCGTCGCCAACCGTCTGGAAGAAGTCATCATCGGCGTGCTCCTCCTGGTGCTCCAGGTCGATGTGCTGGTGATGGTGCTCCGAGTGTTGATCGTCTTCCTCGACCCACTCAGCCGCCAGCGGCACCACTATCACCACTGTCACCACCGCCACCAGCAGCAGCAGACGCGTAAACACCATCGTGTCCACAACGTGATCACTAGCTGTGTTGGGCTGCACACGTGGCAACTTGGAGCGAAGTAGATTTGGGGCGCAGAGCAGACGGTGGTCTGCCACTGCCGGTGGTTTGTGGTTTGCAGCAGTGGGCGGCCGCCACGTGTACTGTCTGTCAGAGCGGCGTCTGTCAGCCGAGTCGACCGGTCACCTGTCACTGACGCGGCGGCCAGGCGGCAAGCTGGCAGCTGCAGCGGCACACGTCACGGCTGTGACACGTCAGAGGGTCAGAGGTGGCACGTCAGCGTGCAGCCGGGGAGGACGCGTTATGTGCAGTGGAAGGTGGTGGTTTGCTCGGAAACAGGCCGTGGTGTTGGAGTTAGTAAACGGAGTGCAGTTGGAGCGCGTCAGGGGGCTACCGTCCGTTGCTTTTGCATTGGTCAACTTCCTAATCGCTCAGTACAGGGCTGTGACGTGCAGGGGCGTCGCTACCTTCCCAAAAGTGTGGGGGGAGGGGGTCCACTGCCAGGGGGCGCCAAACCCAGAGGGGGCGCCGCGGTCTAGAGGGGCGCAAACCCCATGAACTTTCTGAATTTCACTCATGGGCGAAATATAACAAATCCAGCAGCAAAAACACGGGCGAATGTCAGTGTTTTTTTTTTTTTTTATTTTTGGATGAATATAGGACGTATTATTTCAACAATCTTAGGCGGGCGGGGGGGGTGTAGCACGCCGTCATGCCATCAGAGAGAGAAAATTGTTGAAATGGAGAGCGCGTCTCATTTCATCTGCAACTGTAGCCGTAGGTATGTGTGTACGTCCAACGACCGTTTTGTGTGTGGATTGGGGACAAACATGGTTACAGGGCCTTTCAGGGGGCGGGCGTTGCCTCTTGCCCCCTGGATCCGCCCCTGATTTCACATACATAATTTTCCGGCCATCTTTCACATAAAAAGAGGTGAGGTGCTGAAACATGAATAATTGAATTGCGTCCCCATAAAATGTAAGGGAAGGAAAGAAAATATCATGGGCAAAAACATTGCAAACAATAAATTGAATAGACATCAAAAAATGGTAGGTAGGTACCCATCGCTTCAGTGCATCATGGCCAGGTACAGTGGGGAATAATCAAATAAAAAATAATCAAATCAAATGATCAGAGGCAAATGGCAAAGGGTCCATGCGCACATCCAGAAAACACATTTCGAGAGCGGGAGGGCACGGATGTTGGGGTTGTCATCTCCAGTCCAAAATGGGGCCTCATTTCCGATCCATTAAGGGGGCAGCCGGCACTCACGACTCGAGGGGCGACACTTGCACTCGCAGGGGCGTCCCCCCGCGAGGCATGCAGGCCCGACCGATGCACAGTGCTGTAAACCCGGCAGTCACTGGGGTATTTTCTGTAACACGAGTCACTGGGGGGGGGCTTTTTAGCCCCCTTGTTCTTCGGAAACCAATTCAGACGATCTTGCTGAATCAAACGGCAATCGATAGCAGGAAAATTCAACAACGTAAAATAATTTGTGTTCCCTAGAGGTCAGTGGCTGACGTCATAGGTCACGGTCAAAGGTCAAAATTTACGGACAAATTGTATAGACCACATTTTCCATTCAAAGCAATTGGTTCAACCAAATCACCCAGAATGCTCTCAAATGCATGAAAAACATCAAGAATGAGCTAATCGGGGATTTTTTGCAAATGTCAAAGGTCAAGGTCAGGTCCATACGGCAACTTATGCCATAGAAATTATACAAAAGTCATGCAACACATGTTGTACATACTATTTTACGTGTAGGACACGCAACTGGTACTCATTTTACCACCTGATTTGAGGTACGTGAATGAAAGGTCAAGTAAAGGTCAAAGTCATGTTACAAAAGGTCAAAATTTGAAACTGATTAATACAGTAAATCGATACATTTTTCCAGACCAGATTTGTCTCAGCAATACAGTGCTGCTCTTTTTTTTGTCTGTATCTGGTCAAAAAGGACTAAAAATGAAATTTCAAAATTTGACGTCACGAGTTACCCATACTTAGATGTCATCACTCAGTGAAAATGCAGATACCAGTTTGAAATGGTATAGTTGTTGAATATGTATAAGCTATTTACATCAATTTTCCGGTTTTTTGAATATCTTAAAATTTTGATTTTTTTGGTCGTTTTTTTCAAAAAAAGAAAATTTTTGACAATTTAGGGTCAAAAAATCACTTTTTTTCAAAAATCTGAGATAGCCATATTGTAGCCCTTGACATTTTCATATCTTCTCCTTTGGGATTTCCGTTTGTCCTATTACATGACTTCGTCGAGTCTCCTAAATTTAGCTGGATTTTGGTGTCAAAATCGTGGTGTAGTGACGCACTAACTTAGCTTTATCTAAAAAAAAAAATCTGACGAAATTTAAAAAAAAAATGAAATTGGTGTGAAAAAGATTGCCGGTCATGTACTAAGAAGTTTTGACGATTGATAGCTGCATTTTTTCGTTAGATATTTTAGATATTCCTCAGGGGGAGGGGGTGCTAAAAATAAGCCCTCGCCCCAGTGACTCGTGGGTTAATCACAACGAATTATGGCGCCTCGGAAGGCATCTCGTCGCCCTCGGAAGTTTATAGTTGGAGCTTTTAATAAAAAAATTAAATTATTGAGGCACTGCCTGGTTATTGACGTGTTCTGAAGGGGAAAATTGTATTTTAACGCCAGGACGGTGACGGGTGGGGGTAAAGCGGAAAGTTGTTGCGAATGCCTCACTAATTGGATAGGGAACGCCACCCGTGGCTGGAGGGCATCATGTGCGTCCTCGGAAAGACATCTTGCCTCTCGGAAAACATTTTGCCATCCCTCAGAGCGCATTTATGCCGCCCCCGGAAGGACATGTTGCTGCTCTTGGCGCCCTTGAAGAACATGCCGCCCTGTGAAGACATCTTGCCGCCCTTCAAAAGGATTTACCGCACTCAGAGCGCATTATACTCTCCCTTGGAAAGCATCATGCCTTCCTCCACGGAAGACATCATTGCCGCCGCTCGGAAGCCACCCTTCAGAACCCATTATGCCGCCCATGGTGAGGTTATAGTGGTGTCAATCGGTAACCAATATTTGTAGGTTAGCCGAAAAATTGTGTGATCCATTGGTAATCGGTCGTTCAGGCTTATAAATTTTTGGACAGCTTTTCGGTCAGCTAATCTTGTTTAAATAAGTAATACTATTTAAATCTGTCCAAATCTTGGACATTTTGGCTAAACCAAAATCGGTCAATATTTGGACAACCAAAAATGCCTCCTGTTTGGTATTGGATTGGTTTTGGTCAGGAAATTTTGGGAAAATGACATCACTAGTAGGTATCATGCCGCAATCGAAAAGTATTTCCGACATCAGAAGACGTCTTGCCGCCATCATAAAACACTTTGCCATCCTCGTAAGGCATTCTTCCGCCCTTAGACTGTATTACGCCACCCTAAGAAGGCACCATGTCGCCCTGGGAAGACATCTTGCCGCCCTCAGAAGGTATCCTTGCTGCCATTGCAACTGTAATAAAGTGGGCGCCAAATTTTGAATGAGGGGCGCACATGAGCTTGGACCAGTGGCGTGGGCAGAAATTAATAAAGGCCCAATTCATTTCCTTGAGGGGCGCCACCCGATCGACGGGGGCGCCACAAATATTGGCGCAAATTTGGCGTGGGCACCTCTCTTCCGCACGTGCTTGTCATGCCTTCAACATTTTGTGGGGCGTGATAACTAGCCGGAGGGGTGTCGTCACTAGCTGGAGGGGCGCCGACACGGTCCGGAGAAGGACAGTCACGGAGAGGCGCCGTCACTCGCCAGAGGGGCGTGGTCACTAGCCGGAGTGGCGCCTTTCACTAGCTGGAGGGCGCTGTCACGGCCAGAGAAGCGTCGTCTATGGGCAGGGGGCCCTCACTGCCGGGGAGCGTCCATACTCTGGCCGGAGGGGCGCGTCACTGATCGGAGGGGCGCCAGCTTTGCATGGGCGCCTCGGGTCAAAATGACCGGGTAATGCTCGAATGACCGTATACTGGGTACGCCTCTGGCTTAGGGGCGCACACATACAGACTGGTGGATAAATTTTTAATGTCTTTTTATTTTTATTTCATTTTGTAGGGGAGCCTCCGGCGCCCTCCTAAAACCCAGAATAGAAGCAGTTTTTGAGGGGGCGCCTTCGGCGCCCGCTCAAAAGTGTGGGGGGAGGGGGTCCGGGGCACCCGGACCCCCCCCCCGGTAGCGACGCCCCTGGTGACGTGAATGGTGCCTCGCATCTGATTGGCTCTCGCCATTAGAGGTGCCACTTTTCTCCCTACTTACCCACCAGATGTGGGTAGTTACCAGTTGCACTTGCAAAGTAATATTGGGTAGAAGCTTACCACGTGGGTAGTAGTGGGTAGCACAAACGATCATTTGGATGAAGTAGGTAGTCGACGGAAAGCAGAATTTTCAAAAATATAAAAATATAACAAAACTGCGGGTCGGGTGGGTAGCCACAGGCCTGAAAAGCGACACCTCTAGTTGCCATGTGTCATGCTGAAGGAGCTTTCTCATAGCGGTGTCTTTTTTTGTTTTTTTTTTGCTGAGATGAGGGCAATGGCGGCGGAAGAGAGGGGCAGGAGTGAGGGGCAGTTGCTACCCCCCCCACTTAGCCGAGGGGCGCTTTGTGTTAGGCAGGGCTGCTGGCCTGANGAGGAGGTCCCAGTATGTTTTACAGAGGTAACCGTCCATTTTACAGAGGAGGTCCCAGTCTGATTTACTGAGATGGGCGCTGCTCATTTTACAGATAATGTCGCAGTCGGTTTATAAAGGTTACCATTTTATTTTACAGAGGTCACTGTTCGGTTTGCTGAGGTTATTGACCGTTATACATAGGTCATTGTTCGTTTTACAGAGGACATTATCCGTTTTACAGAGGTGGTCTCTGTTCGCTTTACAGAGGTCGTAGTCCTTTTTCAAGAGGAGGTAACTGTCGGTTTACAGAGGAGGTAACAGTCTGTTTACAGAGGAGGTAACAGTCTGTTTACAGAGGAGGTAACAGTCTGTTTACAGAGGAGGTAACAGTCTGTTTACAGAGGAGGTAACGGTCTGTTTACAGATGAGGTTACTGTCCCTTTTACAAAGGAGGTATCTGACCGCTTTACAAACGTCATTGTGTGTTTGAGAGTGGAGGTCCCTGTCCGTTTTACAGAGCAGGTCACTGCCCGTTTTACAGAGGAGACTACTTTCCGTTTCACGGAGGTCACTGTCCGTTTTAAAGAGGAGGCCACTGTCCTTTTCACAGAGGGAGTTATTGGCCGTTTTACAGAACATGTCGCTGTCCGTTTTATGGAGGAAACCATCGACTGTGTTATACAGGAGACCACTGTCCGTTTTATAGAGGACACCACTGTCCATTTTATAGAGGAAACCACTGTTCGTTTTATAGAGGAGCCTGCTATCCGTTTTATAGAGAAGACTACTGTCCATTTTATAGACGATACCACTGTCTGTTTCACAGAGGAGACCACGGTCCGTTTTATAGGGAGACCACTGTCCGTTTCACTGAGGAGACCACTGTCCGTTTTATAGGGAGACCACTGTCCGTTTCACGGAGACCACTGTCCGTTTCACAGAGGAGCCGCAGCCGACCGGTGACTGTCCGCGCCAGAACGGCTACCACGCCGCCCCGGACACGGCCAACTGCGGCAGCTTCGTGCACTGCGTGGACGGCGTCAGTAACCGGGTCGAGTGTCCGTCGGGCCTGGTGTTCTCGCTGAAGATGGGCACGTGCCAGTGGCCGGACCAGGCTGGCCGCACCGGCTGCTCCTCCAAAGGTAACCGCCGCGCCGGCCGGCCGACACACCGCCCGCGGCTGGTGGCATAGGAAACTGGCGCGCCGGAAAACCCGCCTCGATGATATGCTCGCGGGGCTGTGGTCGGTGAAAGTATTTATATTCTGATTCAGACATGCGTTTTTCCGTTCACTCTGTAAGTCGTCGAAATGACGAGCACTGGGTAAAGTGAATTGTGGTACATTTTTTATGACGCAGTATTTTAAATGCAGAACTCAGTCTGTGGGATTTTTTTTCTTATTTTAAGAGAAATGTGACTCGCCTGAAAAAGTAGCAAAATAATAAAGTAGCCATTAACCCGGCAGTCACTGGGGTAAATCTGTAACACGAGTCACTGGGGGGGGGGGGGGTAGCCCCCTTGTATCTTCGAAACCCAATCTGACGATTCCGCGCTGAATCAACGGAAATCGATAGCCCAGGAAAATTCATCGACGTAAAATAATTTGTGTTGCCGCTACGAGGTCAGTGGTGACGTCCAATAGGTCAGGTCAAGTCAAAATTTAAACAGACACAATTTTATAGACCATATTTTCCATTCAAAGCAATTGGTTTGCTAACCATCGATCACCAGAATGATCTCAAAAATGCATGAAACACATCCAGAATGATAATCCGGAGATTTTTGGCAAAATGTCAAAGTTCAAGGTCCAGGTCCACATACGGTCACTATGCCAAAAAATTATACGAAAGTCCCATGCAACACATGTTGTACATACTATTTTACGTGTAGGAAACGAAATTGATACTCATTTTAACACCTGATTAGGTACGTGAATGAAAGGTCAAGTAAAGGGTCAAGGTCATGTCACAAAAGGTCATAAATTTGAAAATTGATAATACAGTAAAAATCAATACAATTTTTCTAGACCCGTTTTGTCTCAGAAATGCTCCCTTTATTTGTCTGTATCTGGTCAAAAAAAAGGACAAAAAAGAATGCAATTTTCAAAAATTTGACCGTCGCCAAGTTCGCGCATACCTTTTTAGAAGTCATCACTCAGTCGAAAATTAACAGATTATCATTTTGAAATTTTGTCTAGGTTGTTGACAAATGTTTGTTTATTTAATATACTGCTTTCGGTTTGTTTGGGAATATCTTAAAAAGTTTTGATTTTTTTGTCTTTTTTTTTCCAAAAAAGTAAAATTTTTTTTTTGAAAAATTTGGGGTCAAAAATTTCAAAAACTTTTTTTTTCCTTAAAAAAAATCTCCTGAGATAGCCATATTGTAGGCCCTTGATATTTGCTATCTTCTCCTTTTTCGGGATTCCATTTTGTCTATTACATGACATTCGTACAGAAGCTCCTAAAGTTTAGCTGATTTTGGTGTCAAAATCGTGCGTAGTGACGTCACTAACTTAGCTTTATCTAAAAAATATTAAGAAATAAAAAAACAAAAAACAAAAAACGCAAAGGGTGTGAAAAAGATGCCCGGTCAGGTACTGGAAGTTTGGCGTTGATAGCTGCATTTTTTCGTTAGATATTTTAGATATTCCTCAGGGGGGGGCTAAAAAAGCCCCCCAGTGACTCGCGGGTTAATTAACCAAGTTACAAGATACACGAATTGAGCACAGAAAAAGGCAAGCAAAGATAATGACCGAGCCATAGCGAAAATTACTTGAAATAAATGCATTGAATCAGAATTGAAGACTAAGGTGTGTGCAACTAGCATTTACGCTTACGCATGTTAAGGTTTTGACAACATTCCTATATTGGCACACAATTGGTATGTCTGTTCACTTTTCATAATAATAAATTACTATTTGCATAGTGATCTCAATACTGATTAATCAATTCTGGCCTGAGTTAACACGAGGAGAGGAAAAAATACACAAAGCGTATTATCGATGCACAAATACTTCTATGTGAAAAATGTGGCGTTCCGTGTTTCCGTTTTCCCGTTATTCCGGAAAAAGCTTAAAATGAACGGGGCGTCCGAACCCGCCATATCTTTCGGCATAGTGAATAGCTCACATAGCAAACCTCATTATCCAGGCTTACTTCACCTTCTGAAATATGTATTGGGGATTCCAGCCACCTCTCGACGTATTGCTAAAGCATTCACTCAATTCAGTGTTTGAAAACTGCTTAAATGAGCACAGTCAATACTTGGTTGGTCTTCTAAACACCATAGAAGTACCATCAAATAGGGTATCTTTGAAATATGTGATCTAAATTAATTACACTAGCCAGTAAGGATAGCTTTGGAATCTTGAGTATTTTTCAAATCAGAGCTTGTTTACTAAAAGGGACATACAAGAGGTGCCACTCCGACGCTTTTGGCGATCACATGGTTTCTAAAGAGGCCAGAAAGGAAAAGACGCGGCGATAAGCTAGATGCTAGATGCTATTTAACCAGTTCTGCTTGATCTAGAGGCTATTTGAAATAGCCTCATATAATATAATTTAAAATAGAATTATTATAAAAAATCGATATAGAAATACAAAAAACAGCAACAAGTAAACAGAAAGTGAACAAACACAAAATATTAACGTATGACCGGGTCTTATTGGTTCCCGGCCTGGAGCGGGCAGCTGAGCAGCTTTTCCTAGTTGAAGAAATCGGCCGGGCGAATATGACAGCACTGCGTTGTCGCCGACAGCAAAGGGAACCCCGGGAAGTGGCCACTCCTGTATAGTGTATATCCCTTCTCCGTGATACGCGCGTGGGTGGCAAGAGGAAATGTGACCAAATGGAGGAATCTAATTGGAGGCTCGGATCTGTCTAGTAAACTGGCGCCTAGTAAACTGGGGCATTAGCTAATACCATTTCTGATAATTAAATAATGAACTAGTTGCAGGTTTTTTAACCCAGTACTTTATATGTTCGTTGAAAAGTAAATGAATTTAAAATGTCGTGTTTCACAGGAGCTCCAGTTTTCCGTCGTCTTGGTGTCGGTGTTTCAGAGGATGCTCCAGTTTCAGTGTCCGTTGTCGTGTTCAGAGGTGTCCCAGTTTCAGTGTCTGTGTCGTGTTTCCCAGAGGTGCTCCAGTTTCAGTGTCCGTGTCGTGTTTCAGAGGTGCTCAGTCATGCTGTCTGTGTCGTGTTATCAGAGGTTGCTCCAGTTCAGTGTCTGTGTCGTGTTTCAGAGGTGCTCCAGTTCTTCAGGTGTCTGTGATCGATGTTCAGAGGAGGTGCTCCAGCTTTTCAGTGTCCTGTCGTGTTTCAGAGGTGCTCCAGCTTTCAGTGTTCTTGCTGTTCGTGCTTTCAGAGGTGCTCCAGTTTCAGTGTCTGTGTTTCGTGTTTCAGATGCTGCTCCAGTTTCAGTGTCTGTGTCGTGTTTCAGAGGTGCTCCAGTTCAGTGTCCGGTCGTGTTTCAGAGGTGCTCCAGTTTCAGTGTCTGTTTCGTGTTGGTGCTCCAGTTTCCCATGTGCCCGTGTTGTATACGTGTTTTCAGAGGTGCTCCAGTCAGTGTCCGTGTCGTGGTTTGTGCTCTCCAGTTCAGTGTCTGTGTCGTGTTTCAGAGGTGCTCCAGTTTCAGTGTCCGTGTCGTGTTTGTGCTCCAGTTTCAGTGTCTGTGTCGTTTTTCAGAGGTGCTCCAGTTTCAGTGTCCGTGTCGTGTTTCAGAGGTGCTCCAGTTTCAGTGTCCGTGTCGTGTTTCAGAGTGCTCCAGTTTCAGTGTCCGTTGTCGTGTTTCAGAGGTGCCTCCAGTTGCAGTGTCTGCTGTCGTATGTTTTCAGAGGTGCTTCAGGTTTCAGTGTCCGTGTCGTTTTTCAGAGGTGCTCCAGTTTGAGTGTCCGTGTCGTGTTTCAGACGTGCTCCAAGTTTCAGTGTCCGTGTCGAGTTTCAAAGCTGTGCCCAGTTGCAGTGCTGTGTCGTGTTCAAGAGGTACCGAGTTTCATGTCCGTGTCGTGTTTCAGAGGTGCTCCAGTTCAGTGTCTGTGTCGTGTTTTCAGAGGTGCTCCCAGTTTCAAGTGTCCGTGTCGGTTTGTGCTCCAGTTTTCAGTGCTGTGTCGGTGTTTCAGAGGCTTGCTCAGTTTCAGATGGTCTGTGTCGTGTTTGGTGCTCCAGTAATTCATGTCCGCTGTTGTCGTGTTGGTGCTCCAGTTTTAGTGTCCGTGGTCGTGTTTCAGAGGATGCTCCAGTTTCAGTGTCCGTGTCTGTTTCAGAGGTTGCTCCAGTTTCAGTGTCCGTGTCGTGTTTTAGAGGTGCTCCCAGTTTCAGTGTTCCTGTAATATACGTGTTTCAGAGCTGCTTTCGCCAGTTCAGAGTGTCCGTGTCGTGTTTCAGAGGTGCTCCAGTTTGAGTGTCCGGGGGTGGTGGACGGTCGGCTGACCAGTCAGTCGCCGGATCTGCCTCTCCACCCGCGCTACCCTGACCCCAGCGACTGCCAGTTCTTCTTCTCCTGCCTGGACGGTGTGGTGCCGCGCAGACACGGCTGCGAGCAGGGACGCGTCTTCAACGACAACACCAAACAGTGTGACAAGCCCGAGAACGTACCAGAGTGGTAAGCATATGCCTCAAATGAGATGAGCAAATATCGGTTTAAGACATTTCACCTGTTGTGGGCCTCATGCGCATTGCTTTTTTGTAAAGCTGAAAGTTGGGAAAAAGCAAGTACCTAGTGTGCTTCATAAAAGTCACTGACAACGTTGTCCTCCCCGACGTCCTTCATGTAAATAAGTCAGAGGTCCAGAAATGAAGTAAGTGTGCCAAGACGCGTGAAAACGTCCCTGATTGGTCAAGGAAACAAATCGCCGCCACATAAATGGGTCGCCGTTCAAGCGCATCGATGAGCTTCTGATGTCATTACCAGTTTGTATTGTGTGTTGCCTTGAGTGATGAATATTGTTTTATGATTGTATAAAGCATAGTGTTATAGCCAGAGATAAGACTATACACAACTCGTAATGTTGAAAAGAAATGAAGCAATTTAAAAAATGAGGGTCGCCACTAGAGTTCGACAGGGCTGAACTTTTTCTTGGCCTAGCCACCCCACAGCCATGGCATCACAGCCACAGCCAGCCACAGCCACTTCCAAATGTTAATGGCTGGCTGTCAGTCCACTGTTATTGCAACATGCCAATGCTTCTTTTAACCATGATTGGTTTGTTAAGATTGATGCAAACAAATCCCCAGGTAGACTATGCAGCCACAGCCGTAGCCATAGCCATGATCTAGGGATTTTCAAGTCCGGCCCACCCCATTAGCCGTGGGATTCGGATGGCCATGGGGATAGCCGCCCCACGTAGACCTCTTGTCGCAACCACTAACTAGGCTGCCATAAAAGCGGATCGGGGAACTGCTAATTTGGTTACCTTTTCATTCAATAGCTATTAGATGTAGTGGTTCGGCAGGCATACAATCACAACAAGCAGAACGCAAAATATATTTTCCACTCCATTGCGTAAATAGGCAATACGGAAAAAGCCCGCAGTTGGATGAGGACCAAAAGTACTTGCAAGTACCGGTCGTTAAAAGTGCGGAACGCTTATACAGAAATACAGAAATACAGATGTATTCGAATAAGATCCATACAAATCATGGCTTTTCACTCATTCACGTGCTAGTCATTTAAAACTCAGTGTTACAGGGCAAAAGCACACATTCACTAACATTTTGCCAACTCATTCCGTCATGACGGCACGCTGACACCCGCGCGGGAAGGCTGGTTCGACCCCAGCTTCTAACCCAAACACATGTTTCAGGAGAGCTACACCTCTGTAGCACAATCTCCTCCTGCCGGTCTCAGCTGCGGATACCCGGTGATCGTGAATAGGTTTGGCGCTGACGTGTCGGACTCGTGGCGCTGGCAGGGCTCTCGCGCCGATGGTTTCGCGGATACATACAGGCTGGCCTTGATACAAGAACCCTTTCAAAACAGCGCACACCGTGTGGTACACAACTAGGTTGCTCAGCAGTGCAGCCATCGAAGCTGCTTAAGTGTTCGGAAATATGGCGTCACCCCCGTATCGTCTCTTGCCTGTTTACTACCGCGGGCACAAAAGTGGAACAACTTATTTGCAACCCGTCGCGAGCTGGGCTGGTTGCCACACGAACCATACAGAGACAGGACAATACCTAACAATAGACATGCGCGAGCGCTTCCCACAATACACTTGCAGTGTCGCTTGCGGAAATCACCGTGACGAGCGTTGAGACAGTGCAATGAGTATGCGTTGCACTTCGGGTCACACTGTCAATATGCTGCCTCATAGCCTGAGTGACGGTCGACATACACCCCAAGATTTTTCACAACTCTTGACTCAGTGATGGACTGTAAACCACAGAATGGTTATGCGTTACTGCGAGGGAGGACTGCTAGCATCGCGGGGCGTTCCTAGCACGATTCATTTGCGCCCGTCTTTGCTGTGTTCACTTTCATAGAGTTTGCGCAAAACCATTGGTAATGCGCCGTTTAAAGCATTCTCCATTACAGGTAGTGAGGCGCTGCACGTCACCCTCTGCACTAACCAACAGCTGTGTATCGTCAGGCAAACTGAACAATCGTGGACGTCATCTGAAGACGTTGCAGGCTGAGGCGTCGTTGGCGTACAACATGTACATGATGCAGGATAACGCACCGCCTTGAAAGACACCGATGTTGTTATCTCGCGAGCGCGAAAGCACGTCATGTCCGCTCGCGACACGCATCCGAACCTGTTGAGTGTGATCAGCATAAATAGCTAGTAAACCATTTTGTGGTCGATACCGTAAAGCGAAACGTTTATGAAGCAATTTGCATGCGGGCACTACATCAAAGCATTTTGAAAGAATCCAGCAAAACCAAAATGGAAATTTCCACTGTTGTCAATGGCTTTGAAAAGCCTTGTCAGTTATGAACAATGCGTGCGGCAGTTTCCGTGGATACGTTGTTTACGGTAGCCATGGTTGAGCGTCGGACGAGGAGATAATTTTTGTTCCAAGTATCCTGTGAGATTGAGTTTTGAACAATGCGTTCCACGAGCCATGATAAGCCGCGAAGTAAAGAGATATCGGGCGCGTGTCAAGGACGACAGGATGGACACCTTCCCCTTGGGATGGGAGTCACCAGGGGTGCTTTCCACTCCCGCGGGACCACGCCTGGAGATCCAGACTGTGGTGACGACATCAAGTAAAGGCATGTCCAATACCATGGAAAAAACCTTTGCAACATGCAACTTACACTAATGCCGTTCGTTTCCAGCGAGTTAGATTGCTTTCATGGCAATAACAGCGTGGCGTACAGCGGAGTCGATGTTCTACCGGTTGCACACAAAACGAGCTTGGACATTGCACACGGAGGCGAGCAGGCAATAGCACAGAAACAACAGGAGGCGGCACACTGGCGCGCCCGTGGTCGCGCCCCCACAGAAACATAAATACTCGTTCAGCGCGTCGCAGTAATACTCGGTATCTCGCACTGTTGTTGCTTGGACCCGACCACCGGCCGCAGCGCTCGCCACAGTCCTCCCCGGTCTCCCCGCGCTATCTCAACCTCGTACCGCGCCCTGCCGTCCCTGCGCACGGACGCGCGGCACTGGCGGTTCAGCTGTTTGTACTGGGCGCGGTCGCCGGCGCTGAGTGCCGCGCGGCGTACTGGCATGGATAGAGCAAATATGGATAGGCACCATACACGATTTAGCGACCAGAGAGCAGAGCTAGCTGCCGTTTTGTAGCAGAGGAGACCGGGGCACGTTCTGTCACTTTTTTGCTAATTGGCCCTGGCGGGCACACTTTTCAGAGTTGGTGATTGATACTTTCCAATACTGTTACATACATCAATAGATTCAAATCGTTTTTAGGAGTTCAAGCTGGTAATCTCAGTTTTCTTCGACACCAGCTGTCGATAATGTGACGATGACTCATTCCGACAGAACCTGCCCCATATACGGGGCACAGTTCTTGTCCACATATGGGGGCACATTCTGTCACTGATGGGGCACTTCTTGTTATACCACCGAACGGTCATCTGTGGCGTCCCTGCAGGGGGAGACAGGGTTTCATTCATCGCCATCATCAATTAGTGTAGGAAAATAACGGCGTATATAACGATCCCAACACTGCATTTTTGCGTTTTTCTTGATTATCCATGCACGAATCAGAGTCCCTGAGTACGCCTAGGATTTTTAACTTCGAGCTTTTCCCTTTCATACATTAAAGACCATGACATTAGAAGCTCAAAAACTCTTTTTGCATAAAAATCGGTCGAATGACATGGGAACAATGACCTTTCAAAACATCCAATATTTTCGAATGTGTTGCCCCTTGGCCCCCCATTTTTGAACAAAAAAGTAATTTCGGGGTACAACAATTTTGTCACGACGAATCGAATGGTGTTCTTCCCATCGAAATCGGCCTAGCGGTTCTCGAGATCTCTGCGGTGCAGAATCTGCCCTCGCAGGTTAACGTAATTCTGGCCGCTCGTGAACTGCATCGGCACCACCTGAATCATTTTACGCTTGTAGTGGTGTACTATATCTGTAAACAACAGGCAATAATTTGTATGGTCGTTTATAAGCGATACGACTAGGAATCATGAACAGATTCAGTGACGCGGAACCTGCCCCAGATGGGTGACCAGAACCTGCCCCACTCGACACATGTCACACTTTTTCGTTTTTTACTGAAAAACTTGGAGAAATGGGGCAGAATAACGCTCAGCCACAATGTCTCGCATTCTACTTATAGGCCCATGACATCATTCAAAGACAACCTATACAATTATCTGAATGGCCACAAACCCAAAGTTTTGTTCACTTTATAAAAAAGTTTGGATTTATGCTTGAAAAACAGACTTTTCCAAATTTGGACCCAATCTGCGCGCAGGGCATGTGTTGCTTTGATAGTACCGGGCCACTTGCAAAGCACCAAAAGGAAACATATGCTATTACGAAACAACAATATAACCTGCGGTGGATAGGTTCACGAGGAAACCCCGCTGACATAATGTGCCCCGTGACAGAACGTGCCCCGTTCTCCCCTATACGGTAAACGGCCTACCATGCACGAAGACGTTCCTACATAATTTGGCACACATCACCAGGCATGATGTCCGTCGGTGGAACCAACATGTCCTAAGTGAGGGTTTCCCGAATTCATTTGAACTGAATTGTGCTCATCCAACAATCACCGGAAGGCCAGAAACTATGCGACGGGACGGCCGTCTGAGCGTTGCGGCCTACCACGGCCGCAACGTTTGCGACGGGACGGCCTATTGCGGCCTACCACGGCGGTATACTATCTGTCGTTTTGTGATACGGAAAACGGCAGCGGCCGCGCGCGGCTGCAGATCACAATATAAAGTGGGCGGAGTTACCTAGCCACACTCACTTTATCCATGCTATTAGTTTGAGGGTATCCACAGATTCGATTCGCTGCCTCTACGCGTTCCGTGTGCTATCGCCGGAAAACCAAGGGGAGAGGGGCGATACAAACAGTGTCGTGTTTCAGGGCTAGTTCATGTGTTTTAAACAATTATTTCCTTTTACGATTTTCTTTTTTGCTGTTGACGTTGTTGAATTGTGATTAAATCAGAAGTCTAAGTTTCTCCTTTTGTTCTCTCTTTCAGTGACTACTAGCGCGCGTCGTGGTGCGTGTAGAAGAGACAATGTGTCCAGACAGGCTGAATCTACCGCTGAAGCCATCCATGCCAACAAAGGACCATCATTAGCAAACTGACGCCATCGCAAACTGACGCCATCAAAGGACCATCATTAGCAAACTGACGCCATCGGGGGACCGTCATTAGCAGTAAACGGACTATCTACGGAGCAGAGCAGAATACTTTGTGTACGATGCCACTCATATTGCAAAGACACACGTGTGAAGTATATTACTTCTTGATGCATCAACACCCACCAGACTAGTTTCATTCTTATATTGTCTTGTTGTTACTGTGTTATATAAGTAATACATTGAATCTTACTTACTATTTACAAATCCCAGTTAAAGGAAGTAGTTCACCTTTAAGAGTTTTGAACTGAGATGAGACTGAGACTTGTAGAGCAGATCGAAAAATGGGTTGTGGTGAAATAATTACCTCGCTACCCTAAGAAGTTTCGACACAGGACTAGTGGGCCCCTTTTAGAAGAAGAAATTTCGGTGCACGAAAGATTGCCCCGTGACCCGAAACCGCTCCGAAACTTCTTCTAAAAGAGGCCCACTAGTTCTGTGTCGAAGTTACTTCGAGTCACTTACAGTTAGTTAGCAGTTACTCGAAGTTACTACAACTTTTCTCAATGCGAGGCGGCATCTGTTCAGCTTAATTCGGCATTTCTTACTTAAAACGACAGCGTGACATACTGTTTGACATATATGCATCTCGCATCGGCGTATCACACTCCCGCGGCAAAGGGTATTACAAATTGAAAAAGTGCACGGTACACTGTCAATTTTAAATGCCCTTTGCCGCGGAAGTGTGATACGCCGATGTGAGAATCATATATGCCAAACAGTATGTCTGCTGTCGTTGTAAATGAGAAATGCCAAATTGAGCTGAACAGACGCCGATTCGCATTAAGAAAAGGTGTAGTCCTGAGCAAGGCCCTATATAGAAGGAAGCGTCACTTGGCGATTTGTTTATATTCTGCTTCAACCAATGTGTGACGTCACTGGGTGTCTCGGGTACCCGCGGGTGTCGCGGGTGGCAGGGTACTCTCTTGGATACGCCTTTGGCTCCGCTAGAGGGACGCGAGCGGAGCCAAGGGTCACGGTCAGGTCAGATCACAGTGTGCAATATCAGATCACGATCAGGTCAGAGGTCACAGTCACTTGTGTGACGTCACTGGACACTGAGTGTCATCCGCCAGCGGGACCCGGGCGAAGTTTTTATCTCAGGTCATCAAGAAAATGTGTTTTTATTTGGCGCATGGGCATACAAACATAATTGGTGTCTAAAACTCCGCAAAAAATCGGTGTACTTGTGGCTAAAGTCAATTTCCTAAGAGCCTATTTAAATGCATTAACGACACTAGCGCCACCTATATTCGTTTGCAATGATAGGTTGTGCTGCTTTTGAACTAATGTTTATGTAATGCAAATATACGTGTTCGAAAACATGTCAAAATTGAAAACAAAGACCACAAATCACAGCAACTTTCATTACAATCGCCTCACATTATTTCGAATAAGAGTCAATGATCCCGAATATTAGCCTAGTAACAATAAAACAATATTGTAAGTTATTACTGTTACTCTGCAGTGACATGAAAAGTATCCTGTTTTCTTATCCCTCATCCTGGTGGGGGTCATTTTGACCCACTTGAGGTTTTTCCGGAATAGCAAAAAACAGTGGCGCGCAGCGCCGCCAATTTTTTACAGTTGTTTGAACATCAATTGCCCACTTTTTGTCAAAAATTTGACTTAAGCACATCTCAGGTCAGGTCACCAGGTCGGGCGGGGCGGCATCTCA
>VOPJ01012288.1:0-30791 GCA_014673585.1 Semibalanus balanoides | reverse complement strand
AAATATGCACTATGCAGCTACAGTTTTCGGACGATCGGTTTCAAATTTGCAGGTCATCACAAGTCAGGTCACCAGACCAGGCCATCATCGGTCATCGATACATATAATTTTCAATATCAGATTTCTGATATCGTTGACTTCAGGTCAGAGTCAATTTTGTGGCCATCAGCACTTGTTTGCCAATAACTATCGACAAAAATAAGATAGAGAAGCGAAAACGTTACCAATGTGTTGTCCTCATCCCAATATGCGGCATGACCTACTTGGGGCACCACTTGATCTTGACCTGAGGTCAATTTATCATTTGACCTAACCTGAACAACATGAATACGATTCAAAGCGTCTTAAAGAGACAAACATGATCGCGTCCAACGTATTGCTTTATCTTTATTAGGTAAAATATATTGATGAAAACAGTTTTTTTTTCCAAAAAGTAACCTTTATGGCCTTCGATAACCTCTGGAGCCTTAACTGTTGACCTGACCTCTCATTTGAGGACCTGCTGACATTTGCAAATTTCAAGAGCTTTCATTTTGTCACCTGTTTGTTCCTTAGCTATTGTAGTTCCGGAGACCTTTGATGACCTCTGGTGACCTAAATATTGACCTGACCTGAAAAAGATATAATATACTTTCGATAGAAAGTGTCTCGAGCTATCTAACACCGCCGTTTTTCGCTTGTCGCTCCGTTACGTGTTTTTTTAGATCATGGGGGGGGGAGCAAAATCCGCCCCCTTTCAGGACGTGTAATTATCAGAGACTTCCAGGGCGCGTGTTAAAACTGATCTCATAAATTCCAAGATGACATTTATTAGTTTTACTTCTTAGTGAGCATAAAGGCGAAATAAAATATGACCATGGCCAATAAATTACAGATGCCAATTTATCAAGGCCAGTGGCCACCTTGACGTTTCTAAGAAGCAAAATGATTATGCTTTAAATCAATTCTAGTTCAATGCGTAACAGACTAAACGGTACATTTGATTTCAATACATTTTCATTAGTTCAAACACAGTTCACGTTCAAATGTAGTTCGTAGTTTTAAGGGGAATAGTAAACCTTAATCCGTAAGCAACTGGGATTTTTTTTAGCCCCTTGGGAAAGAAATTATCATAAGAATATCTTACTAACGACTCGACGTTAACGCCAAACTTCTAAGTACCTGTACAAGTGGAACTGTTTACACCTATGCAACAAATCAATTTCGTCATTTCAAAGATATAACGAAGTTAGTGACGTCATACTCCACGATTTTTGAAACAAAAAATCAAGTCTAAACTTTAAGAGACCGACTTATAAGAGCATTACTAAAAATATATACTAAACTAGAATGCAGTATTATACAAAAGTAAGAAACTGGATTAGATATACCAATTTCAATGGCCACAACATGGCTATTTCGGATTGTTTAAGAACAAAATGTATTTGACCTCCACAATTTCAAACATTAACTTTGCTAGAAATATAATAATAAAATAATTAAAGCTTTCGAAGAAACTTAAAAACCGAAATATTGAAAATGACATAAAATATATATATATATATATTTAATATATATAATATTAATATAAAATACATAATATATGTGTGATATAAGCAGACTGCTATACAAAATGCAGAAAGTATTATATCTATTTTTGATGAGTGATGACATCTAAGGACCATAAATAAAGTATCATGAGGTCAAATTTTAAAATGGTTAATTTTTACTGTTTACCATATACAGACAAAGTAATTGGCAGCACTGGTTTCTGAACAAAATCGACCAAATAATAATGGTTCTTATTTATTACGTTTATTAACCCGCGTGGCGTAGGGGTCTTTCTAGCGAACGCGCGCGTAGGGGGGGGGGTAAATATTACCCCCCCTCTTATCTTCCGAACCAATAACTTGCAGCGAGACGCGGCAAGGCGGCTATCAAGCTTCCAATTGAAACGGAATCGAATGCATACCCGCAATTTTCAAGTTGAGAGTCCGAAATGTAAAGGTCACGGTCAGGTCATATGGAAAGGTTCGAGGTTAATTTGAGTTTAATGCGTTTTCATACTTTCAAAAATTAAATCATTTGATTAAGACTGTCCAATGCGCATAAAGCTCTCAAAGGTTGTAATACATCTATTGCATTAAGTAAAATAGTGATACTAATTGCATGCAAATGTCAAGGTTCAAGTCGGTCACAAAAGGTCACTGTCACGAAGAGGTCAAAGCAAGCCTTGGTGACACATGTTTTAGGTTATTTTGCACGCGAAAACGATAGAAACAGTCATTTTGTACAACTTGACCCCGTCAAAGGTCAAGATCAGGTCATCTAAGGTCAAAAACTGAAAACTGACTAATGCGAATAAACAATGCATGTTCTTAGGTTAGTTTTGTCTCATAAACACAAAAAATATACATTATATATCTGTATGAGGTTCAAAAAAATCCAAAAAAAACGTTATTTTGAAAAATGATCGCATTAACCTTTTTTATGCTTGGAGAGCTAAATGAACCAACGTCACTGAAAAAATGAAGCTGAATTACTTTGAAATTTTGTCTGGGGTATTTCATTACACTTGGTTCTTCATATATATATTCGCGTTTTTTTACGAAATACCTTGGATATTTTCAATTTTTTTTGGGAAAATCTGAAGAAAAAAACAGTTTTTTGGATTTGGGGGGGGGGGTCAAAAACCCAAAATTTTGGAAATCTGAAATGTTATCTGTTATGAGACAAATATTCCTTTCTGTATACAGTTTCTGCGTTTGCGATTTGCTTTAAAAGCTATGTTGTACTACCGATGCATCAACATTTATCGTTATTCAACCAAAACAATTGCATGAACATGACGTCAGCAAAACGTCAATTATTTCTCCAAAGTTCTGAATACTCTGTGTTTTGAGATGATTTTTTAGGGAAAGATGTGAAATTGAATTGCTGGATAAGGTACTGAAACTTGGACGTCGTTTATCTGGTACCGTTTTCAAGTTATTGCGGAAATACGGGAGGGGGGGGGGTAATATTTACCCCCCCCTACGCCGCGCGGGTTAACTTAAAATGTTGACCTTTTGTGACCTGAATTTTACCTTTGCTTGACCTTTTCGTCATGTAAATGAAGTCAGGTGGTAAAATGAGTATACATTTCGAGTTATACACGTAAATAAGTATATACAAAATGTGTTGCATGTCTTTCGTATAACTGTTTGGCATAGTGACCTTATGTGACTTGACCTTGACCTTGACTTTAGCCAACAATACCCCTTAACCCTATTACTGTCGGGGGGGGGGGGCGAATCGGCCCCCCTTGAGGTTTTTCGCGTACGGGTCATTCAGATACTCAACTCAGAATCTTCAAACTTGCTTGCTTTTCACTAAACATTTCATTGCGCATCGAATGGTGTACTTTTTTTTCCAAATTGAATTATTAGAGGTCCAGGACAGCGTAGGGGGCGTTTCGCCGTTTTGACACCAAATCTTTGGCATGTTCAGCACTCATGGAGAGTTGTGAGGTTGAAGAGGAAGTGTTAGCCAAAAACAGACCATCGGTAGTAGAGAATTATTGCTCTTTTCAGATGGCAGATTCCTCCAAAATTTCAAAATTTTGAATTTTGAAATCCAAATTTTTTGAAAAACTTTTTTCACAAATTGATGCCAATATTTAATTTCAGGACGTTTCAAAAAAACCGGATTAATTTAGCTGAGAGAAAAACATGCAAAATTAATATGTGTTGAAAAGTTTTCAGGCTGATATCTTAAATATTTTGATACCGGCATGTCAGGTCAAATGCTAACACTTCAATATAAGTATTATGGTGAAAATGAAAAACGAGGGTGTCAATACATTGCTCAATCCAATTATTCAGTATCATGTTCATCTTAGGCCCTTTTGATGAAAAAGGCTATTGATTTTGTGTATAGTCAGTGATCATTATTGAGAAATGATCATTCAACAAAGTGGTCACCACATCACATGTTTTATTAAATAACTCGATCGAGTGCTCCCCCCGTAATGTAATCACCACAACTCTAGATCCACTCGGCAAAGAGTGTGACCAAGAATACATAGAGAAATTCACAAATTGGTCTCAAAATGATTGTCTCTTCCAATTTACGCGTCTTTTGATATAGCATTTTGACCTAACTTACGTCACCTTGACCTTGACCCTTGCTCTCGGAGCGCTGGTCAAATATTTTTCGATTTGAGCAAAGTTGAGTTGATTGCCAACGCAATGACGAGAGAAATCACGGTATGGTGGTATCCAAATAAGTTCGCTGTATAATTAAACACTTTTACGATAATTAATAGTTATTTATATGAACAACTCAACAATTTGTTGAAATAAAACACGGTTGTTTTTTAACATATTGAATTGACACTGTACAGTCCCAAAGACCATTTTGACCTGAGGTCATTTCTTGATGCCTACCAGCGTACTAAGGACATTAAAACCGCTTAGCATTATTGATTGTATTGGGATGTCTCCTAGCTGTCTCTTATAGTTTCCGACTAAACCGTCCGGTAATGGCAAAGGTTTTCTGTCTGAAATATATGTTTTGACAACTTATTAAGTATTTTTTGATGACGTCATTTGGACCTTGGTGAGATGGTAGAATGAACACCAAAGGTGGTCACATTTTTCAATTTTGAACAAAAATTAGAGTTCATTGTCGACCTTAGTCACACACCATATAGTTTCAGTGTTTCTAGCTCTTATGGCAGCGGAGATCTGAAGGGGGCCGGAATAAGCCCCCCCGACAGATTCGATACTTTCATTTCCCTCCGAGGAATAGGTAAGCTTCATACTTTTTAACACCTGGGGTGAGTTCATGGTGGCAACCCAAAGACATTTAATGGTGAGGCTATGATACCAGTAACACTAAAAATCAGCGTCGCCATTTAACGATTTTGGACCATTGACCTGTAGCCCGTGACTGTGACCAGTGGCCAGTGACCATTGACTCCGTCTAGGAAACCAAATTACTTTTACGTCGAAGAAGAAATTTTGTAGACTATCATCTGCAGTTTGAATCAGTTGCGACTCTGTCTCATTGGTGTTCCAAAGATTTACAGGAGACAATTAACCCCCCCCCCTCACCAATTCCGTTGTGTAGAACAGAATGATAAAAAAACAACAGTGACTGCCGAGTTAACATGGAGTTTAGAACTGACAAAGTAGATTTGTAGAGCAGATTGAAAAATGGGTTGCAGTGAAATAATAACCTCGCTACGTGAAGTAATTTCGACACAGGACCAGTGGGCCTCTTTCAGAAGACACTGTTTCGTGCCCCGATCGGGGCACGGAAATTCGTCGTAGGTATAAAGTCATACACGTTGACGTCAGAATTGCGTCATACTCATATTCTGCCGCAAAGTAGCCGTAACCATCGCCATATGTAAAGATTACTGATTGTTATTAGCACCGAGTCGGTTCAGTGACTGCCGACTGGGACAGTGAATTTACTGTTTGTAATAGTATTTGTATGTTGTGCCATATTATATACAATCTGCATGACGTCAAACATGTACATGAAGTTTGTTTAGGTCATGAAGGAGAAAAGAGAAACATGTTCGTTTTCGACGGATATCCTTATGTCGTCCAAACGAGTCCCATATCGGTTCTTTTCAGCCCAAAATACCTCATATAGCCAATTTTAAAACTTGCAAGGTGACAAGTTTAAACCTTTTCCCTTCATTACAAAAAGGGACGCCATGCAGGCATTCAGTTTCATTCAATAATCATGTGAATTCAATTATATCCAGATGCAAACCATTTGATGCATTTGGCGTGTGAAGACATTTTATGATTTGGGTACATCAACACACATATTCAAACCATTACCATTGTGATCCAACAAAGATAACATTTGATTGTGATGTTATTCACAGACGATGACGTTCAATTTGTGATAAAAAGTTCAGTCTGTCTGCATTCGACGAGGATCAAACATGACAACGCACACCTAAATCGATTACGTGTCATATACTCTAAGGATCATCATTCATCGCCGCCAAAGGAAACTATACAAACCAGAGTGGCGCTCTGTATAACACCATCTGTCAAACTCAGTATGTCATCATGTATATACCCGTCATACCCAGTTTGTCATCCTGTCTGTCACCCTGTATTATACCGTCTGTTATACCCAGTATGTCGCTCTGTATAGCACCATCTGTTATACCCAGTCTGCCGCTCTGTATAACACCGTCTGTTATACCCCGTCTGTAACTCTGTACAACACCATCTGTTATACCCGGTCTGTCACTCTGTATAACACTGTCTGTTATACCCAGTCTGTCACTCTGTATAACACCGTCTGTTATACCCAGTCTGTCACTCTGTATAACACCATCTTGTTATACCAGTCCGTCACTCTGTTATAACACTGTCTGTTATACCCAGTCTGTCATATGTATTAACACCGTCTGTTATACCCAGGTCTGTCACTCTGTACTACACCGTCTGTTAACCAGTCTGTCACTCATGTATAACACCATCTTTATACCAGTCTGTTACGGCTCCATTTGTTATTACACAATCTGTCACTTTGTACAAACACCGTCTGTTATTACCCAGTCTGTCACTCTGTATAACACCGCCTTGTTATACCCCAGTCTGTCACTCTGTATAACACCGTCTGTTTATACCCAGTCTGTCACTCTGTATAACACCGTCTGTTATAACCCAGTCCGTCACTCTGTATTCCACTGTTCGTTATACCCAATCTGTCACTCTGTATATCACTGTTCGTTATACCCAGTCTGTCACTCTGTACAACACCGTCTGTTATACCCAGTCTGACACTCTGTATAACACTGTTCGTTATACCCAGTCTGTCACTCTGTATAACACCATCTTTTATACCCAGTCTGTCACTCTGTATAAACACCGTCTGTTATTACCCAGTCTACACTCTGTATAAACACCGTCTTGTTATACCCAGTCTGACCACTCTGTATAACACCGTCTGTTATACCCACCTGCCGTTCTGCATAAACACCGTCTGTTTATTCCCCGGTCTGTCACTCTGTACAACACCGCTCTGTCACTAGCTGTCGTTCGCAGTCTGTCATCCTGTTTAACGTGGTGAGTAGCGCTCTGTCAGTGAGCCCACGGTCTGTCACAGCCACAGTCACAGCCCACAGCCCACAGTCTGTCAGCACGTGTTTGTTTGCTGACCGACATGCCCGTCTCGCACGGTGTCGGCGGCGCGTCTCACTCTCGTCCCAGTTGTTCCGGCTCGGTCCAGGAGAGAGCCGCAGCTGGTGCTCACCTAGGTCGAGGTACCTCTGGTTTTGCCTGTCATACTGTCGCCAGACCAGGTCGTAGAACGGTGAGTTACTGCTGGGCTCAGAGATAAAGCCTCCCTGGTGGCGATCTCTATTCGGATCCCTGGAGACGTCACATCACTCAGGTCAGACACAGCGGCAGCGGCACAGAGTTACGGCTCCGGCGCGGCACACGGCACAGTCGGCTACACAACACACAGCCCGTGTATTCGGAACATCGGGCGATATGTAGGCAGCATTTACAATGATACTCGCGAAATGGTGTTGTAATCTCATGTAACGATTTTAGGTATTCCTAGTGACGATCATGACAGTATAATTATTTGCACTCCAGTATAATGTTCAGCCGGTAGTAAAGCACATGCTGTATAGTAACTCTGGAAATTTTTTGATAAAAAGCCGGGAGATTGATAACATGATGCTCATGTTTGGTGAAAATACAATTTTTTGGGGATATGAGCCATGTTCAGTGTGCCTAAAATTTAATATTGGATTCTTCTCCAGCATTTTTCCCATAAAATGAGCATTGAGCAGAAGGTTTTCCCATTTTCTTTCCTACTAATAATCATAATAATGATCAGGCTAACATAGGATAAGGTAAAACAAAGTTTGAATTATACTCTATATTTGCGCGTGACATTTGTACAAGACAATATAATTATAACACAATTATGAAGGCGTGTAATTATACGTGATGTATCGTGAAATGACGTAGTGGCTTTGAAAATAAGAACAAGCTTTAACAAAATCGCATTTCAATTAGCTTATCTCTTTCACATCAGGCCCAAATTGTCCGACACAATTTCATTTTTTCCATTTATCACAGCAGTTGAGTTGACCACCTTACAAACCCTGCGCCACTACAAAGTTGCAATGTCCAGCAGGCCATCATACCCCGTCTTGGCGAAATTGGTCCACGCGGCCATCATGTATTCGGAGAGCGCCTTCTCCGCCTGAAGTATAGTAAGACGGGCGCGGCGAGTCCACCTTCGGCGCCAGCGGGGCGCCGAACACGTACGGCAGCTCGTCACCGGATGTGCTGCCGAACTGCAGGCGAACAAGAGAGAGCATCAGCTCTGTCAGCGCGGCGAGCATCAGCTGTCTGTCAGTGCGGCGAGCATCAGCTGTCTGTCAGCGCGGCGAGCATCAGCTGTTCTTCAGTGCGGCGCAGTCATCAGCTCTGTCAGTGCGGCGCAGCATCAGCTGTCTGTCAGTTGGCGGCGCAGCATCAGCTCTGTCAATGCGGCGCGCATTTCAGCTCTGTCAATGCGGCGCCAGCATCAGCTTCTGTCAAGCGCGCAGCAGTCAGCTCTGTTCAGCGCGGAGAGCATCAGCCTGTTCAGTGCGGCGAGGCATCAAGCTGCTGTCAGCAGCGGCGAACATCAGCTGTCTGTCAGTGCGGCGCAGCATCAGCTGTCTGTCAGCGCGGCGAGCATCAGCTGTCTGTCAGTGCGCTTGCAGCATCAGCTGTCTGTCAGTGCGGTGCAGCATCAGCTGTCTGTCAGTGCGCGAGCATCAGCTTGTCTGTCAGTGCCGGCGACATTCAGCTGTCGTCAGTGCGGCGAGCATCAGCTGTCTGTCAGTGCGGCGAGCATCAGCTGTCTGTCAGCGCGGCGAGCATCAGCTGTCTGTCAGTGCGGGGTCCCGACGCCGCCGCCGAAAGGCTACGAGCATCATAGCTGGCTCGATTTACGCTTCCAATCAGACATGACCATGGATCTGATAATAGGATCTACAATCCCACAGGATCTCTCGACAAAAGGCAATGTTGGATCTATGATCCCACTGGATCCCACAATAAAATACAGCAGTGGATCTTGGAAACCAGTGGATCCTTCGATGAAATTTAGCAACGGATCTTTGATCCTACATGATTCTATGATAAACAATAAAAATGGATCTCTGATCCCAACGGATCTCGGATCAGACCGGATCCAGCTTATAAGGTATAACATAATTATAGTACTTTTTTGACAAAATATTACTAAAGGCATACGCTCATGCTAGTTTTATTTACAACAAATTGAAAAATATCCACTGACAATTGTTACAAATATGGTTCCGAAGTACGTATCTGTATAATGGCGGGTCTGGGATCCCAGTGCCAAATGGCAAATGGTGCCTGCGATCTCAGATCCCGGAGGATCCGTTGATCAATGTTGAAGACGAATCAATGATCCCAGTGAATCCATCAATAAATTGCAAAGATGACCTATCATCCCAGTGGATCCAGGATCCATATTACATAGATCAGTGAATCACAGGATTCGTTTTGGGGATCCGAGCACGTGTCTGCAGCTTCCAATGACATACAATTGGACTAACTTTCTGGACTGGACAAACTTTCCCCAAGCAAAGTACACATTTGTCTCCAAAAATATAGCCAATAACCACAGGGAGGCTATGCCACTGGGACCCCATTGACCGATTTGTATAATGACGGCGGCCATATTGTGAATACCAAAAGCAGTCGGTGGCCGGTGGGCAACCCGTGTTAAAGGATAGGCGGGCGGTCACCCCGGCAGACATTTGACAATATATTGAGCGAACTTCTAGCGGTAGCGCATTGTGACTACCACTACAATGTTCCAAATTAAATACATCATGACTCTAGGAGCTCAATTTTATTTCGTGCAAAACAAAGCTTAACATTTATATTCTATAATAATTATGCATTCAATTGGGAACGTTGAAGTGGTAGCCATATTGCGCTACCGCTATTAGTTCGCTCAATATATTGTCAATTAATGTCAGCCAGGGTGACCGCCCGCCTATCCTTTAACCCGCGAGTCACTGGGGGGGGGGAGCCCCCACTGATGAATATATAAAATATCTAACGAAGCAATGCAGTTATCAACGCCAAACTTCTAGTACCTGACCGGGCATCTTTTTCACACCCTTTGCATACATTTTTTTTTATTCGTGTCATCATTTTTTTAGATAAAGCTTAAGTTAGTGACGTCACTACACACGATTTTTGACACCAAAAATCAGCCTTAACTTTAGGAGGACTGTACGAATGTCATGTAGTAACAAAATGGAATCGGAAAAATATAAGCGTAGCAAATGTCAAGAGCCTACAAAATGAAATATTATGTGAATAAAAAAATATTATGAAATATACAAACCGGAATATATGTGAAAACATACTATCTATATTTCAACAAGCCATACCAAATTTCAAAAATGATGTTCGTATTTTGACTGAGCTGATGACATCTAGAGGTATGAATAACTTTATGACGGTCAAATTTTGAATTGTAATTTTTTGTCCTTTTTTGACCAGATACAGACAAATAAAGAGCAGCACTGTATTTCTGAGACAAAACCGGTCTGGAAAAATGTATTGATTTATTGTATTAATCGATTTCAAAATTTGACCCTTTGTGACATGAATTTGACCTTTACTTGACTTTTACTGCACGTACATTAAGTCAGGTGGTAAAATGAGTATCAATTTCTAGTTCTATATGTCAAATAATATGTACAACATGTGTTGCATGACTTTCGTATAATTTTTTGGCATAGTGACCTTATGTGACCTGACCTTGACCATGACATTTTGCCAAACATCCCCAATTAGCTTATTATGTATGTGTTTCATATCTTTGAGAGCACTTTGGGTGATCATGGTTGCAACCAATTGCTTTGAATGGCAAATATGGTCAATACAATTGTGTCTATAAATTTTGACCTTTGACCTGACCTGTGACGTCACCACCGGCCTCCAGGCCAACACAAAATATTGTACGTCGATTAATTTTCCTGGACTATCGATTGCCGTTTGATTCAGCGCGATCGTCTGATTGGTTCCGAAGATACAAGGGGGGCTAAAAAAGCCCCCCCAGAGACTCGTGTTACAGAAAATACCCCAGTGACTGCCGGGTTAACACGGGCGGCTGCGCGCCCGACCGCCTTGATGGTATGCACAAGATGGCCGTCGCCATTAGGCAAGTCTTCCAGCCAATGACCGTTCCATCTGTATATAATTCAGTGCCTTTAACTCAATGTCAGCAAAAATACAATTGAGGGAAAGCGAGACATTGGCGAACCAGCATTGCATCAAACACAAAAATGGTGCTGCCGCCATGTGTGAAACAGAACGGGTGGCGCTGCAATTTACAGTCAGCATACGACAGCGTGATGCAGAAACAGCGCTCGTCCTGTCGGCACTGGACGGTGTCACGTTCCGTTACTCGCTACTCCGTTACTCATAAAAGCAGAATGTTGCTCGTTACTCCGTTATTTGCGACAAATGTACACGGAATTTAACTTCAGTTGTTACTCCACTACCAGTATGCGTACCCTAGCCAGGTGCAGGAGTGATGCACCACACTCCTCGTTTTGTTGTTGTTTTTGGAATAACTCGCGTATTTATAACCGATTAATCGATGAAACAATGAGTATCTACCTGGTCGGTCACCACTCACCTGGCGGTTGCCGCCATCATCGGTCACGTGGCTGAAGACGTACATGTAGGAGCGGCGAATGGAATCGGCGTGGATGTTGGCCAGACGCACCAACGGAGCCACCACCTCGGCGTCGCTCAGCATCTCCAGCGTCTGCGCCAGGCCCAGAACAAAGAGCACACGGTAAGCACGGTAGGCATTCGTGGGAAAAGCCGGCAGACTGGGGACGCGAGACGCTAACCGCAAAAGTAGGGAATACAAAGCAACTAAAAAAACACACAACAAATGCAACCAATATCAAACAGAATATATATAATATTGGTTCATACAGAATATTGGTTCCTATCATTAATACGAGTTATCAGTAAAAATTGTCAATTATTTCCACTTCATGAGCAAAACATAAAAACCATGACATCCTGCTGAAAAAAAAACATTTCAGAGAACACTGTCAGGTTTGCCATCCAGCTCGGCAGCTCAGTTGGAGAGAGTTACATTGCATTTGATCACGTTAATTGGGGCGTCCAGCTCGGGAGCTCAGTTGGAGATAGTTACCTTGTCGCGGTATTTGAGCACGTTCATTCGGGCGTCCATGTAGCGGTTGGTGGCCATGCTGAGCAGCTCCCTCGTGTGACGCCTGTAGCCACTCCTAAGGGACGACACAGACAACATTTCAGGGATGCAGTCTCCACTCCCGCACTACATCCACCCAAACCAGAGCCAGATGGCCCAATATGAAATCAACACTTTTGAGTGCTGTGCATCCAGGGAGAATTACATATCCTGGTCAAAATATACACAAACAACAGGCATGACACTGGACACATCGAACGTTCCATATTTAGAAGACAAAAAAGAATGTGTTTTAACCACAAAAATACAAAGTATGCCTACTTGTGATGCCGTCGTGACATTAGCCGCACACCAGAGAGATGTTCCATGATGCATTACCTGAGGAATGAGCTGAGTAGCCTGTCTCTGGCCTCGCGAGTGATGCCAGCACTGAGTTGCTGGCCGCTAAGCAGGTGCAGCTTCTCCTGCGTGGTGACGCCGAACAGCAGGTCGTAGCGGCTCAGGGGGTTGGCCAGTGAGGCCGGCTCGCGGTGGCCTCGCGGGATAGCAATACCGTCCTCAAACGGACCCAGACTCGGCGAATACTTCGGCCACTGGAATACAGCGACAGCCAAGTCACTGAACGGTGTGAATACATACCATACCGATACCATACCGATACCATACCGATACCATACCGATACCATACCGATACCGAAATTAAAACCCGAATTAACCCCATACCGATATCATAAACCGATACCATAACGAATACATACGATACCAACATACCGATACCATACATACCAATCATACCGCTACCATACGTACATACCGATACCATACCGATACCATACCGATAACCATACGATACCATACCGAACATACCGAACCATACCGATAACCATACGATACCATACCGATACATACCGATACCATACCGATACCATACCGATACCATACCGATACCATACCGATACCATACCGATACCATACAGATACCATACCGATACCATACCGATACCATACCGATACCATATCATGCCGATATCAATGCCATACCGATACCATATTATACCGACATACCAATCCATACTGATGTCGATGTCATACCATACCATACTTTACCATACCGTACCATGTCATTTCATACCATACCATACCATGCCATACATACCGAAAATATAAATATTTATATACGTTAACATGCAGCTACTAGCTACGATATGCGGCCACATATTTACAATTGTTGCTCGTATATTCCTCGCCCTGGTTGGGGGTCATTTTGACCAACCCTTTAGGTTTTTCCAGAATAGCGGGAAAACGGCGGCGCACAGCGCCGCCAAATTTTGTACAGCAATGAACAAAATATCCCTTCATGGCGTCTAATTTCAGGGTAGATGTGTGACTGTATGAGAGTTTGACACAAGGTTACTAGAACATAAGGTTAGGCAGATCATGACGTCACTCATACTGAAGCCTATGGGTGCACTGTAGTATACGGCCAAAAGTGCACTAATGCTGTAGGACCGATTATTTTTAAATGAGGCTATTTGATCAAACTGACCCATTTTCTGGAATCTGTATATCTTCACGAATCCATAAAGGTATGGCAAGCCAACATATTCCCAATAGGGTCTTCAGGAGATCATAAAAACGTAATTCCCCGTTGGCTCTTATGTTAACCCGCCATTGGCTGGGGGAGGGGGCGAAAAACGCCCTCCCCCTCAGGGATTTTCACAATAGCTCACAAACGAACAGCGCTATCAACGCCAAACTTCGGGTACCTTATCCGTCATCAATTTGGCGTCTTCCTGGCAAATTAAAAAAAAAAATCGTCGAACATCGTCGATCATCGTCGATCATCGATCAAAAATCGTCGAGTTATATCGAATTTAGTGACGTCACTACACACCACTTTGGCGCAAATATCAGCTAAGCTCTAACAGGCTATACATAGACGCATTTCTTAAGCCCAAAATGCAATTCCTAAACGTCAAAAAGACTAGCAAATTGCAAAGGGGTAGAAATATGGAAAGTATCTCGGATTTTGAAATTTTTTTGAAATTTTGACCCTCCCCCTAACAAAAAATGAAAAAAAATGCGCTTACAAAATCAACATTTAAAAAAAAGGAAGATTTTGTCGAGAACCACTTATGTACACTTACCCAAACCCAATTTCAAAGGCATATCTCCTCTTTTTGAATTCACTGAATTGCTCCCGCAAGTATGATTACAAAATGACGTCCAATTTTTTTTGAAGTACGTTTAGCGGCTTTATCGAACCAGATACATAAAACTAAACCTGGCCCACTGTTTGCTGAGACAAAACTGGATTATATAAAATGCAATTTTAAAATCTTATATTTATATTAGTTTCCAAATTTGGACGCTCATTTACCTGACCGCTTGACCTTATATCGGGTCAGATCTGCAGATGGCTGCTATAATCGAATTATTGTGTAAGATAACCCTATAAAACAATGTGTCGCATGATCTCTTGCAAATTAGTGACCTGATTTGACCTGACCTTTGAACTTGACCTTTGCTTACAGTGTTCAACTTTTGCTTATACGAGAGATGCACATTTTAGAGCACTTTGTGGCGTATTTCGTCTCAATATTACGGCTTTTGGGATGGGAAGTATGGCTGCAACAACCTAAATAACTATCATTTGAATCTTTGACCTGACAGTGGACTGACATTGCCTTATTTATTACATTTTCGAAAGTACGCTTAAGAGTGATTCGTTGAAGATGCTTTTCGATTGGGCCGTCTTGCGCGTCTTCGCTGCGAAAATTATTGTGTCGGAGATAAGAGGGGCGTTTTTCCGGCCCCCCAGCCAATGGCGTTCGGCTGAGACCCCAGCCAATGCCGGGTTAAAGGCCACGGGCGGGGACTTTGGTGACGTCAACACTTAGGAATGTCAAACACTTGGTGGGGTCTGGTTTGATATATAGTGTGTGACGTTGCTATAGCATATCATGTTTTATTTAGATTGAGGATGTGAAGTGACAGCTTAGGTGATGGTACAGATATAATAAATTTGCGATATTTATGTATATATTTATTGATTTAAATTGTGTGTATGAGTGGCATTAGTGTGAACTGTGACTGTACGAGGATTATCCCATCGAACATCACGACCTGTCGACATATTTGGTTCTTGTATACGAGTGATGTGTTTTCTTCAAATACATCTGAGGAAGGGTTGTGCCCGAATGCAAATGTAGCAACTGTTTAATTTTTATTTTTTAGATTACCTATTTCAAGGAGAAGATGGATCAAAAAGTTTACATATTTATCATATATGCTCCTTGCTAAGGCACTACGTGATATTCCTGAATCTAATAATTTATGCATTTTAATAACGGCCAAAAATAATGACCATTTTTACGATGAATTATTTTGCGCAAAATGTTTTAAAACATTTTAACCCTATTCCCTGCGGGCGGCAGAATTACGTTTAACCTGCGGGGGGCAGATTCCGCCCCCCCCAGAGATCTCGAAGGAACTGCTAGAGAGCCGATTTCGGCATGGGACGAACACCATTCGATTCGTCGTGACGAAATCTTTCTTTTTTGGCCCGAAATTTGCTTTTTTTGCTAAAAAATGGGGGGCCAGGGGGCAAAAAATACAAAAATTAGGGTGTTTTTGAAGGTCATTGTGGGCATATTATTTAACGATTGCAGTGCAAAAGCATTTTTAAGCTTCCAGAGATATGTTCTCAATGCTGTGAAAGGTACAAAGTAAAAAACGAAAATCATAGGCGCACTCAGGGATAAAAAAATGGGGAGAATTTTTGATGAAAAATATGTGCTTTTCCTTAGTGTTTGGGACGTGGGAACGTCACAAATGTGGGGATTTGTTTGCTGTAAATTTGTTAAATGTAACACATTGTGCATGGCGGATCAGGTAACAGCGTGGGTGGCAACATGTGCCGGAACGCCTTTTATCATCTTGTTACTTTGAAGTTGGCTAAATTGACGAAGAAAATATCGCCTCCGATTTTAATGTACTGAAGTGCGCCCTCTGCCCAAAAAATATGTAAATCCAATTATGGTAGATGTACAAAGCATCAAACTTTTAGTTTCTGACGCTCTGTATTTCAACAGCAAACTACGAAGGAAGAATGCGCCGCACACCCGCAATTGGAAACGACCTCCAAAAACATGACCCTGAAGCCGCCTCCCTGAAAAGTCCGATTTTGTTCAAATTTTCACAGAACATGCGTCAATTCATATTTAGGTAAAGTCTGAAAGTTTTTTCACAGACCATAGACGTCGGTTAGGCGGCCGGGCGAAAAACTACCGGGGGGGCAGAATCTGCCCCCCGCAGGGCATAGGGTTTAAACTGGTTTTTAGTAGTAGCCGTTTTCGATGGACTAATTTTTTGCGAGAAAAAAAAAATCGCCTATGGGGACCGTAGGGCGAGTTTAAAAAATTTCTCCGCCATTAGTCCAAATCGTGAAAACGGCTACTACTAAAACTTTAAAACATTTTAAAACATTTTAAAATGTTTTAAAACATTTCGCGCAAAGTAATCCAACGTGAAAACGGCTAATAGCTATCTCACTTTAAAACAAATACAAAGCTGAAACATACCCTTTAATATTTTCATCACAATGGAAATGTTTGAGCACAACATTCAAGGAAACACAACTTAGTTTTTATTTTACCCTTTTTGTTAACATATCACGTAGTAATTACTAATAAGGTACTTTACTATTTTCTCACCTGGAAGTCAACGTTGACCAGTTCGCTGGCGGATTTCGAACGAAGGCATTCTAGCACTTGCTCGTCGTCTTCCATGGGGCAATTCAGAGCCTTTGCTACTGATATGGTGACCTTGACTGGGTCGAAGGTCATCGCCCACGGACTCAGTGACGACCCAGACATCAGTATGACCCGCTGAAAAACCACTGCGGACAGTAGAAACACGCATCATCCACCGTAGGTCGGTACGACGATACACCACGATGAGAAACTAAATTGGCATGCAAAATACTCCGCTCAAACGTCCTGCATTAGTGGCAGACACGAAGCATTGTTTCGCTGGAAAATGTCTGGAAACAGGCTTGATGTAAATTAATACAAGCTGAAAATAATAACATGATAATGATTAATGTGCTTAACTCACGCCCCGCTGGGGTATTCAGCCGAGCACTGGGAGGACAGATTCCGTCCCCTCGTTATATTCTGACCCAAAGCTGCAGCGAGAATCGCAAAGCGGTAATTACAAGATCTGAATGAGACGCATTTAAAATATATGCAAAGTTTTCAAAGTAAGGTCACATGTCAGGTCACAGTCAAGTCACAGGTCAAAATCGATGTATTTCAGTTGATGGGCTATAACCTTTCATTTAAAGCATTATATTACACTGTTGTATTGTATTGTTTTTGAATAATTATATTCAGGATCACTGCCTAATTACGAGCGAGAGCGAAGCGCTCGCTCGTCTTCACGTGTTATATGAGACAAATCTGAGATATGAGCGGCCCGACCCAACCCGTGGCGATGCTTTTTAGAAGCTTATATCTTTGCAACCGCACGTCCGATTGACAAACGGGCTTCTTTGCTGAGTAGCCCCATCCAATCAATAATGTTTTTTATCAGTAGTGACTACCACTGTGCGTGGCGCGTGCCGCGTGAGGAGTGTTGAAAAGCGTTTTGTCGCAAAGACTCTGCAACGGCTGGGCTGATTGTGTTCGAATTTGGTGTGTAGTTAGGGTTCCATCAGCCGCCGCCTTTTCACTAGTCAGGGGTAGGGTGCCTCTGCACGTGCACACGTGCAGACCCCCAATCTATATCTCAGGAACGGCTGAACCGATTGTGTTTCAAATTGGTATGTGGTTAGTATGCACGTGCGCACGTGCACATTCCTATTCTATATCTCAAGGACGGCTGATCCGATTGTGTTCGAATTTGGAGCGTGGTTTGTGACCTCTCAGCCGCTGCATTTCCACAAATTAGGATGGGTGTCTCTGCACGTGCGCACCTATTTTGTGTCTCAGAAGCATCTTACCCGATTGAGTTGAAATTCACAAAATATTTCCTTCGCGCTCGCTCTTTCGTCGCCAACTACGGCGTTTTACTGGTTAAAGGAGAAGTCAGTAGNATAACTACCAGTAAGACGCCTTAAACGGCGAAGGACGAGCGAGTCCGAATAAATCCGCGTCAATTTATCAACCGTCCAACGGAGGTTCGTCTTGTGCAAAGCATGCTTTTGAATTATTTTCGCTAAGTGTTGTTTTGCCGTCGCAAGTAGATCCGAACAAATCGATACTTTGAACTTAAATAAGTTTTGCAGCGTTATTTTAAATTTGCAATTATAAGCTTCATGTTTGTAGGCAAAAAATAATTTTGGGTGGGTATTAGACAGTTTTAACAGCGAATACTGCATTAGGACCTCAAATTTTTGCGATGCATTTTTAGAGGACGTATTGTCTACAGATGGGTTGTTGTTTCATCGTTTCACGTCCCATAGTGCTGAGCATCTGCATTTAAGTTGTGAAGACGTCATCAAACTATGAATTTGCGTTGATATAGCCAGACTATTGACGTTAACCAACGCGCGCTGATCGACAATAGTGATACGCCGGCGGCGGATCGTTTTCTCTACGCATCTGTTGTTTTGACCCGTGTCTTTGCGAATTTGCGTTTTGCCGACGATATAGGCGTATTTGCAACGATGTTTGCAGTAATTTTAGCCCATCTCGTTGACGGAAAAACAGGAGGTGCACTGCGCACGTGCTGTTGACCCAGGTTTTGACCTGTGGCAACAGCCAGTGGTGTGTCTCCAGCCTCACACCAATCTTTAGCTTTTAGGTCCAGCCGATTTGCTCAGCTACAGCGAGAGATAATACTTTCTGACACCCCTGACGCGGCAGTTGTCACACGCCGTTTTGCTGACCATCACATGAGAAAAAAACATGTCGAATATCATAATGTCATTGCATGGGCGATCAAATATGGCGAAGACCGCTTGTCAATCCGGAATGCCCGGCGTTCAAAAGAGTATAAGCTTCTGGACCAGCGTTTCGCGGTCTGGCCCGGCGGGTCGGCCGCTATATGTTGAAGAAAAATCCGTATTCAATGGACTCGCTCCGCGCATTCGCCGCGTCGCTCGTAATAACCGAGTAAGACGCCTTTAAACCGGCGAAGGACGAGCGAGTCCAAAATAAATCCGCGTCAATTAATCACCGTCCACGGGGTTCGTCTTGTGCAAAGCATGCATATTAATGTATTTTCCGCTTGTGTCTGTTTTGCCGTCGCAATAGATCCGAACTAAATCGATACTTTAAACTAAAATAGGTTTTGAAGCTTATTTTTAAAATTGCAATTTAAAGCTTCATGTTCCTTAGGCAAAAAAATTTTATTTTGGGTGTGGTATTAGATAAGATTTGAGTTGCGCTTTTTAAGAAGCCGCCCATCATTTTTATCGTCAGCACCGTTTGGTTGTGGAAAGCTACGGCCGATGTAATTAAGGGAAAAATATTATAAGATCGTCAAATTAAAAATATTACATACGATTTTAACAGTGAAATATTGCATGCAAACCTTAAAATTTTTGAATCATTTTAGAGACGGTACATTGGGCTACAGATTTGGTGTTGTTCATCGTTTACGTCCCATAGGTGTTTGAGCACTGATTTAAAAGGGTGGAAGGACGTCATAAAAAAACTATGAAGTTTGCGCTTGTAAAGCCACGTAATATGCACACCACGCGCCGTGACAAACCATAGTTCAACGCCGGGGCGATTCGTTTTATACGCATTTGTGTTTGACCTGTGTCTTTGCCACGACTTTTGGTTGCGGATTATAGTCTGGTATTTGCAACGATGTTTTAACAGGTAATTTCGTGGACGAACAGGGGTGCACGTCGCACGTTGCGTTGACCCAGAGTTTGACCTGTGAAAACATTTGCCAGTGGTGTTAGTTCTCCAAGCCTCACACAAATTTTAGCGTTATATGTCCAGCCGTTTTCAGCGTACAGCAGGATTAATAGCTTTTCTGACACCCTGACGCGGACGTGCACGCGCCGTTCGCTGATCCCTCACATGATAAAAAACATGGTCAATATCATAAAATGTCATTGGCATGGGGTATCATAATGGCGAGACTGCTTGTCAATCGGTGCGGGGTTCAAAAGATTATAGCTTCGCTGACCAGCGTCGCGTCGGGCCCGGCCGGTCGGCCCGTATTAGTGAGAAAAATCCGATACTCAATGAGGACTCGCTCCGCGCTTCGCGCTCGCTCGTAATGACAGGTATGACATGGACCACACAAACTTTTAGGAGATGGACGGCTAGCAAACTGACATCAACTAACAGCTTTAGAAACAGCGACACTTATTTGTAATCAGCTATAATTACTTTTTCAGACTCAAGATCTGAAACTCTTAAATGAATTGCATCGCGTAGTGGCACGATTTTCTAATGCCCTGGACATGCATTTTGACCAATGCGTCGCTTTACGTATGATACGGACCTCTGAAAATGTTATTGTGCGTTTAAAAGTGCGCTAAAAAGGTAAAATAACTATCTTGGCTCTTGCACAATCATATCGGAAAGTAGCAATATAACACATAAAAGCGCCCAGAAATGGCACGATTTGTGAACGTGCATATCATATAATTTGTAAGTAAATTGCGCCGTGGAGCGGTGCGAAGATTTTCAGTTTAATTCCCTGGACAACTGCATTCTACTGTTCAAAGGCCCAGGGTCCCTTCAGATCGCCTAGGGGCCGCCCCGACCTTTTCAACACCTTTCCGACCTGTTCAGGGACTCATCTGGGATCCTCCAAAAGACATGATGTGGAGTAGGGATACATTTTTAATATTTGTTGCCTTTCCGACATGCTCAGAGGGCCCTCCGACCTGCCCTGGGACCCCTCCATGCTGACTAGGGACCCATTCGGCATTTTCAGGGGCCCTTCTGACCCACCCGGGGGCCCTTTCGGTATGGTCAGGGGCACCTCTGTTCTGTGCAGGGGCCCTTTGAACTTCTCAGAGGTACCTCCAGCTTGCTCAGGTTCCCTTACGACCTGACAAAGGACTGCGCTGGCTGCTTTATCGAGCATACTCAATGGACCTCAGGGGAAGCTAAAGAGGCCCCTGAACAGACTCTAATGGCCCCTGGGCAGGTTCGATAGGCCAAGGACAGTTTTTGGGAGCACCCGAGTGGGCCTAATGGGTCCTTGAACAATGACATGCTTTATCAGAGGACCCTGGGCAGGTTCTTAGGGCCCATGGGAGGGCGCAATGGACCCCTGGACATGCCCAAAAGGCCCCTGGGCAGGTTTTGAGGCCCCTGAGTGAGCTCAAAGGGGTTCTGGACATGCGCGAGAGGCCTCTGGACAGGTCTTTGGACCCCTAAGTGGACTCAATGGTACCCATAATATGCTGAAGAGGCCCCTGTGCACTTTTTGGGGCCCTGGATGGGTTCTGAGGGCCCTTTTTCATGCACCAAAGTGACCCCATCGCCTGTTTCGAGGGCTCCTCTGTGTTTTTTTTAAGCCATTTAGCTAATGAAAATGGTATGTGGGCGAAATTCGTGGGCCTCTGCGACCCGTAAGGAGAGGGGCAATTGTCCCCTTACTCTCCCTGGCTGGGAGTGGGACACTCTGCAGATCGACAGGGCCCTGAAGGCTGAAAGAGGGCCCTCTACAGGTCGGTAGGGCCATCTACATGCCGACAGAGGCCCTTTACAGATTTGCATAGCGATCTACAGATTGGCAGGGCCCTCTACAGGCCGACAGAGGGCCCTCTAAAAGCTGGCAGAGGGCCCTCTACAACCAGCAAGGGCCCTCTAAATACCGGCAGGGGCCATCTGCAGATCGGCAGGGCCTTGTAAAAGCTGGCAGAGGGCCTTCTCCACATTGGCTGGGGCCCTTGTCTATGTATTTACATATACATGCCTTTAACAGACAAGCAAGTGCTGTTATTTATTCGTCTTATAATATTTTTGGTTCGTAGGCGTTCTATAATGCAACGAAAGGCGTTTTGCGAGCCCCTGGTACTATTCAAAACGCTGGGGCCTTCGGCACCAGGAGGCCCTCGCGCTTGGTCGCCAGAGGGGCCCGTCTGGCCTCCATGAGGGCGCCATGGCCCCCTTGCCCCCCTCTTTGCTACGCCCTTGACGGCCGCTGTGTGTGTACCCACTGGTCCCCACTAAGGCGGCGCTGTGTGTGCCGAGTTCAGATCGATAGCCTCCAGTCAGCTGACTGCTGCGAGGTGCCTGCCACGGCCGTGTGTGTAGGCCAAGTTGCAGGCTTGACGCCACCGCCGCCGCCGCCGCCGCCACTACCGCTGCTGCTGCTGCTGCTGCTGTAGTGTTAGTCGCAGTGCTATATCAGAAGGTAAGGTTACCTTTAGGAAAAATGCCCGATGGCTAAATTGTGTGTTCTGTTGGCTGTTATAAACGCATTGCCTGTTCATGAATGTGTATGTTTGCTGGATTGTCAGAGTGGCCCACTACCTATCTACAGACCTGAACAGCCTTCGCAAATTATCAGCGTCAAAGATGTGGTTATTGGTATCCCCGTGTGATAACCAGAACTACTCGTAACCTTCCCCTTCCCATTGCGTGGTCCGTAGTTCTCGGTTTCAAGCAATGCGGTACAGCATAACTTCAGGCGCTTACTAATAGTGCCATCTAGGGACAGGAATATCAGTAGACGTTTGTGCTGTTGCTTTTAGCAAGAAAACAAATACTCCCAGCGTTACTCAACACGTAAACCGTATCCCAAAGTGGGTATAACTTAGAATTAGTTTTTTATGCTCTTAGCGATGATGTGATGACAGTACAAAAATGAATTACTATAGAGTATGTGCATTGTACCTACATCCGTCATAATCAACGAATCAGATATTATTATCAGCAGTCTCCATTGATCTCGCCGAAGGCTCCATTACCCTGAGTGGAGATGTCATCCTATATTTGAGAACCACTGTTCTAAAACGAATATCACAATCAGACTTGTGATTGATTCTGATTGAATAATTTATTTTGTTTGAATCATTCTTATTTTTACTGGAATCATTCTAAATCGATTCACCTCCCATTGATGTTTCAAGGATTCATTGATTGAAATCATTTCATTCAGGGAAATAGGGTGATTTGAATCATCCATTAGCACAATTAATCATTATTTTTGGACGGACCAGCAGAAAGTATCCAAATGATTAGTCCAGTTTAATAATAGGGAATCAAACTGAGGTGAACACATGTCAAGATCACTTTCAAGCCCTTCATTTGGTCTGTAAACACCCTCATTCCGAATATATGCACTGTTATTTGCACTTATGCACTGCTAATAATCTCGATTGAATCATTCATGAATCATTCCTGATTAATTCACGTAAGCCTGTGAATAAATGTGAATCATTCATCAGTGGTAATTTTAAGTGATTGGATTATGATTGAATCATTCCTTTTTGCCGGTGAATCATGATTGAATCATTCATTAAAGTTTGAATCAATCACAAGTCTGATCACAAGTTTCCTTGATTTGACAGAAAAGGAAACTAGTGATTGTGATAGAAGGAAACTTAATTACAAGTAGTCTTCCACTAGACCATCGTTGTGAGCAAAAATGATAAGGGAATTGTTATCTTTTGCTTCAGTGGGGTTTTTTGACTTAGCAAACAAAACAAATCATGTATTTAAGGCTACCAAAGCAAAATACTATTCTGCCCCTATTTTGTGCATGTATGTAAATCCCGTGACTGTCATTTAATTTACACCGAAGGATTTAATATCTACTATTTATATTGCGTGTTAGTTGTTGTTTCCTTTTTTGCCGATTGACCTGGCGTATCACTGTCTAGTGTTCATTGTGAATCCAAAGGACAGACGTTCAATACCGCTATAAGCGTTGGCCGTGGTGCAGCAAGAAAAATACGTACTCACCGCATCAACAGGGTTGATGAGAATGGCTGATAGCGCTCATCTGCGCTGGTGGCGTCAAATTGCATTCCAAGCTCGCAATAACTTTAATGACATTGCCGGCGTAAACTCGTTCCACTTCTGCCAGACGAAAGGCATGCATACAAAAGTAAAGAATTGGAAAAATAACAAAGTATACTCGCTTTATATTACCTCTTAGGTCTTGGTATTATGTCAATAAACAAATGTCGAATTACCACACGAGGAATATAAGGAATTCATGATTATCTACGTTGAAATTGAAACGAGCACCCACATGACGTATAATGGTATTTGAGTTAGGAGTTTAATAAGATCTCATATTCCTTAGCTTACATCTCAGCAACCAACGGCACTCAAATAATGACGGCCGCTGAGTACTTAGCCTGCGTGATTAAATATAAACAACGGCAACTCGACATATCTAATATTTATAAACCGTTTTAAACAGCGTATTTGCGATAACATTTAACATGGGCAATGGAGAGGGGTTCGCCACTAACGTCACTTGAGAGGGGAGGGGGCATATTAGTGCCTCTGTAAGATATACGAAAGTATGAGATCTAGAACATTTAAACTTACATGGTAGGTAGGTGCTATAATGATCTTCTGCAATTTTGGTGACCTTAGGTCAATATATCAAAGGTCAAACAAGGTCACGAAGGTAAATTTTGAACAAATGTCACCATTTTTGGAATTTGACCTCTGTGACGTCACAGGTCACCAGCAATGTGTATAAAGTTATGTCCGGGGATGGACAGTGACACTGGGTAACACATTGAGTTTGAATCGTCCCGATCTGACCGTTGGTTCCGAAGATATCGCTTCGCCGACATCGATTTAGGCCGCCATTTCGGAGTTCAAATCCATATAACTCAAAAGTTTACCGACTTATTTCCAATTATTTTGCGTTAAAGGGAATATAGCACCTTTAACATTAGTTTTTAACTGAGATAGCCAGATTGTCGGGTGTACTGAGAAACCTCTAAATCTGAAATTTTTCCTTCGCCAAAACCGACCTAGTTTTATGAGTTTGAACGCAAAAAACCGTTGGTCATAGTGGTCATATCTTTCAACGTCACAAATCCTGTGACGTTCGCATACGTCATCGTAAGTCTACTAACCTCCACTGTGATTTCGCACCGCATTGCTTTTTTGAACAGTCCGCCCCATGTATTCAGCTACGCCTTGAACAATTGTAAAATGAAATGTCAATTTTCTTTTGTCAGTTTTCATTGGATTTCAATTTGAAAAATAATGCAGACAATGGTCTTTGAAAGGCCCTAACTGTTGATGGGTAGCTTGAACCGGTAGCTGCAATATTATCCGCAATAAGAAGCATATTCAGTACTAAACTAATGTATTTCACTCAATGCAATGGGCAAATTCCACTATGGTTGATAGTTATAAATAAATATTTATTGTAAATTGTGAAACCGATTTCCAATTAAAATTACCCATAGATACTATGTGAGTTGACAAATGGTGTTGCTGGGTGGCTGGTCAATGTTCATACAATACATGCAACAAATATAAGACAGTTTGTGTTGTTTACGAAGAATTCGGTTTCTGCCAAAAAAATGATTGGCCATAACTTTGTGAACTTTCATTGGATTTCCCATTTGAAATAACATACAGATCAAAGGTCTTTCGAAAGGGCACACACTGTTGATGGTGTTCGCTTACGTTAGCTTAAATATTCTCCGCAATAGAAGCATATGCGTGCTTAACTAATGAATTTCATTCAATGGGCTACATCACAGACATTGCGACAAATTTACTCTGGTGTTGGGATATAGTTTTAAGTAACTAATCATTGTCAAGTGTAGTTGATTTCCTATTTAAAACATTACTAAACAGAATGCTTAGAATAGACCCTAGTGCAAAACAGTTAACACATTTGGTAATCGCGTCCGAATATTATTTGCGAGTCATGGTATTATTATAGCGAACGCAGCTTGTTTACGTTTAGGTTTTTACGCATTGATTCAATGGTATACTGATTTGCCGTTCGATGCCTCTTGTACGTCACAACTCGCTTTCGGTGACGCAATATTGTTTGTACGTCACATTAAACATATGACTATTTTTCAAATTACAACAAATTCTGACTTTTTTCGCAAATGAGAATGCCAGGACCGTAATCCAGGGCATTCTTCTCCATCATTCTACATACTTTTCCCAAGGTGCTATATTCCCTTTAAACGATCTGCTATTGTGTTGTCGCAAATGTCTTACAAAAACCACCTTTGCTTCGTTTTTGAGTTTTTAGTGAAAAACATGTGGGGGGGGGGGCACAAAAGTGTCCCCAGTCCCCACCCTTCAGTGCGCGTGTTAATATGCGTAGTGTTGACACAATTCCCTTACGCAAGCTTTGTCATACGTGTCGAGATCTGTCTATATTATTATTTTTAGCTTGATCTATGGTGTATTTAAAAAATAGAAATGCTATAACTAAACAAACGGTTTGATGCCCTTCTCAGATATTTTGACTTTCAGAATCAGCACGTCGAGATCTGTCTGCATGGTGATTTTCAGCGTGATATATGGTGTCAATCAAAATTTTCAAAATTTTGAAATCGCTATAACTAAAAAAAACGTTTGTTTTTCTCTTATATATTCTGATTTGCAGAATAAGCGCGTTAAAATCTGTCTATATTGGCATTTTAAGCGTGCTATATTTTGTTTTTCAATCTATATGTAAATGTGCATCTACAAAACGGTGCCTTGTTTTCTTGAATATTAATATTTTTAGAATCAGTGCATCAAGATATATATAATAATTTTTATGCGTAATGTAAGGTGTCAATATTTTTTGATTTTTTTTTGGAAATTGCTCTTACTAAAAAAACGCTTTGTTGTCCCTTTGAGATATTTTGATTTTCAGAATCAGTTGGTCGAGATCTATCCATATGGTTATTTTCAGTGCGATCTATGGTGTCAACCCAAAAATGGAAATTTTAGAAATTGATTTAGCTTAAAAATGGTTTGATGTCCCTATTAGATACTCTGATTTTCAGAATCAGCGCTTCAATATCTGTCTATATGGTGATTTCCAGCGTGATCTATGGTGTCAACCAAAATTTTAGAAATTTTGGCATTGCCATAACTCAAAAACAGTTTGTTCTCTCTCTTAGATACTTTGATTTTCAGAATCAGCATCTCGAGATCTATCTATATCATGATTTTCAAATATATATATGGTGTCAATCCAAATTTGGGAAATTTTGGAATAACTGTAACTCAAAAACGTTGTCAAAAACTCTTACATATTTTGATTTTCAGAATCAGCTCGTCGTGATCTGTGTACCTATATGGTGATTTTCAGCGTGATCTATGGTGTCAACTTTTTTAATAGGTTTAACTCAAAAACTGTTTGTTGTCCCCCTTAGATATCATGATTTTTAGAATCAACGCGTCAATATCTATATGTGTACACGTTTTAAAAGTGATCTATGGTATCAACCAATGTCCATGCGAATGTGAATGTGAATATCATGCAACTATATACGCTTGTATCTGTGTCTGTACCTGTACCTGTGTTCCAGAGGGATGGATGAGACTCTGAGTCGCGGGGTGGCCGCCGCCCGATCTGCGCCACCCCGTCAATGTGTTTCCGGTCCCACGGCGCCTCCGGACCGGTATAACGCCGTGTACTTAGCTCTGCTGCTGGCTGGGGCTGGCTTCCTGCTGCCCTATAACAGGTCAGTACTTAGCTCTGCTGCTGGCTGGGGCCGGCTTCCTGCTGCCCTACAACAGGTCAGTACTCTAGCTCTGCTGCCTCTGGGCCTGGCTTTCCTGCCCTGCCCTACCAACGGTCAGTTAACTTACGCTCCTGCTGCTGGCTGGGGCCGGCCTTCCCTGCTGCCTAGAACAGGTCAAGTACTTGCTCTTGCTGCTGGCTGGCCGGCTTCCTGTGCCTACAACAGGTCAGTACTTAGCTCTGCTGCTGGCTGGGGCTGGCTTCCTGCTGCCCTACAACAGGTCAGTGCTTAGCTCTGCTGCTGGCTGGGGCTGGCTTCCTGCTGCCCTACAACAGGTCAGTACTTAGTTCTGCTGCTGGCTGGGGCTGGCTTCCTGCTGCCCTACAACAGGTCAGAACTTGGCTCTGCTGCTGGCTGGGGCTGGCTTCCTGCTGCCCTACAACAGGTCAGTACTTGGCTCTGCTGCTGGGGCTGGCTTCCTGCTGCCTACACAGGTCAGAACTGTCTCTGCTGCTGGCTGGGGCTTCGGCTTCCTGCTGCCTCCACAGGCAGTAACCTTGCGCTCTGCTGCTGGCTGGGGCTGGCTTCCTGCTGCCCTACAACAGGTCAGTACTTAGCTCTGCTGCTGGCTGGGGCTGGCTTCCTCCTGCCCTACAACAGGTCAGTAGTGATCGATGGTAGGTAGGTACTAATGGGGATGGACGAAAGACAAGTCAATTCGTTAACGATTTGCTTTTGCATACGAAGGCTTCTGAAAATTGAATAGCATAGCTTGTTAAAGCTCTCCCCAGTTGCAGTTCATTTTACCGTTGGGGAAAAGTATTTTTTTTCATACAAAAATGATGTAATTTTATTTGCTTTTCTATTTTTCTTCCAGCTGCGATGTCTATTTTAAAAAGGTCATTTTCACAACACTAGATAATGCCATTTACGTTATTTGATCTTGCATATATTCTCTCTCTCTCTCTCTCTCTCTCTCTCTCTCTCTCTCTCTCTCTCTCTCTCTCGTCTCATCTCTCTCTCCTCTCTCTCTCTCTCTCTCTCTCTCCTCTCTTTTCTCTTCCCGTCTCTCTCTCTCTCTCTCTTCTCTCTCTCTCTCCTACTCTCTCTCTCTCTCTCTCTCTCTCTCTCTCTCTCTCTCTCTCTCTCTCTCTCTCTCTCTCTCTGACTCTCTCTCTCAACACAGTAAATGTGGTGATTCAGCTTCTGAGAATGTGATTTGTAGATAGCTTTAGAACTAAGGTATCACCCGGCCTTAACTATCTCATAACTTACTGCTATCGCTGCTCACTTTCACCTTAAACGGTTTCATGACCTGCTTCGTGTGATAACTCCTCCGCCTTCCTAACCCCTTTGATATATGGCATGCACGCTTCTACGACTAAGAAAGGAGTCAACTACCTCCTGACCTTGAATATTCTTAAAACTAACTTCAGCATTGTGCTGAGCTTCATGTTAACGGCTCACGACATTCTCTGAGTGATAATCCCACTGCCTGGCGAGCCTGATAATCCACTGCCTGGCGAGCCTGATAACCCACTGCCTGGCGAGCCTGATAACCCACTGCCTGGCGAGCCTGATAACCCACTGCCTGGCGAGTGATAACCCACTGCCTGGTGAGTGATAACCCACTGCCTGGCGAGTGATAACCCACTGCCTGGCGAGCCTGATAATCCACTGCCTGGCGAGCCTGATAATCCACTGCCTGGCGAGCCTGATAGCCCACTGCCTGGCGAGTGATAACCCACTGCCTGGCGAGTGATAACCCACTGCCTGATAGTGATAACCCACTGCCTGGCGAGTGATAACCCACTGCCTGGCGAGTGATAACCCACTGCCTGATAGTGATAATCCACTGCCTGGCGAGCCTGATAATCCACTGCCTGGCGAGCCTGATAATCCACTGCCTGGCGAGTGATAACCCAATGCCTGGCAAGCCTGAAAACCCACTGCCTGGCGAGCCTGATAACTCCTCTGTCTGACCGCTCCATCTGATATCTGACCTCTGATTCTGACTCTCCATCTGACTTCTGTTCGCCTCCGGCAGTTTTATTATGGCGGCCGACTACTTCCAGGCGCAGTACCCGGGCTCTACGATTGTGTTCGACCTTTCGCTGGCCTACATTTTGGTGGCGTTCTGCTCGGTTCTGCTGAATAACCTCCTAATCGAGACGGTCGACACTCACACGCGCATCTTGTTCGGTGGGTCACCGCCCTCCCATATAAAAAACGAAAATAATATGGTTAACACTCAAAATGGGTGGAGAAACGTTTTCAGAGTTGTTGTGGATTGCCATTGATGTCATCTTATTATTTTCTTTTAATTTCCCAAATTTCGCTAACTTGTCTTTTTAATGGCGCAAAAAATGTTTATAAAGAATCGAACAGTTTAAATGAACTCATGTCACCCAAAAAGCCACTTGAATAATAATAAATGGTATCTCTCCTTCAATAAGGTGGTATGGATTTTCACATCAACTTTCAAATTGGTTTGGAGCTTTTCACACCAACCACATTCATGATTGTAAAATAATCTTGGAAGCGTTTATACGCGTTACAGGGCCACGCCATAGACGCACTTTATGCGTATTCGCTTGGAAGTGTTCGCAGTAATTATTTATCGATATTTTCCTTAACTGCTGCTTATTTCAATGCTCCCGTAGCTGCAAATTATAGGTATACACATTTTAGTGTAAGTGTATATTCGAATGCTGTTTATATCTCATAGCCTCAAAACATCTCAAGCTACAGTGGTATTAATTTAGCACTAATGCCAATCCATTGCCGTCACATTACGCCATGCTGGGTGTAAATTAGCTCCGTCAAAGTAACTGAGCAAATACTAAATAGACATAGCAAATAGCAATGCACACAACTTAGTCCTTCCATTTGTGTTGCCTCGCAGTTGATGACCGAACAAAGCAAACAGTAG
>VOPJ01012287.1:5407-23727 GCA_014673585.1 Semibalanus balanoides | reverse complement strand
TCCAGTGTTCGTCAGGCGAGCCAGCCAGGGGGTAGCGATACTTCTGCCGGCAACTGTACATAATATAAATAGTGGTCCCTATGGGCTCGTTCTCGACTAAAACGAGTCAACAAACATTGTGACATCGATAATTTAATAGGACGCATATGTGGCGCCTTTTTATCTTTTAATTTTGCACCATTTCGCTTAAAATAAGTGGTTTTCAGCAATGCAATGGGGCACCAGGACATCAGGGACACCAGGGACTCCCCCATCCTCCTGGATTTAAGGGGGCATGGTTTCCCGGTGCCTCCCCTCGCCCCACAGTGCCTCTACCTGCACGGTGGTGCCCCTGCCTCCTGGTACACTGGTGCCATTTTGGTCCTGGTACGCCGGCGCGATTGTGCCCCTGATACAACGGCGCGGTGGTGCCCAAGGCCATATAACAATGTGGTGTCCCTGGTACACTGGGCCCCTGATACAACGGCGTGGTGGTGTCAAAGACCACATAACACCGTGGTGGCCCTGGTACACCTGCGCAGTGGTGCCCCTGGTACACCGGCGCGGTGGTGCCCCTTGTACACCGGCGCGGTGGTGCCCCTTGTACACCGGCGTGGTGGTGCCCCTTGTACACCGGCGTGGTGGTGCCCCTTGTACACCGGCACGGTGGTGCCCCTTGTACACCGGCGTGGTGGTGCCCCTTGTACACCGGCGCGGTGGTGCCCATGGTTCAATGAACACTGAATAATTTGCGCCGCGTAGCAGCGCATTTTTTTGTGGTGCCTCTGGTGCCCGCGCGGTTTGGTGCCCCTTAACGCAGCAGCACTGCGTTGGTTGCCTGCTTCACGGCAAAGGCAAAAATTCCGCGCCGCACGCGGGGCGCGGAATTTTTGCTTTGATTCTTTTTGCGGTGCCTTTTGGTGCCCCTGATGCCCCGGCGGCGTTTTGGGCCCCTTGTCACAGCCAAGGGCGGGGGGGAAGGGGGTCATGACCCCCCGTGAACCCCCCCTTGGATCCGCCACTGCAGGCCACTGAACAAACAAGGCAAAACCGGTTTGAAGGCGTTTTCGTCACGCTTTCTGGGAAAATTGGGGTGGCGGACAGAGCGGATTAAGCTGGTGGGATTTGGGCGGCCGACGGCCGGGAATGCAAATTTCCAGTGGGCGATATTTCCCAAAAGTTTGGTGAGCGTGGGGAGGTTGAGCGCGATAAGGCGTAGGAGGCCGGGATGGGTCACTGCGCCCGACTTCAACCATTTGCGGATTTTTAAACATTACGGACCCCTATGGACGGTGTGCATGGAGAGGAATCGGACTTTCAAAATGCCTTTCCGGCCCCACTTCAAATTGAAGTTCCTACGAGGCCCCCTGCGGAGTAACAATAAGCATACCACGCAACGCAGTCAGCAACGGAAGATTTGGAAGTGACCAGGGGGGGGTAGGGAGCGCGTCGTCTGCAACTGTACCTACCTACGCAGGGGCGTCGTCGATATTTTTGAGCGGAGAGTCGGCTGAAATGTCGAAAAAAGATGTATTTCAATTGTATGCGTGCATTTCAACCCTTTCAGCATTTCAATGTGGGTTGTCCTGTTATAGACTTACAGTATCAGAAGGTAGGGTAGACCGGGGCAAAGCGCACCCCTAACGTTATATTTGTGATAACGTCCATATTTTGAAGGAATTTGCGACAAATTTGGTATGAGAATGAAGATTGAACATTTTTCTCCCGAACCGCATCTCCGAATCACCCACCCCATTTGCTGAAAATTTGGAAAATATAGAAATGTGACGGAAGTCAAAAAGGGCGCTTTGCCCCGATACCGGGGCGATCCACTTTGCCCCGATCAGGGGCGATCCACTTGAAAAGAGGGACGCTGCAGAATTCTCGCGAGCGCTTTACGATGAAGATCTTGATTTTTGCTCAAGGACTCTATAAATGATACATATTGACATGGGGCGCATTACCCCGGGGGTGCACTTTATCCCAGTCTACCCTATGTACACTTACAGTTGCCGACTAAAATATAGCTACCCCTGGCTAGTGGCTGGTACAGTGTAAGTGGCCTAGTGGCAGTTACACTGGACTGTTAGACTGTGCCGCTTAACGCCTTCTGTACTGGTAGGCTGTGCCGCGCCACACCTCTGGCTGCTCGGCCCGGGCGTTTTAAGCGCCACCGCGACACGCCTAGTTACGATTATGTTGCGAAGTTGTTTATGAAGTTGGCTTGACCCTCTGACGTGCATATGTAGGACTAAAGCCCAACCGCCGGAAGGGTCGCCGGCGCCTATGGAGGTGAGACAACAGGCGAGCAAGGGGTCGGCATGCGTGTCTGAAGCGGTCCCATAAAACAGGCAGCACCGCAGCGCAGAGTTTGCAATGAGTGTTTCCAAGAATCGGAACACAATATTGTAGAGAGCAGGGGCGTGGGAAGTACTTTCAAGTTGGGGGTGAACATTTTGGCGGACCTGAGGTAGCAAAAATTATAGCTAAAAACGTTATATCGCTGCGGTTGCCACCCGTTATATCGCCAGCAGGACTGATCGCCATATATCGTCATCCGTTCACTCGATATATCGGAATACATCTTTTATATATCGCCACCCGTTCTGGATCCGACAATGCCGGCGACCACCTTGATCCGGAATTTCGTTTGTTGACCACTTTTTCTTTTTCGACCCCTGGCCGACTCTTTCTCTGCTGAACGTCAGGGAAGCAGAGTTGGCATCATACAGATCTATAACGACGCGCTTTGCTTAAAGGGATTATACGGGTTTCCGTCCTGAAAGGAAATGCACTCTTTTGCAGTTGTATGTGCTTAAAACAGTTTAAAGACATATGAGAAGTGCCTCGTTGCTCATTTAATCCATTATTTCAGCAATTGGTCAGCGTTTAACTTGACTTTTTCAAGACTTGTATCTGATAACGAGTACTTGAATCGGGATTACTGTCACCTCACTTTTTAATATCTCTATCCCTTGGTTCCGGTGGTTCCGGGTAGGCAGAGACGGCTGTCTATACTCAGTAAAGGTTACTGCAAAAAGTACGGCGGTGGCATCACCGAGTCACTTTGAAACGTCCTTACGTAAAAGAAAGATGCCATTTTCGCAGAAAAATGTGGTAACGTGGGCCTTCTAATTCAACCTTGATAAGTACGTTTTATCTATGTACTCAATTATCTGGGAAAACCCGTATAATCCCTTTAACCCTATTCCCTGCGGGCGGCCAGAATTACGTTTAACCTGCGTGGGGGGGGGGCAGATTTTTCTGCCCCCCCCAGAGATCTGGAGAGGGCTGCCTGGGCCGATTTCAATGGGACGGGAACACCATTCGATTCGTCGTGTCGAATGCTTTGTTTATTGGACCCCAAAATTGTTTTTTTTGTGTTCGTGAAATGGGGGGCCAGGGGGCACAAATACGACATTTTGGGTGTTTTTTGAAAAGGTCATTGTGACCATGTGAATCCGATCGGATTTTCCAATGTAAAAAACGTTTTGAAGCTTCCAATGTCATGTTCTTCAATGTGTGAGAGGGACAGTCCTAAAATGAAAAATCATAGGCCGTACCCAGAGAAAAAAAAAGATTTTGGGATAACAAATATGTGATTTTCCTTAGTGTTTGGGAACGTGGGAACGTCACACATGTGGGCTTTGTTGCCTGTAATTTTGTTAGATGTAACAATTTGTGCATAACGGATTCAGGTAAACAACGTGGGGGCACCATGTGCGGAACGCCTTTTTATCAATGTTGCATATTTGAACGGGCCCTAAATGACGGAAAATGTCGCTCCCTATTTATGTACCTGAGTTCGCCTCTGCCCCAAAATATGTATAATCAAATTATGTATGATGTATAAAGCATTGACTCAGTTTCTGACGCCTTTATTCTACCGCAAACTACGAAGGAAGTATGCGCCGCACACCCGCGTTCGTAACGACCTCCCAAAAACATTACCCTGGAGCCGCCTCTGTTGGGCCAATTAAGAAAAATCACAGAACACGCGTCATGCATATTTAAGAAACTTCCGAAAGTTTCAAGACGATAGACGTAACGGTTCAGAAGCGGCGGGCGAAAAACTACCGGGAGGATAGAATCTGCCCCCGCAGGTTTAAAAAACAATGAAACACCGTGACCCTTGCCAAAAAGACTGATCACTGAGTGCTATTTACTCTGTGGCGCCTAGTAATATTTCATGAATAGTACCACTTACATCCAAAAAGCATTACAACATTGTGACCATGAGTATTTTATCCACCCGGGCACCGTGATTGTGACTATCAACGTTACGACGAAGAAACATATCCTATACCAGGTGTACGCTGTATTTATAAGTGTTTCCATGCTACGATGGTCAAATGTGCGCAGTGGCGGAGTATCGTAAATTCAGATGGGGTGGATTTTTCAGGACCCCAAGGGGCGCCCAATAGCTGATCCAGGGGCGGCAGGCGCAGGGCTCAGGGGCGGATCCAGAAAATCCTCAAGGGGGGTCATAAATTGCAGTGGTGCCCCTACCTATACCCAAATCTGAAAACTCAACGGATTTGGTCAACTATATTTTGCGGTGCCCAAATTTCAGCATTTGTTTATTAAAAATACATTGACAATTTTGTCAAAACGTTTTTTGCCACCCTCCTTCGAAACAATTTTGCCAATTTTGCAACCCTCCTTCGAAAAATTATGAATCTACTCCTGAGATACGTATTTCATTAGTATCAATAGACGTATGCAACGAGTGTTTTTTGTTTGCGTCGCACTCTGTGCGCTGCAGGCATACGCTGGTCGGGCCTGCTTTGTGACCTGACCTCTTGATTAGGATAGACAGGCTGTACTGCTTGCTCACCTCTGACAAGCCACCACACCATGTACTCGGGGATAATGAAACGGTAGTTATTACGAGCGAGCGCGAAGCGCTCGCTCGTCTTAACCCTATTACTGTCGGGGGGGGGGGGGGGGCGAATCGGCCCCCCTTGAGGTTTTTCGCGTATGGGTCATTCATACTCAACTCAGAAATCTTCAACTTTGCTGGCTTTCCTAACATTTCATTGCGCATCGAATGGTGTAACTTTTTTCAAAATTGAATTATTAGGAGGGGTCCAGGACAGTTTTTAGGAGGATGTGTTCGCGTTTTGACACAAATATTTGCATGGTTAACACTCATGGAAGTTGTGTGTTAAAGAGAAGTGTTTAGCAAAAACAAACATCGGTACAGAATTGATTTTTATTTAGAATGGCTATCTCGAAATTTTCAAAATTTTGAATTTTTGGAAATAATTTTTTTTTGAATTTTTTTTCTTCAACAAAATGAAGTTTTTTATTTTCAAGACGTTTCAAAAAAACGGAATTTTATGTGAGAGAAAACATCGCCAAATAATATGTGTTGAAAGTTTCAGGGTGATATCTAATATTTGAATGACCTTGAATGTCAGGTCAAATGCTATCTTCAAATATAATATTAAATGGAAAATAAAAGCGAGGGTTTTATACATGGCATCAATCAAATATTTCAGTATCATGTCATCTTAGGCCCTCTTGATGAACAATGATGATTTTTTTTAGTCAGTGCCTTTTTGAAGGGTCATTAAAGGGTCACCAACACCTTTGTAATCAATAAACTCGTGACACAAAACATGATAGAGACTTACAAAATGGTTCTCAAAATGTTTGTATCGTCAATACGCGTCTTTTTATATGCATTTATTGGCCGACATTACGTCCACCTTTTGGAACCCCTCTTGACCTTGACCTTGAATTGACTCCGGGGTCAAATTTTCGATTTGACAAAGTTGATTATGATTCGAACCGCAATGACGGAGAGAAACATGATGTTACCAACATAAGTGCTGTAATACTTTTAGATAAAAAGTTATTAACGAACAAACATTTGCTGAAAACAGGTTTTTAAAAACATTTGTTGACCCTCTCAGTCCAAACCATTAATCTGAAGATCATTTCTGTGCTCTAGGTGAAGACAATTAAACGCGCTTTACATGTTGTTTCGATCCTCCCTAGCTGCCATAGTTCCGAGATAATGGCAAGTTTTCCTGAAAATATCATGTTTTGACAAAATATTTTTTGATGACGTCATTTGACCTGAAGATAATGAAACTTTAAGGTCAACCAAATTTGACAAAATAGAGTTCATTTCGACCTTAGTCCACACAACAAGTTTTCTGTTTCTAGCTCTTATGCAGAGCGGATGATCTGAAGGGGGCCGAATAGCACCCCCCCCCGACAGATTCGTATACTTTTCATCCCTCCAGGAATAGGGTTAACGTGGCATATGGGAAAAATCTGATTATGAGCGACCCGACCCGACCTGACCCGACCCGACCCGTGACGACGCTTTTGAGAAGCTTATATCTTTGGAACCGCACGTCCGATTGACAAGCGGACTTCTTTGCTGGGTAGCCCATTCAACCTACCCTCTTTTTTACCAGTGCCGACTCATGCTGGTGACTACCACTGAGCGTGGTGCGTGCCGCGTGAGGGGTATTGAAAGGTGTTTAATCGCAAAAACTCCGCAACGGCTGGGCTGATTGTGTCCACGAAATTCGTGTGTGGTTTAGGGATGCCTCAGCCACCGCTTTTTCCACTAGTCAGGGGTCGATGCCTGTTTGCACGTGGCGCACGTGCACACCCTATTCCATATTTCAGTGAACGGCTGAACCGATTGTGTTCTAATTGGTGTGTAGTTAGGAACTCCTTCAGCCGCCGCTTTTTCCCAGTCAGGATCGCGGTAACCTCTGCCCTGCGCACGCACGCCCCTATTCTATATCTCAGAAACGGCTGAAAGCGATTGTGTTCGAATTTGTGAAGTGGTTAGGGATCTCTCAGCCGCCGTCTTTCCACAAGTCAAGGGTAGGGTGCCTCTGCACGTGCGCACGTGCAAAACCCTATTTTATAATTCAGGAACGGCTGAACCGATTGTGTTAGAATTTGGTGAGTGGTTAGGAACCTCTCAGCCGCCACCTTGCCACAAGTCAGAGGTGGGGTGGCTCTGCAAGTGCGCACGTGCACACCCCTATTATATATCTCACGAACGACTGAGCCGATTGTGTTCAAATTTAGTGTGTGGCTAGAGACCTCTCAGCCGCCACATTTCCACAAGTCAGGAAAGGGTGCCTCTGCACGTGCGCACGTGTGCACCTTTTTGTATCTCATAAACTACTTCCCCGATTGAGTTTAAATTCACCATGCATTTCCTTCGCGCTCGCTCGTTCATCGCCAACTACGGCGCTTTACTGGTAATACACATATGAAACAATACTGTTAAAACAATCTGTCGCCAAACATTACAAACCTGTGGCGTGGGAAGTACTTTCAAGTTGGGGGGGGGGGGCGAACTTTTTGGTGGACCTGAGGTAGCAAAAATGATAGCTAAAAAGCGATAGATCGCTGTGGTCGCCATCCGTTATATCGCCAACAGGATTCAAAATATCGTCATATATCACCAACCGCTCACCTGATATGTCGGAATCTATCCCCGATATATCGCCACCCGTTCTGGATGCGTCAATGCCAGCGACCGCCTTGATCCGGAATTTCGTTGTGACCACTTTTTTTTCTCGGGCCCTGGCCGACTCTTTCTCTACTGAACTTCAAGGGAGCAGAGTCGACATCTTAGATCTATAATGACGCGTTTTGCTTAACAAAACAATGAAACGCTGTGACCTATCTCGATACCAAAAAGCACTGAATGTTATTTACTCTGTGGACTGTGGCGCCTAGTAATATTTCAGGATTATTAGCATTTACCTCCAAAAATCATTACAACATTGTGACCATGAGTGTTTTATCTGCTGTGATTGTGACCAAGCTCTTTCAACGTTACGACAATGAAACATATCCTATAGGTCAGGAGTGCGCTGTATTTAGCAGTGTTTTCATGTTAGGATGGTCAAATGAGCGGTGCCACTGTTTAGATGAGAAGATGCAGAACCAGTTCCAAATTAAATGCAGTTTAATTTTATTTATTTAAATTTGTGATTCAAACTACACCTTTGCCAAAACCAGTCTCATTCTTCTTGGCACTCACAATTCACTTACCAAGGCAGCAGACTTTGCACTAAGAGTAAATGAAGTCGATATTCGACCAGAAAAAAAAAATATTGGTGTTCTCCTCGACCCGACCCTGAGCTGGGAGCTACGCATATCATATTATCACGTCACGTCACGTCACGTCTTTCCTTTAAGTACGCTCTAAGAAAGCTAAAGAAGGATCGTGCCAGGGAGAAGGCCAACAAACTGGCCTCCTCATTTCTCAATCAGGATCCTACCCGCTTTTTGGTCCCTCATCAAGCGGTTCTGGGTGGAGGTATCCTCCTTCCCCAGACTCGGTGGGACGATAGGACCAAAACATTCTGCAATGTGGAAAGTCATTTTGAAGCCAATTTTCAATGACCAGAGTTTGCGAGACGATATGGAAACTTTGGCTCAGCGTTCCCAAACCAGCTCCATGCACCCTCCCTAACTGCGGATGATGTAGGGGAACCTGCTGTTGCCCAGAGCTGAAAGTGGGTAAGTCTCCTGGGTTGGGGCACTTATGTCCAAGTGATCACCTGCTCAGTCCCGTGTTTTATGACATCCTGCTTGTGCTATTTAATTGTTAGTGAAATCACTCACATATGCCACATGGGCTTGCATAAAACTCTTTTGTTAGTGCCATTGGATCAAGGTAAGAGTTGGGGAAGATAGAATGATCAGTCCAATTAACGAAGCCATTGCCTTGTCCCATACCCTCTCAAAGGTGCTGAAACTTAATCCTGTTGAGAAGTTGAGCCTTTCTTATTACATGTGAATGCCCAGTTTTGGCTTTAAAAGTGGTCTCTGTCCACCACACATGCCACATTTGTTCCTGAAAGAGACTGTAAATTATTTTACGAAGCGAGGTAGCACCATTGTGTACGCATGTTTCTTGGATGCAACAAGGCATTTGGATAGGGTCTGTCACTCTAAAGTTTACTTAAAATCACTATGCAGAGCGGCGGTACTCCCATGAGATCCATTAACTTCTCATGAGGTGGTACCGAACCAAACAATGGCAAGTGAAATGGTCACATGTTGAGTCTGACCCCTTCCTAGTGAGAACGGTGTGAGACACGAAGAGGCAACCTGTCACCTCTGCTTGCTCAATGTGTACATAGATGGTCTCCATGAGTGTGGACCTGCGTCGAGTCAGGCCTTGGCTGTCATGTAAGGGTTTGTGCTGTACGCCCATTTGGCCAATATGCTGATGACATTGTCCTCGTCTCCACTAGGACAGGGCTGACAAAAGCTTGTTAAGAAATGTGAGCGATTGCGTTGTCACGTGAACGATCAATTTTAATGTTAAAAGAAATTGTATGTATGCTTTTTAACCCCCAACAGCCCTATGGAGCCAATCATTGGGTGATGCAACCGCCACTGAAGCATTCCCTAATAGACAGCCCATGTTATGGGTCAAGGAGTTTAAGTACCTAAGGGCATATGGTGGATCTGTAACCTCAGTGAGGTGGCTGATATGCGCAAGGGGTAACGGTTTTATACTATGGTGCGAACATGATCTGTGCAAGAGTAGGCTATAAATTACGCTGACAAGAGCATTTTAGTACAAATGTTTAAATCATACTGGTTCCCAGTATGTAATGGCTGTGATTGTGGAACTTCTTTGTGGACAAGAAAGCCTATTAAAAAAGCTCTGCGTAGTTTATCACTCTAGTTAAAGAAGCTTGTCAAGATGCCACGTTGACATAAATCACGACTTGTGTCTTGCCTGGGGCTCCCTCCTTGTCCCATGCATGTTACCAGCAGGCGTTGTCATTCTGGGTAGACTAAGGTTTAGTAGTAAACCAACACTATGGTGAGTTGCTCTTCTTGCAGTGGATATAGGACATCATGGTATGCTAGATGAATCTCACTTGCAGATACGCCGCGGAATTTCGACATTATGGCCATGGATCTCAGGGCAGTCAGTGGCCTCTGCCATTGCAAATGTCTTTTAGTCTCCCGATTGGAGCGCTTTGTCCACGAGCAAACCAGCAACCACGTGAACATTGGTAGCCCTGATTTAGGCCCCTGGTCTCGCCAACGCAACTGTTCAGTTCCCTATGTGGTTTGACAAGGTACAGTTTGCTTATAGTATCAATGTTTTTTCTCTCTCTTAAGTGGTGTGTTGTGTGCGTGGGTAATGCGTATGTGTGTGTGTATGTTTACATCTGTGTGTATGTAACCTACCAAGATATGTACCTTTTATTGGTGCGAAATAAACTATTATTATTATTATTATTATCCTATACCGATCGTAGGACCAATTCCATCCTGTTATCCCTCTACAAAATTCGCCACCATCTCTCCTCAGAAATCCTAAAAATCCTGGTTCAGACCCAAATTTTCCCCCACCTCCAGTAGGTACTGGGCCGTACTGCTCATCGCCATCGGTCTGGGGTGGTGCCGCCATCTGTCACTTGGACAGGTTGCAACACGTCCTCCACTTTGCAGTTCGATTGGTGTCTGGCCTTCGCCGCTACGACCATATAACCTCCACTTGGCGATCCAGAAAGTGGTGATTTTGACAGTTGGGGGGGGGGGCAAATTCCACAAAATTATCGCATAATTCTGAAAACTTCATGGTTTCGCTTGCTATGTATCAACAACTGATTTAAAACAAAACTTTTTCTCTAGTAAAAGTCGCTTAGTTTTACGACAACTCAGGAATCGTGTCAAATTTGCCCGCCGATTTTGGGTGGTTTGGGGGGGGGGGGCATGGCCCCTTTGGGCCCCCTGGATCCGCCCTTGTATAATCTGCTCTCCCTTGGTGCTTGGCTGCCTAGCATAAGGAGTGTGATTGCGCGTCGGGATGCACTTAAAACGTGGTACCGCGGTATAGCATGTGACAGATGCCCCCTTAAAACCCGCGCGTTACCTGGGGTATATTAATAACGGCGAGTTTACTGGGGGGGGGGGGCTATTTATAGCCCCCCTCTGATCTCCGAACTGCTGGACCGATCTTAAAAATTCGAAACGGCATTCGTAGCCCTAAATTCAAATTTTCGAAGGAAACCTAATATTGTTATCCTCAGGGTCAACCGATGACGTCCACTGGTATAACGTCAAAATAAAAAATGTTTGACCGGCCATCAAGTTTGGTGGCTCGGATTGTCGCTCAAAAATTCAAATTTAACGCATAATAAAGTTGGTAAATCAGTATGATTCGTGTATCTGACACTTCTAATTACATTATAAGGCTAATTTTGACCTTGGGTCAAGGTCAAGGTCATACGCGGTCCACGAGTCAAACTGAAATACGGTCAATTAGGAGTTGTAAACACATGTTTAAGGGTTTCGATTTAATCGATTAGAACGCGATAAAATGACCTTAGAACATATTTTTTACCTACAAAATGAAGAAAAGCAAAAAAACGGAAATGTACTTTTTTGCTTATTGTTATCAGTAAGGTGGTTTAATTTGTCTTTTGAAAAGGCGGTCACGTCATCATTTGGGAAGAATATTGACTTCAAACTTTCCTAACACACATTTCATTGAGATCAACTCAATTAACATATATTCCGGTTTTCGAAAATTCGAACTTTTTTGAAACTTTTCCAAACAAGAAAAAAAATGTTTGGGAATTTCTCCAAAATTTTTTAATTTCATTTTTTGTCAAAAAATCGAGATAGCAGTCTGATAGCCCAACTTATGAACCTGTCGTTACGTGTTTTGACGATTGGAGTTTATGTTTAAAACTGTACCTTGGCAGCGTTTCCCGCCCCCCAAAAACCCTCATTTTCACAAAACGCAGAAACATGACGTCACTTGAGTCATTTCCGGTTGACTAGTCATAGCCTCGTCTTTTTCCACACGCCAGCAATGTGTCAAATTGCTCTGGGACAAGGTACTGAAAGTTTCGGTCACATAATACGCTTGGGTCTTAGGAGATATTGCAGAATAACGGGAGGGGGGGGGGCTATAAATAGTAACTCGCGGGTTACGCGCGGCGTAGGGGGTAAATATTACCCCTCCGGATTCCGCAATAACTTGAAAACTATAACAGATAACGACGTCAAAGTTTCAGTACCTTATTCAGCATCAATTTGGACGTCATAAAAAAAAAAATCGAGAAAAAATCAGAACTTTGGAGATAATGACGTTTTGAATGAACGTCATGTCATCTTGGAGTTGAATAACGATCAATGTTTGATGCATCGGTAGAGAAACATAACTTAATGCGAACATGAAACGCAAAACTGTAAAGGAAAGGAATTTGATTTTCGTACAAATGGTAATTCGGATTTTACCCAAAAATTTTGAGTTATTACTCCCCAAAATCCAAAAAAACGTTTTTTCGGAAATGTTCCCCAAAATGAAGATTTTTCAGTATCCCAAAAACAGAATAAATATAAAGACCAAGTGTAAGAATACCAATCAAACAAAATTTCAAAGTATATTTCATTTTTCTGTGACTTGGTTGTCTCCAGCAGACCGCAGGTAATTGACGTCAAATTTTTTCAAAAAAACGTTTTTTTTGGATTTTTCGACCTGATACAGATATATAATCGTCACTTTTCGTTTTTATGAGACAAAACTAACCTAGAAACATGGATTGTTTTTTATATCAGTCAGTTTCCAGTTTTGACCTTGGATGACTGATCTTGGACCTTTTTGGGTCAAGTGTAAAAATGGCTGTTGCTAATCGATTTTTTACGTGTAAAATAACCTAAAGCCATGTGGTCACAGACTCGTTTGACCTCTTCGTGACAGTGGACCTTTTGTGACCTGATCTCTTACCTTGACCTTTTGCAATGCAATTCACTTTTACTTAATGCAGAGATTTAAATTACAACCTTTCGATAGCTTTATGTGCCATTATAGTCTTAATCAAAGGATTATATGAGAGGAATGAACCATAACCAATAACTTCGAATTTTCCATATGAACTGACCGGTGCCCCTGAATTGACCTACTTAGAAAATTTCGGGATGTGCATTCGATTCGTTTCATTGAGAGCTTTCCGATCGCCCGCCTTGTGCGTCTCGCTGCGGTTCATGGTCGGAGATACGAGGGGGGTAAAATTTACCCCCCCTACGCCGCGCGTTCGGCTGGAGACCCCTACGCCGCGCGGGTTAAAGCTGCATGACATGTTTCGCCCGCGTAGCGCTGTTTCGGGGCGCAGGACGCGCGCCACCGCCGCGGGCACATCTTTCCTCGAGTTGCCCAGTTTTCGGCTGGCGGCAGCGCGGCGGCTCTTTCCGTACAGAGCTGCTGCGTCCTGGAACGGACTCCCACGACATGTGACCGTCTCTGTCTCGCGATCGCAGCTATTGCAGCGCCTACATAGCTGAAAAAGTTTGAGGTCACGAGGTGTCATGTACTTCATTCACAGGTGTCATTGTATTAATAGTGACATGCTAGATATGTTCATGTTCGTGATTCATGTTTTGACTGGGCCGTAATAGCCACATGAGGAAACGCCCTAATAAATACATACATTTGTTCTACAAAACATAAGCAAATTTTCGTAGACAATGCCGTTGATCTAATTCAGAGTTAAAAGATCATGGTAAAAGACAAAAGAGGGACGACACCTAGCTCAAAAGCTGGGGGGGGGGGAGGGGCGTCATCCCCACAGGTCCAAAGTTGAGTTGAGGGGGCGAGTTGCCCCCACTGCCCCACGGTTCCCACGCCCCTGTTACAAACAAGTGTAACAAAATGTCAACAATTGATTTGTTGGCTCTCGCTGTTGCTGCTCAATTGACAACAAGGGCGTCAGTCATGCATTGTGGACTGCTGGCGCCGGTCCTGCTGGCCCGTCCAGGGCCACCAGTGACCGAATTTCAGCTCGACTGGGATTGGGGGCTGGCATCTGTGACATGGGGCTGGGGGGGGGCCTCAGGGGGTATACGGGGAGACGGAGTCCCTCCACGACATGACTGCAGTCAAGTCGTAATACGCGCAGCACCTGCCGTCGGTAACCCCAACTTCTGGTATAGGTGGCTCTGCTGCTGCTGCACCAGCTGGTCGGGACTAGTGGTGCCAGTTTCAGCAAATATGTGTCCAATGTCTGACCGATGTCCAGGACCATGGTCAGCTGTCCGTCTGAAACTATCCTAATATCATTGTTGGTCCGAAATGTGTCCGAAAGCAGAAATAAATGTATGATATTGAATGTAAATCATCCAGTGTATCATTTCCAATGTAGGTATACATAAATACCTATAGGCATTTGTGTCAAAGAACGCTACAGTAACGATATCCGAAGGCCACAATCATCACATATGACATACCTTTCCATACCTATGACATACCTAGGTATATACAGGGATATATGAATTGATAAAAAGTAACTGAGTCATTTTCACAACAAGCCATCTTTGGGCATTGGATGCCCGAAAATGTCCAAACAAATATGCTTATGTCTGTCCGAAACCGAATTGGTCCTCGGCCAAATTCGGATTTCAGAAAATGTTTGCACCGATTGGCGCCACTAGTCAGGACTGACGGCAAACAGCTGATCATTACGTCATCCAGCCGGCGCGCGGCAGGCGGGTTGCTAACAACAGACACAGACGACAGACCCGCCTCGAGCCGCCAGCCATTCGATGGACGGAGACGCCGTCGGGAACATCGCTCGTGATATCAGGTGAGATTAATAGCACTCGCGCACCTCTCGATGTTATGTTTTCTGCTCACTTGACCATTTTGATTCAAGTGACATTATTTCTTGGCGTGGTTTTAATTTTAACATTTATCCATCATCATTTTTGGTTCTTACGAGACCTCTGAGGATTGCTGGTGGGTGATTTCTAAAACTGCTGCCGTGAACAAATTAAAAATCGGCACATATTGCTTTGCGGAATTCGTACGAGAAGGCAGGTGATGCTGCTCGAGTTGCACAACCACTACCAGTGCTCTGGACCGCTCCATGTTCATTGTTCATGGGTTGGTAATCATGTTATATTACATAGTGCACAACAAATACATTTGTCAAAAAAATCATATATTGCATATTCAAGCCAGGTCATTTGGGAAATAAACCTTAGGTCGCGTGAACTTGAGGTCATGGAGCGTCCTGCACCTGCGGACCTGCATGGGCCACATAACACAGACACATGGTAACCACATGGTAATCATGAGGGCTTACCACCTTTCCCACATGGTGCCCAGTGCCCACATGGTTTTGGAAGAGGTTTCCACATGGCTACCATATGGTCTAACACCCCACCTTCTAACCTCCTCAAACCCGCATGGGGCCCATATGGGTAATACTAATGGGTATGGCCGGTATGGCTACGTCATCCCCATGTTCACTTGTGCCCACCATAGCCTACATGGGACCCATGCCAATCCCATGTGCAAGCCCATGCACATGCTGAGCACACGTAAGCCATCTTAAATCCATGTGGTAACCACATAGGTGTGTTATGTGGGGGGTCATGCTATGCTTAACCGGCATGGCTGGCGGTCCCAGCCGAACGCCAATTGGACTGGGGAGGGGGCAAAAAACGCGCCCCTCGTTATCTCCCGAACCAATAATCCCGCAGCGAGACGCTGCAAGACGGCAAATCGAAAGCTCTCAAACGAGATCACTCTAAAGCGTACTCGAAATTGTATAAATTAAGGTCATTATGTCAGGTCACCAGGCAGTCAAAGGTCAAATGGTAGTTATTTTTAGGTTTTTGAGCCATACTTCCCATCCAAAGCCGTATATTGAGACGAAAATCGCACAAAGTGCTATAAAATGTATAGTGCATCTCTCTCGTATAAGCAAAAGTGAAATTGTAGCAAAGGTCAAGGTCAAGGTCAGGTCAAATCAGGTCACTATTTGCAAGAGATCATGCGACACATGGTTTATGGTTTATCTTACACAAATAACTCGATTTAGCAGCCATTTTCCGATCTGACCGATATAAGGGTTCAAGGTCAGGTCATAAGAGGTAAAATTTAGAAATATATAAATATAAATTAAAAATGCATTTAAATAAACCAGTTTTGTCTCAGCAACACAGTGGTACCATTTATTTTTATGTATCTGGTCGATAAGCCCCCAAAAACGTACTTTCAAAAGTGACGTCATTTGATCGCGGTAATAATACTGGGAAGCAACAGTGATTCAAAAAATAGAAGATTATAGGTTTGAAATTCGGTTTGGGTAATTTACATATGTGGTTTCTCTTACATATCCTCCGTTTTTTTTTTTTTTTTTTAATCTTTTATCATTACATTTGAATCTAACTGTCACATTCAACCATTTAATATATTTTTTTGTGGGGGGGGTGGGGGTCAAAATCCAAAAAAATCAAAAATCCGAGATAGCCATTTTCTACCCCTTGCAATTTGCTATCTTTTGAAGTTTTATAATTGCATTTTACTTTAGGAATCGTCTATTTACAGCCTGTTAGAGCTTAGCTGATATTTGCGCCAAAGTGGTGTGTACTGGTAGTGACGTCACTAAATTCGATATAACTCTAAAAAGTTTCGGCGTTAAAAAAAAATTGCATTGAAGATGCCAAATTGATGTAGAATAAGGTAGGTACCTGAAGTTTGGCGTTGATAGCGCTGTTGGTTTGTGAGCTATTGCGAAAATCTCTGAGGGGGGGGGGCGTTTTTCGCCCCCCCCCCAGCCAATGGCGGGTTAAATGAATGCAGCTCGACGAGGCAAATATAATGCTGTTGAGTGTTGAGAAAAGCTCTCTAGCACAATTACGTCTACGTGCAAAGTTATTACCAAAGACGTGTTACTGCTGGTGATCATAATTTTCCAAATGCAAAAATATAAATAAAGCAATACAACGTTTAGAGAAATAAAAAACAATCTACATTTTTTTTGCTTTCGAAACATTATATATTAAAGTCAATTCTGTCATGATACAAAAATCAAAATTGTATATGGACCACATTGTCACACAATTTTATATGGCCACAATCACGTCATTTTACTTTCTACTAACGTTTTCAAATGTCAAAATGTTTGAATTTGGAAAATAAAATTATATTACATTAATCTATGGCTTCTGACGATTTTTGATTATATAAAGGTTTGTATGACTCCCATGATTTAGATGTGAGATATCGACAGCTGAAAATTATATTTTTGCGCCACATTGAAGAGATGCTTGTGGTTATAACTGAATAATCATTTGATGGATGGGGATGCAAATTTTACTTAAGCGAAATCTGAGGCTAAAGGTATTATTTCGTGATTGTTGTGGTCGATCTGTCCTGAAATGCCCCAGTCTTGTAGAGTGAACGTCCATCCTGACGCCTGTCGTCGCAGACCTGGAAAGCTGCATTCGTTGTCAACTTGACGAGCCGTCAAGTTGGCGACGGAGGCAGCTTCCCAGGTCTGCGGCGACAGTTCGGTTGACTGGGTGTGACACCCATGGGTTCCGCCACAGGGGGACATGTCTCCACAAAGTTCAAAGTTGGGGGACGGAGTGTCTTTAGTTACCCAACTTTGAGCACATGACAGTAACCTTAAATTTCATGCACCTCAAACAGTCTTTAGCACCTTTAGCAGTAAGAATACAGTTATCCAGGGAATTAAATAAAAAATTGCGCCGCACCACGTAGCAATAATGCAATTTAAATTAAATTGTATACGTGTTAAAAAAAAATCGCATCGTTTCGCGGCGCATTTCTATTTTAAGTTTAGTTTATATGTTGATACTTTCCTATATCATTGTGCAAAATAGTTCGCTTTATCGCTTTTTTTTACCTCGGTCTTAAATTTTCGACACAAGGATACAGCCAAAAATGCTTGGCAAATGCAACACAACAAACTTGATGCGTTCTGTGCCACTGTTCTTTGTGATTGACGACCAACCGCTTACCGAACATTGCCGGTGTTTATCATATTGTTTTATTTTTCAGCCTCTGGGCGACACCTATCGTTACATCACCAAGTTCACAATTGTCGCCAGTTGTCAGTATGGCGAATCGTGCGCAGTCGATAAAAAACATTGTTGAGAAAATGTGTTCACCTGCAAAACCACCAGAGCCCAGTGGAGCAGAGCAGCTTCCCAACGAAGAACCGATTTCCGCTTCCAATTTATCGAAGTTTGATAATTTTCTAATCTTTTCTCGATCTCAACCTACATTAAGAGAGCTAGAGACACTGTTCTTCGAAGAACTAGATAACCTGCAAGCCGTACGACGAAATGGCCAGGTGCGCATGGCCAGCGCACGCACCTTTGTCCGTGGCTGTTCGGAAGACACCCGCTACGCTGATCTCTTCGGCAGCTGGACAGAAGAAAAGGGCTACAAGAGTGGGCCAATCGTGGACAAGGTGGACGAAATGGTGCCGCACTTGAAGAAGGCGAATATCAACGCCATTAAGAAAGCGAGAGGATATCTCTTCGAAGTCTATGTG
>VOPJ01012286.1:0-18322 GCA_014673585.1 Semibalanus balanoides | reverse complement strand
CAGGCAGCAGACGCCTGCGGCCTACCCACCGCAGCCCGCCGCCGCAGCAGGAAATGTTCTGTGTTGATGCTGCGGAAATATGAGCGGGAGAAGAGCCGGATGGATGTCACCGTGCTTACTGACCAACAAATAGACAGTCTCCGATGTGTCCTACAGTTGGTCAACACACACTGTCACAGGCGCACAGATCGGACGCTAATGACCTCGGGTGGCTTCGATGTGCATGTTGATCAGACACAAGGTGAATATTCAATCTGATTAAATATATACTATATATATATATTATTATATAAATATATATATATAATATTATATATATGTATATTATATATATATATAATATATTATGTATATATATATGTCATATATATATATATATATATATATATATAATATATATAATATATATATATAATATGCATATTTACACCTTCAATCCTCAAAGCTTACATTGGCTTGATTATGTATTCCTCTGCTGGTACCTAAATTAAGGCTTGCACTACATTGCACCTAAAGATGATTGCTATGGACTATGAACTGTGTCCCACTTCTGAAAAGCAGGATATTATCATGTTTCATTTGAACGAAGCCATTTAAAGCCTTTATTTCGTCACTAACCCAAATGCCTTAATTTTCAAAAAGACGACAACTTTTTGTTGGCAATATGTTTACTTCCTGACGAACCCTAGCAACGGCCTATTTATATTTTAAACTGGGCTTTCACACGTGTTCTGAGTGTTTAGCGTTTCACTCGCCTGGAATGCAGTCATGACTGGCACCTGTGTACATTGTGTGCTAGGCGCCGCAGTTGTCGCTGGCTGCTGACTCCCTGTGTACTCCCTGTGACACTCGGGCTCGTTTTGACAGGGGCGTTCCGGCTCTATGACGTGGACAACGACGGCTTCATCACAAGAGCCGAGATGTACAACATCGTCGAGGCCATCTGTCAGATGGTGGTGAGTTGTCCCTGATAACTGTCAGATGGTGGTGAGTTGTCCCTGAGAACTCTCAGATGGTGGTGAGTTGTCCCTGAGAACTGTCAGATGGTGGTGAGTTGTCCCTGATAACTGTCAGATGGTGGTGAGTTGTCCCTGAGAACTGTCATATGGTGGTGAGTTGTCATTGAGAACTGTCAGATGGTGGTGAGTTGTTTTTGAAAACTTGTGGGCCGTTTAACCCGCAATGGACTGGGGTCTCAGCCGAACACCATTGACTGACCCACCCCCTTAACCCCCTGGTTATCTTCCGAACCACTGATCGCACCGAGACGTGTTTTTTTCTTCTTCAAATGGCTAGTTTATTAAATTGCATACAAATCCATACAAATCCAAAGACAGTACAGTCATGACTTTCAATCAATCATCATAATACAAACATCATCGCACATGCTGTTACTCTTCTTATTTTGCTATAGTTTATCTCATACAAACTCGGAGGGACGTCACCAAGAAATATTGATAGGGGGTCGGCTGAAATGACGAGGAACTTTGCATTTTGTTCAATTTATACAACATTTTGACGGTCTATTAAAGTTTAGCTGATTTTGTATCCAACTCTTGTGAAGTGACGAAAAAATTGACGAAATTGTTTCATTTTTGCACAGAAGACGTAAAAGATATTTAGGAAAACATACCCAAAGTATTTCGTTGATTTGTTTTAGCTGTGACGAAAGTTCATCAGGGGCCGTAAAACGCCCCCAGTCAATGGCGGGTTGAACTGCGGTTTTTCTGCTGCTCCAGCTACGGAGGAACTGGAGCGCTGTTCGTACGCAGTAATGGTGTCAATCGGTAACCAACATTGTGATTACCGAAAAAATTGTGTGACCGATTCGGTAATCGGTCGGTCAGGCTTATCAATTTTTGGACACTTTTCGGTCATCTTGATCTTAAACAATTCACTTTTTGTCACATTTTTCGCATTCTTATTTCTATCCAACAATGTGATACACAACTTGCTCGAAATTCAATTAATTAATGTACGTTTCTTTGGTCTTGCTTGCGGCATCCACTATCTTGTTTTGCAAATGTATTCAGTTCCTTTTTTCACAATTATAATGACTTTTTGGAAACTGTAAATGTGCATTTTATGAATTATGATGTTAACAAAGCTATTTTTGCCAGTGAGTATAAATAAGTATACTATTTGAAAATCGGTCAAATCTTGGACATTTTTGGCCTCAACAAAAATCGGTCAATATTTGGACGACCAAAATGCCTGCTGTTCGGTGTTGGATTGGTTTTGTTCAGGAAATTTCGAAAAAATGACATTAGTAGTATCGTAGTAATGTCTCGGACCTGACAACAGTTGTACTAATAAATAATTGGACTTATACAAATTGACTAATATAATATCGTTTCGGATTATAGAGTTGTCACAACCACGTAAAATATTGACAGGTAGTAACAGGACCGACAGTAACAAGACCGCATGCGTGTGTACTATATACGCATATACGCATGTAAAGAGCGGGTCGGACCTGCTAACGACTGCAGAGTCCTTCCTGCTCCCTCCTGGATAACTTGTCGCGTGGTGCCAATTTGTCCTGAAAAGGCACTGAGCTCTTCCCGTCATGAACAACCACTGAATATCTATTGACCTGAATAACCACACTGTGTCCACTCACCGGACAAAGGCATCGCCTTCAGACCTGAATCGGTCCGTACAGTAGTATAGCTCCCCGGAAACTGACTTCATGCCCGGTCCGAGGTGAGGTGACTCCGCTGACCCGTCCAGCCTCAGCTCGGCGGCTCAGAGCCGAGGTGAGGTTGACTCCGGCTGACCCGCCAGCCTCATCTAAACGGGCGGGCTCAGAGCCGAGGGTTGAGGGTGACTCCGCTGACCCGTCCAGGCCTTCATCTCGGCGGCTCAGAGCCGAGGTTGAGGTGGACTCCGCTGACCCGTCCAGCCCATCTCGGCGGCTCAGAGCCCGAGGTGAGGTTGACTCCGCTAAACCCGTTCCAGCCTCATCTCGGCGGCTCAAGCCGAGTTGAGGTGGACTCCGCGTGACCCGTCCACCTTCATCTCGGCGGCTCAGAGCCGAGGTAGGTGGACTCCGCTGACCCGTCCAGCCTTCAATCTCGGCGGCTCAGAGGCCGAGGTGAATGGGACTCCGCTGACCCGTCCAGCCTGGCATCTCGGGCGGCTCAGAGCCGAGGTTGAGGTGTGACTCCGCTGACCGCCAGCCTTCAGCTCCGGCGGCTTCAGAGCCGAGGTGAGGTGACTCCGCTGACCCGTCCAGCCTCATCTCGGCACGGCTCAGAGCCGAGGTGAGGTGACTCCGCTGACCCGTCCAGGCCTCATCTCGGCGGCTCAGAGCCGAGGTGAGGGTGACTCCGCCTGAACCCGTTCAGCCTCATCTCGGCGGCTCCAGAGCCGAGGTTGAGGTGGATCGCTGACCCGTCCAGAACCTCATCTCGCGGCTCAGAAGCCGAGGTGAGGTGACTCCGCTGACCCGTCCAGCCTCAGCTCGGCGGCTCAGAGCGAGGTTTGAGGTGACTCCGCTGGAACCCGTCAGCCTCAACAGCTCGGCGGCTCAGAGTCCCATTTTGGGGAGTCTGGTCACCCGAGGCGAGGTGACTCCGCTGACCCGTCCAGCCTCAGCTCGGCGGGGCTCAGAGCCGAGGTGAGGTGACTTCCGCTGGACCCGTCCAGGCCTCATTCTCGGCGCTCAGACAAACGAGGTGAGTTGACTCGCTGACCCGTCCAGCCTCATCTCGGCGCCAGACCGAGGTGAGTGACTCCGCTGACCCAGTCTAGGCCCTCAGCTCGCGGCTCAGGAGCCCGAGGTGAGGTGACTCCGCTGACCCGTCCAGCGCTCAGCTCGGCGGCTTCAGAGTCCCATTTGGAGTCTGGTCCCGAGGTGAGGTGACTCCGCTGACCCGTCCAGCCTCATCTCGGCGGCTCAGAGCCGAGGTGAGGTGACTCCGCTGACCCCGGTGTGAGGTGAGGTGACTCCGCTAACCCGTCCAGCCTCATCTCGGCGGCTCAGAGTCCCATTTGGGAGTCTGCTGGCGGACCTTCCCACTGCAGAGTAAATGACGTGATGCAGATCTGATGGGAAACATCTCACCCGTGCTGCCTCGCCCAGACTCTATTTACATAATGATAAACGACTTGGCTGCCGGAAAGGGTATCACATTCTTGATGCCTCAAATGTCTCTGAACTTATTCTGTCAAAATTCAGGGCGATATTTATGATGAAGTGGTCGTGCCATAGGGTGTTAGAAATCATCTAGCGTTTAGCTGGCGGAATGTTGTAGTACCTTGCGGCGGATATACAGAAGAAAATACTATTAACGGCTGTTCTTGTTTTGTGGAAGTAGATATAATTCACCATTTTTACTATTGTATATTACCGTGTAGCGAACACTGTGTTATTAATATCATCAATTACCGTCCTATAAACCGTAAGAGCCGTTTATGAAAGGCATTAAAGACAATGTTTGTGATTAAAGAAGTGAATATCATTTTATGCTGCTGTGGTGAATACCATAATGGTCTGGAAGCTGCACACGTGTTGCAAAAAACATCCTGTGCTATGAAAAGTGACGAGTTATTACGGTGCTTTTAACCATGAATTGTTCCGCTTCTGTCGACTCCGACTCCTAACTCCCCCGGTGGCGGCGACCATCCCGCCCTGTGCCAGACAGCCCCCCTGAGGATAAATTAACCGATTCCGACGGTAAGCCTCATTCTCGTGCCATTAAGTCGGCTTTACGGTCGCTTAGCAGGCCATCTGTCGCCAATTGGCAATGTCTATTGTCCGGCTGCATTAGGGCGCCGCTCGGGGCCCGTCCCGTTTGGTACGGCCGCTGGGCGCAGTCACGAAGCGGCCCAAATAGAGAGTCTCAAGCTGGCCGACAGGCTGCAGCGCTGCAAAGTACGGCACGTTAGGCTGAAATGAGACCAGTATCAGCAGCGGCCAGCGGCCAGCTAATCCCCGACTGGAGAGCGTCGCTGCAGCTACCGGCCGGCGCCTCTCAGACTTCGCGGACGCACATCACAGCACAGCACCAGCACAGCACAGCACAGCACAGCACAGCACAGCACAGCAACAGCACAAGCACAGGCACAGCACAGCACAGCACAGCACAGCACATGGCATGAAGGCTGGTGGGCGGGGACGTGGCTCCGGCCGGACCCGATACAGCGTCCACGGACTGTGCACTGCAGACCCACCACACACGGTACCTATCACCGCCCGTCGTCCGCACCGCCTCCATTCGAAATCGACCGCGCCCCGTCAGCCGACTAGCCTAATTTCCGGCCCCTCGTGCAGCGCATTTAGCAACTCATCTGGCAAATCATCTTTGCCAGATCGGATCCATCCTTGGTTCCGATTGCCATTTGAGCAGACAACCCTTAGCAAATGAAAGTAATAATCGCCTTTATCAACAATAACGAATGCTTGTATTCCCTAAATCGCTGGTCACTTTTATACGACAAGAAATATAAGGAATAAAGCAGGAAACAGAGCTCCAAACCAAATTATTGGTAAATATGTTTGATAACTGATCAAATATTTTGTACGCTGCAAGCATATCCCGGTTCCCAAATATGCTTACATGATACAAATTTACGTTTCTCAAGTTGTGTATTAAGATTGCGGCACTAACGTGTTCACCCGCGCTGCTTATGTTTTTAACTTCAAGGCCAAGTGGTCATTATGTGACCCCAGGTAGATCATACTGGCATTATGGGGTCAAACGCGGCTTGACGAGACAAAACATATTGTATACTGGTGTCATTCGATCGTTTCTATCTTATTTATTGAGAGTTGTTAGCAAAACAATGTTGATGACATCAGAATGACCTTGGCCGAGGATCCACTAAGCAAAACAATTGAACCTGGGAGTCATCAATAATCGAGCTTAAATAAACATGCAATTCTGAAGGAATTGGCCTGATCCAAAGCAAATTTTCTGAGAGAAAAAAAGAAATTGTATATTGTCTCGCCACTTTATAATAGGGAGGCCAGGAAATTGACCTAACCTTTAAGGTCACCGATACGCAAAAATTCCAGATAAACGGAATGCGGATTATAGGTGTTTGGTAGGGGAGATTGCCCACCAGCGAACACCCCTTTTGACAAAATCCGATCTACTGGCTTTTGCGTTTTTCCTGGAATCTGAAACTTATGTATAAATTTCCTACATTACTACAAGGAATAGCAATAAGCAAATTAATTTACATATACAAAATGTGAGTTATAAACCTAATTTCATTTTTGATCTTCTCTGTTCGCTTTGGTTTGGGCATGGGTGGGGTCAATCAGTGAACAGGGGGAGGTAACAGGGAGTGAACAGGGGGATTCAACCAGTGAATAGGGACTTTCAACCATGAATAGGTGGGCGCTGTGGTTTTCTTGCTGCATGCTCACTGAATATGCTTGTTTGACAATCCATTGGACACTTGACACTTAACAATCCTCTTGTGGACACTCGACAATAATAAAGCAACAACCCTGAATGCTGTAACGAGAGTGGAGTCCTATGGAATAAGTGATGATCCCTTGGTCCTGGCCGAGAGCCTTCGCGGAGGTTAACCCAGCATCTTACCAAATATATTTCCTGCCATTCACTTCGAAAAGTTTAAGTTTTTCCGAAAGGAAGACCACCAGTGAATATTTGTTTCACTATTGAGCACCCACCCTGTTTCACCTGGTGGGCATGCAACATATTGAAAAACAAAACAAAAATTTGAGGGAACAAAATTGAATTGGCTGTTTGCAAACTATTGACAAACTACACCATTCAATATACCTCGCAAAAGGTTGTCCCTTAGTTAATTTCAAAACTTTAAAAATATAAAAGTATTAACGTTTTCTGGAAAGCAAAAATCGCTTCATCAAAAATCAAACGGCAAACGAAAATTTAAACTTTTCGTATCCTGACAGAATCAAATGAGCAGCAGCCATTGCTGTTGACATTTTTAAGCAATTATCGCTTAGCGTCAGCTACTACCCACCGACCAATCGATGCAATTATTCACATTACTAAATATAGGCTGGAGGGGCACCTGTTCACGTGTAGGCAACCATGTTCGCTGGTGGGCACTCTTCCTTCTACTGATAACCTTATTAAATCCTCTAAGCTGCAAATCCTTCGGGAAAAGACCGTGGGTTTGGCACGACCACAAACATTTTTGGAGGTAAGGTCGCTTGACGTGACCATGTGACCTGACGTAAGATGGTCTAAAGTCAAAACTTCTACAAAGTCTTGGTAATTGATGCCCGAACAGCTATGATAAATTTGGCGGTGCTGCGCCGCCGTTTTGCCGCTACGCCTGAAAAACCTTAGGGGGCGGAAATCACCCCTCCCCCTGCAGTGCGCAGGTTAAGTTGACCGACTATGGCTCAACCGTCGTGCCAACAGAGAAAGAAAAGGGATGCAACAATTTGTTTCCGTTACGTTTCAAACTGATCCTCGATGTTCTCCATATACGTCACCACGACGGTTAAGGAGAGCTGTATTGGAGACTGGCATTCTATCGGCTGGGGAAGTATTGCGCATGCGCACTGTGCATAACAGTGGCGGTTCTAGGTGCCCTCCCACTCACCAAGCCACCTACGGCGACGATCACCCAGATTTATTTCAACTTCTTTTCGCTTTCCTTTGCCAAACACGTTTAGTTAAAAGTATATAACAGGGGTTTTCGCCTGGCGCAATTTTGGCTACACGCGTAGGTTTTTTCCCTTTGCGATAGGCGCTTTTTTAGATAGGACTTTTTCCGCAGCTAAATACACCCCACAGCAAGGTCTCGCCGGGTGCCGGAGCCAGGGAGACACGCATCAGTCTCCTGTTGCTGTAATGGTGGCATCCTGGCTCCAACATTTAACACTAACTCCCTCCAAAAGTGTATATATCAAGTGTATGTATGTCATGTCTTGTGTGTTATGCATGTATGTGTGAATATACGGAGATATGTATGTGATTCGTATGTTTTATTTAGCTTTGACTTAAGCGAATCAATTAACGTAATTAAACTCCCTTTGCCCTTGGATTTGTCCCGGTTTCACATAAGCCAGATAAAGTAGCTTTTTTGCCTGGACAAATTGCTATTATAGAAGTGAATTTCCCCACCCCGGAAAATGTCAAAATGTCAACACTCCGTGTCAACACTCCAGGTAACCAGAATCGGCACATAAGAGATCCGATCCACGTAAGGTTTGAATGAGGAAATACATTTGTATGTGATTTTTATAATGACATGAGCTAAATGCTTGCACAAAGGAATATATCGTGCGTCTGGATTTCGTCTTTGTATCCTGTATCCACTGGTCGCTAGCCTTCTGGCTCCTACTCGCTCTGACACAGGGCCAGCGCAGCTGATAGACGACGGAAGGTCGCTAATCCTCTGTTCTCCCGCACAGGGTCAGCCGATAGACGACGGAAGGTCGCTATCCTCTGTTCCTCCCACAGGGTCAGCCGAATAGACGACGGAGGTCGCTAAATCCTCTGTTCTCTCCCACAGGTCAGCCGATAGACGACGGAAGTCGGCTGTACCTCTGTTCTCTCCAACAGGGTCAGCCGATAGAACGACGGAAGGTCGCTAATCTCTGTTCTCCCGCAACAGGGGTCAGCGATAGGACGACGGAGGTCGCTAATCCTCTGTCTTCCCGCACAGGTCAGCCCGATAGACGAGGGAAGGTCGCTAATCCTCTGTTCTCTTCCCACAGGGTCAGCAAGATAGACGACGGGTAGGTCGCTAATCCTCTGTTCTCTCCCACAGGGTCAGCCGATAGACACGGAAGGTCGCTATCCCTGTTCTCCCGCACAGGGTCAGCCGATAGACGACGGAAGGTCGCTAATCCTCTGTTCCTTCCCCCACAGGGTCAGCCGATAGACGACGGAAGGTCGCTAAATTCCTCTAGTTCCTCTCCCCACAGGGTTTCAGCCATAGCGACGGAAGGTCGTAATCCTCTTGTTCTCCCGCAACAGGGTCAGCCGATAGGACGACGGAAGGTCGCTAATCCTCTGTTTCTTCCCCCCCCCCGCCAACAGGGGGTTTCCAAGCCCCGAAATAGACGACGGAAAGTCGCTAATCCTCTGTTCTCTTCCCAAGGTAGCAAGATAGACGACGGAAGGTCGCTAATCCTCTTTCTCTCCCACAGGGTCAGCCGATAGACGACGGAAGGTCGCTAATCCTCTGTTCTCTCCCACAGGGTCAGCGCAGCCGATAGACGACGGAAGGTCGCTAATCCTCTGTTCTTCCCCACAGGGTCAGCCGATAGACGGCGAGAAAAGCTCTCAGCGAGTGGACAAGATCTTCGACTCGATGGACAAGGACAACGACGAGAAGCTGACACTGGAGGAGTTCAAGGAGGGCTCCAAGGCGGACCCGCGTATCGTACAGGCGCTCAGCATCTGCGACTCCAACAACTGACACTCGTCGATCGGCGGACGACGAGAGTACATCTGACCCCGCCGCCGCCGCCGCCCCCGCCCCCGCTATCCGCGCCGCCATCTGAACTGCAACCGCCGCCGGAAGCATCAGGATGTTCTGGGAGATCCGCGCCACAGACACCACCGCCGCAGGCGTGACCCGACCTGACGCGAGGTCAGCCGACTATGGTGGAATGATGGACTGGGCCGAGCGCACCGTGATGAGCTGGGCGGGTCGCAGCGTTTGTCCCAGCCACCGACAGGGATGTCCAGAGGCAGAGGCCAGAGCTGAGAGCCTGATGTCCAGAGGAGGAGGCCAGAGCTGAGGGCCTGATGTCCAGAGGAGGAGGCCAGAGCCGAGGACCTGGTGAGATGCTGCCCTCAAGTCAGCATTGGTGAGATGTGCAGTGAATTGTGAGATGGGATCCCCTGTGAGCTCGTGTGAGATGTGAGATGGGATGTGGGATGGGATCCCTGTCGGCCGCGCTGACCTGGCAGCAGCTGCTCACGACAGCGAGCCCAGCGATCAGGGGCGGCAGGAGAGGGGAGGTGCTGGCGACTGGCGGACTCTCAGCCACTGACAGAGGATGAGGAGGTGCGCGCCAGAGTCGGATAAGGCGGCTTAACGCAGCATTACTGTCGACTGCCGAGTGTGAGGAGCTGCGGAGCGTGGGTCAATGATCAGCTTAATCAGTCCTGCCGCGACTGCGCCGGTGCTGGCCACGCGGTGCTGGCAGAGACAGAGGGAGGGGGAGGAGGCGGCCGGTGCTGCCGCGCGGATGCTGGCAGAGACAGAGGAGGGGAGGAGAGGCCGGTGCGGCCGCTCGGGCGCTTGGCAGAGACAGACGGGAGGGGGAGGAGAGCCGGTGCTGTCCGCGCGGTGGCTGGCAGAGACAGAGGAGGGGGAGGAGAGGCCGGTGACTGGCCGCGCTGGTTGCTGAGCAGAGGACAGAAGGGAGGGGAGAGAGGCCGGTTGCTGGCCGCGCGGCGCTGGCAGAGACAGAGGGAGGAGGGAGGAGAGGCCGGTGCTGGCCGCGCGAGCGCTGGCAGAGACAGAGGGAGGGGAGGAGGAGCGCGGCCCGGGCTGCCGCGCGGTGCTGGCAGAGACAGAGGCGGGAGGGGAGGAGAGGCCGGGTGCTGGGCCCTCGCGCGGCGCTGGCAGAACAGAGGGAAGGAGGAGCGGCCGGTGCTGGCCGCGCGGTGCTGGCAGAGACAGAGGGGAGGGGCAGACGGGGCCGGTGCTGGCCGCGCGGGTGCTGGCAGAGACAGAAGAGGAGGGGGAGGAGAGGCCGGTGCTGGCCGCGCGGTGCTGGCAGAGACAGAGGGAGGGGAGGAGAGCGGGCTGGCCGGCGCGGTGCTGGCAGAGACAGAGGGAGGGGCAGGAGCGGCCGGTGCTGGCCGCGCGGTGCTTGCAGAAAGACCAGAGGGAGGGGGGGAGAGGCAACGTTGCTGGCCCGCGCGGTCTGGCAGAGACAGAGGGAGAGAGAGGCCGGTGCTGCCCACGCGGTGCTGGCAGAGAACAGAGGGAGGGGAGGCAGAGGCCGGTTGCTTGGCCACGCGTTGCTGGCAGAGACAGGGGAGGAGGAGAGGCCGGTGCTGGGCCGCGCGGCGGCTGGCAGAGCAGAGGGAGGGCAGGAGCGGCCGGTGCTGGCCGCGCGGTGCTGGCATAACAAGGAGGGAGGAGCGGCCGGTTGCTGCCGCGCGTGCCTGGCAGAGACAGGAGGAGGGGAGGAGAGGCCGGTGCTGCCCCGCGCGGTGCTTGGCAGAACAGAGGGAGGGGAGGAGCGGCCGGTGCTGGCCGCGCGGTGCTGCAGAGGACAGAGGGAGGGGGAGAGAGGCCGGGCTGGCCGCGCGGGCTGGGCAGAGACCAGAGGACGGGGAGGAGCGGCCGGTGCTGGCCACGCGGTGCTGGCAGAGACAGAGGAAGGGGAGGAGCGGCCGGTGCTGGCCGCGCGGTGCTGGCAGAGACAGAGGGAGGGGGAGGAGAGGCTGGAGATGGAGCGGGAGAGCTGAGCGTCTGGCTCGGCCCGGTGTGACGCCATGTCCCGAGCGCCACTCTCATCGGACGCGGTCAGGACTCTGACACGAGTGGAAGGTCTCTCCAAGGCCCCACTGAGACGGACGGAGGGCGTGACGCTGGTGGAAGGCGTGAGAACGCTGGAAGGCGTGTGGACGGTGGAAGGCGTGTGGAAGGACAGTGGACGGTGGAAGGCGTGTGGACGGACAGTGGACGGTAGGCGTGTGGACGGGTACAGTTAAAGCTGACGTGCGGTGATGTTAAAGGTTGTATAGTAACACATCTCCTTACTATTCCATTCCGGTGTCCACACAAGAAAGAGCGTCTAGCAGCGCTGTTTCTACAAATGCTGATGATGTGTTCCGCCGTTATGCGATCATCTATTACTAATGCGCGCCCAGTGAGGTACTGGATGGTCGCTCTTCTCTCGCGGGTACCTCTCGATTCGTCAGGTACATATTCGATGTTTCAATATAACGAACGTTGTGCCTGGACGCCCGAAAAGGCACCATGTTGACTTCTGGGATTGGAAATGTCCGAAATTTTACGATGTCCTACATCGGAATTCATTCTCTGTATCTCACAATAACAGAAAAGCAAATAAAACATTGGAAGTGTAATAAATCAATAATGTCGAGATTATGATCTGCATTTTGAGCTTCGCTTCAGTTCATCTTGACTTGTATCACTAAAGGTAATTTTCAAACATTCTTAAAATGCGCAGCTAAGCATGCTAGTGTGTAATGTTCTTGCTTACAACGCTTTATGGGTCTGATAGGCGCAGCTTTATGATTCTGATTTGGTAACGAAATGTTTACTGCGGTGTAGATGGCTGGTGGTTTAAAGGTTGACTTGAACCGAAATCCTCACCTATCCAAAACAGATTGCATCGCATTATTGATAAGCAATATATTATATGTTTGCCAGTTATATATCGCCTTTCACATTTAGGCAAATGGTCTCCGAGCCGGTGTACCTTCATCAAAATATGAACGATGATATACATTACATACACATCATACACTACCAATACCGTAAGTGAATGGAATAAATAATGATAACCCTATGCTATAAAAGTACGTTTTTATTTAACACGGATTCCTGATTTTAAATGTTTTAGATGTGTTCGCATTCGTTGATTTCGTTTCTCATAATACAAATTATATATTTTAGGCTAAAGTATTACGATTCTTAAAAGGTGTGATTTGTATTGCGTCAAACCATTCATTTGTTGTTTACTTCAAAGCTAGTTTAACCATAGTAGCTCAAAATAATTCCGGCAACTTTATTTCATTAGTACCTTTGTACACGGACAGCGTGGAATTAATGTAGAAAAAGGTGTGACAAGTTTCCCTTGTGAACGCTATTTTAGCTACTACTTTATATTTTACTTCTATACCGTGAATATTTTCAGGAGGCCCATGTCAATGATCTATTGACGTTAGTACGAGACCAATATTGTCGTGTTTCAGGGAAGTTGATAACAAAAAATGCTTTATTCAGGAAACCATTATTCGCATGGCCGGGTAGAACCAACAAATACTGACGCTCCTGTGGCATTGGCAAGGCCAGCTCGGTTTCTGCACAGTGTTTGAATCGAAAGGCGTGACTTGGTATCGATCAAAGATCGTGTCTGTGGGGCAGCGACCCGCCCTCTGCCGTGCAGCGACCCGCCCTCAGCCGTGCAGCCAAGGGGCACACGAACGCTCAACCGCCCGAGACCTGTCATATAACTATCTAAGCCGTGCACCGCCAAGGGGCACACGAACGCTCAACGCCGGAGACCCTGTCTTATAAACTATCAGCCGTGCCAAGAAGCGGCGACACGAAACGCTCAACGCTCCGAGACCCTGTACACCAATATAAACTATCAAGCCGTTGCAGCCAAGGGGCCACACGAAACGCCTCAACCGCCCGAGACCGTGTCACCGTATAACTATCAGCCGTCAGCCAAAGCGGGCACGACGAACGCTCAACCGCCCGAGACCTGTCAATATAACTCATCAGCCGTGGCAGCCAAGGGGCACACGAACGCCTCAACCGCCCGAGACCTGTCATATTAACTATCAAGCCGCTGCGGCCAAGGGGGCACAGCGAACGCCCAGCCCCCCGAGACCTGGTCATATATCCTCACCGTGAAGCCGGGGGTGAGGGACACACGAACGCCCAGCCGTCCAAGATCTGTCATATATCCCTCTGCCGTGAATCCATGGGTGAGGGGCACACGAACGCTCAACCGCTCGAGACCTGTCATATGATGATGCCGTGAATCCAGGGACACACGAACGCCCAGCCATCCAAGACCTGTCATATATCCCTCTGCCGTGAAGCCGGGGGTGAGGGGCACACGAACGCCCAGCCGTCCAAGACCTGTCATATATCCCTCTGCCGTGAAGCCAGGGGTGAGGGGCACACGAACGCCCAGCCGTCCGAGATCTGTCATATATCCCTCTGCCGTGTCTCAGTGCCAGACGGACAAACACTTTAGCTTAGTCGTTCCTTCAGAGTTAGACCCACATCCAATGACACGGCATAGCCTCTGACAATGTTCTATTTATGTTGAATTTAATTTTGTTTGTGATGGCTTATTATTAAAAGAGGCAAAAACAATAACCACTCAGAGAGTTTCAAACAAAGCGGGCTCCTAAAAGGAATTTGTGAATAGCACAGAATAACTCGCATCTTTTATTTTGCAGGCAGGCTGAACTATTCCAGGTATAATTTATAACCGCTTTAAGCTTCATGAATATTGTGGGTAGCCACAGGCTTGATAACTAACTCACGAACTCACGACCATCTGTCAATCGTTACCTCTCCAAGACCGGTGGTAGAACTGCTGAAAAAAAAACATACAGAATAACTGTCCGTCGTGTTTATCCAGATATCGCGGAAAACTAATAACAGTGTGCGTCGTTGATCAATTTATGATGTGAAGACAGAGGGAAAAGGACACAAACCACATGCCTGTTTGCAAAACTAAGTGTTGTCACACGTCACAGGCAGTAGGCAGTAGGCACAGCCAAGTTCAAAGACTGCCGGCTGGCCGCCTTGTCATTCTCCAAATGGCAGGAAACGGAATGGCAGATCTTGATACTGCCTACTGCCTAGTTCTGCTTCATAAAACATCCAGTGTCCCGTCACTGCCTCCAGTGTCTAAGTAGGGGTGCACGAAAATGTGTTTATTTATTTTTAATCATAGCTTATCGCAGCTTTTCCCGTGAAATAGTTCAATTCAAAGAAAATGTTTGACATTTATATTAGGTTTGAACTGAGATAGCCATTATCTTTGGCAATTATTGAAAAATATAAATTACCAAGACAATTTGTCCTAATAGTAAACCATTTTCAAGCAAAATTGAATTTTTAATTTTCAAAAGGGTTCTATGGAAGTCCCGCCGCTGATTGGCTAACAGGACAGCCACTTCAAGATTACTGGTCGGGGGATAAAAACTATTTGTATGTACTTCTTGAACCTTGGCTGGAGTACCCGTTGCGGAAACGATAACAAAATAATTATATTCAAGCCACCAGAACTGTCAAAGAATATTGTGTCATATCTCTACAGCTCTCTGTAGTTCAATAATGACGTTATTGTCCCCCTCCCCCTCCCCCCAAAAAAACACAGGGTGAATTTTCGAGAAACAAATATCGCCAAGTTCACCATCGTTTTTAGCAGCACTCATTAATATTTTTTACTAAACCGGCAACAACTTTCAGAAAGGTGAAACATTCTCGTAAAGCGTCCGGATGCATTTCTATCAAAATCTTTCAAAATTTTAAGGTTGCGCGAAAGCGTTAAGAAAGTCCGGGACCAAATTGTGTGAATTACAACCTAGTCAGGAGACGAAATAAACAATCATGTGGTCAGATTTTCTGAATTGTCTCGACGAAACCTTTCAAACACTTTCAAGCTTCTGCATGGGTCGGTTCAAAACTCAAAAGTTACATAAATGCTAACATCCTACATTGACGTTACATTCAATTAGCAATCGTTTCAGACGACGCACATACATACATGCAAAAATCACTTCCGTAATAGGTCAACTTTCCGCTAAGCCTCCGTTGTGAAACGAGCATACCTATCTGTATTAGTTGGTAATCTCACATGACATATAACAATTCATATGATCGAAGGGGGTTTTGCAACCAAGCGGTCACCATATGTGACTGGTCGGAAACAGTGCCTCCCAAATTTGATAGCAAACATACCATCGCAATTTACTCCATCCACTTTATCCAGCAATTATGCAAGCATCAAACGTAAGCACTGCATAGACACTATCAACAGGCCTTGGCTGATGTGACGTGACTTTTCATACCGGCGTGGTAAGCCCTGTGAGTACCTACTGGGTCCTGGGAGGCACTTACAGCTTCCCCAGTGACACTTTCTCAAAGCAGACACTTTCTTTTGACACTTTCTTCTTGACCATCTGCAGGAGCTGTTCTTCCTGCGTTGTTAACGAGCCGGCGTAGTCCTGGATGAGCTTCACGTCCCTCTTAGCGATGTCGTTGGTGACCTGGAGCCCCTCGAAGGCCTTCTTGCCCTCACAGTATCCAGAGCCCTCATTCCACGCGGCCACTGGGACCGAAAGTCACCCAGCATCAGCCAACTGCCGCGGCGGCGCGAGAAGATCAGCCACGATGGCTCTCCACAAGTCTGGCGGGTTCGTCTTCTCATCGACGGAGACGTTCTCGTTTTCTTCCTCTGGTACATGAAAGCTAGACAGTTGCTCCGCCACTTCCTGCTTCACCTCGTCTTCCACATTGTCGCTGAACAGCACGAACACAACCATTTGGGGTTTCAGCTGTGTCAGAGGTGCCGTATGAGGACCGCTAGTGAGTTGTCTGCGATCTTCTTGTAACAGCCCAATACTTCAGCAGACGCTGGTACAGCTGCAATTGTTCACCGCGGCGTCAGCGGCGACAGGGGCAGCCAACCAAGCAGGTACGTATGGCAGAACGATGAACACTGTTCACCGTTCACCGTTCGCCGCACTGGTCACCGTTCACTGAACACTGTTCACCGCACTGCACCGTCGATGAGAAGACGAGCCTGCCAGACTTGGTAGACGAGCCATCGTGGCTGCTCTTTTCACGCCTGCAGCTGGCTGATGCTGGGGATTTTCGCTCCAAGTGGCTGCGTGGAATGATGACTCTGGATACTGTGAAGGCCATTGAGGGGCTCAAGGTCACTATCACTAACGACGTCACTGAGAGGGGCGTGAAGCTCATCCAGGACTACGCCGGCTCGGTAACAACGCAGGAAGAACAGCTCCTGCAGATGGTCAAGAAGCACCGTAAGGACCTCCCTGCTTTAAGAAGGTGTCACTGGGTAAGCTGTAAGTGGTTCCCAGTACTCCCAGTGCTTACCACGCCGATGCCACGTTACATCAGCCAAAGCCTGCTGATTGTTTGCCTTTGATGCTTGCATGATTACTGGATACAGTGGATGGGGACATGGGTTACGTTGCGATGGTTTGCTGCATGCTATCAAACTTGGAGACACCGTCTCCGACCGATCACTTTTGGTGACCGCTTGGTTACAAAATCCCCTTAGATCATGCGAATTGTTACATGTCAGGTGACATTACCAATATAAACATGCTCGTTTCACAATGGAGGCTTAGCGGAAAGTCGATTTATTTACAAAGACGATTTTTGTATGCACGTCGTATGAGACGATTGTTAATTGAATTTAGCGTCAATTGTAGGATGTTTGCTCTTGTGTAACTTTTGAGCCATCCCATGCAAAAACTTGGAAAGTGATTGGAATATTTTATTTCGTCGAAATGATTTATATATATATATATATATATAACTTGTGCCTTTAAACTTGTTTTATATATCTATATATATAACATATACAATATCATATATATATATATATATCCTTATAATGTATATATATATATCCCATTATATATAATTATATATACTTATATATATATATATTATATAATATATGATATATGATCTTGTATTTCGTGTCCAGACTGAGTTATAATTCGCGCAATTTGGTCCCGACTCCAGGACTTATTTTCCCAACGCTTTTGCGCAAACTGATTTTTTAAACGATTTTGATGTGAATGCACTTGGACGCTTAAGTTGAACCAATTCACGGGAAAAACAGCGAAGTGCGAGAAGCTATGATTTTCGATATAAAACAATTGTGCACCCTAGGGCCTAGTGTCCAGCCACTGTCGCAAGTGTCCCACCAGTTGGCGACATTTTGGATCACAGCCTGCCGTTCTGCAGAATATTTATAGCAGACCAATTTTCCGACAGGCTTCACAGCATCCAGTGGCATAATGGTGCTGCATTTTCCTTCAACATATTTTGCTAGTCGATTTACTCTATTTTCAACACATTTCAGGTGATTAAACATGACGTCAGTGGATCACACATTTGGAAGCCCACTTTATATCTCCCGAAACGGGCAGGCCACGCGTAATATTCTGCTGTCGTCTGGAGGGGGCAGTAATAGGATAAAACGAGCGTTGCACGCCCGGACTATATTGGATCAGAGCTGAGCCGGAGAGCGGCAGATCCGGAGAGAGACGCGCCTCGGCCGGTATAAATACCAGGCCTTCCGTCTGAGTAAATAGCGCGAGGCCGGCCAGCGGCGCCCGCGCCGCCCAGTCCGCCGGGCCTGTCCATCGTGTCCGACCGGCCGGCCGCCGCTGGGTTTAATGGGCTGCTCAGCGGTTATATAGGACGTGGCCAGGCACGGACAGCGAGGTGTGGACGGCGCCGGCGGCGTCTCCCCGGTGGGAAGGTGCCACTACAGCCGCCAACACGACCTGCCCAGTGCCCATCCCCGACAGACAGCGGGATCATCAGCGAACGGAGTGCGCGCTGCTCAGGGCGCCACAGCCAGACGAAATAGAAGGCTCGAAACTAGCAGGATTGAGATGCAGCTTAA